>VZTX01003203.1:1210152-1335130 GCA_013400915.1 Pardalotus punctatus | reverse complement strand
TTTTTTTGCAGTGGTGGAGGATCAGAATATGTTCTGTGGCTCCAGAGAAAAGACCAGGTTTTGGTCATCTGGAGAGAAAGAAGTTGTCTCTAATGTTGTCTCATTCCAATAAATATGCCAGGGAAACCATGTTTTTTTTTACTCAGGAAACATCATCTGAATTGGATGGCAAAGAAAAACAGACTGGAGGTTGAATTAAATTACACTTAGTGATTATGCTATTGCAGAGGCACTTCCAGCACATTTTGGGGAAAGTATATTACTTCTCCTTTTTCCTACAGGCAGTGAGTATATGGAAACATGCGTAAACTGTGGCCAGATCCTGTTCCCCAAGGATTATATCTCTCACTGCAGGTAAGCAGGGAGCCAGGATTAGTGAATGAGTACAATAAGATTCAGAAGTTCTGATGTTTTTTCTGTAGGTAATACTGACACAAAATCAAGTTCCATTTTATCACTACCTACCAACACCCTATTTAGCCTCTCCCAGGACAAGATAGCTGTTCCATGAGGTGATTTATTCCATACTTTTAATATAATTTTATTTTAAAAAATGTCTTTGAATCAGTTGTCTCCTGCATTGATAAAACTGACACCTCTCTGCCCTTTGAAAACTTCCTTAGACATCACTGGAGTTAGTGCAGTTAATGTGCTAAAAGATACAGCAAGATTTCATTTCAGAGAGAGAAAACTGTGCATCGAGTTTAAGTCTGCAGAAATGTGTCTAGGTGTACACTCAGGGGGAAAAAAAGAAAGATTAAATATTCCAAGTGTTATGTTTTTATAATGCAACACAGAACTAAATGTGAATAATTAGAATATTCTGACTCGGGAGCTGAAGCCGTTGGCCTCTGCAGAAACCAGGGTAATGTGACTCCCCTTCTTCTGCTGATGCTTACAAGAATTACCTTGCACTGCTTCTTACAATTTTTCTTGGAGGATTTCCAGATTCTTTATAAACACAGACAAATCAAGACTCCTAAGGGAATAGCTCTCTGGATTCCAACCATGCATATAATCTAAATGTTTTCTTTACGTATGTTGTAACAAATCTCACAGAAACAGGTCTCTGGAAAGAGCTCTTGTAGGCAGGAGCCCTCCCAGCCCACGCAGGTGGCTGGGGACGCTGGGCTCCCAAGGGTGACAGCAAATGTGCATGTGATGGTGCATCTCCTGCTTCTGTACAGTGAGTTTCATAAATTGTTAAATTTGGTACTGTCAGCTTATGTTTGCTTTCTGCAGTCAAATGCTTCTGAGGCAGGATCCAGGCAGCCTGATACTCAGCTGATACAGTGCCTGGGTCTCTTGAACACTTTCTGTTCCAGTAAAGGGGAAAAAGAATTTATGGCAGCCAACCTTGTTGAACTGCTGCGTGGAAAAAAAAAAAAAAAGTATTCATTTAAACTATGATACTTCTTTGTTAGACTCATATCTTTTATAGTCCTACCAATTAACTTCACATGGCTGAGTCAAGCCTTTGGCCACAGCACTATGCAGTTACTTTAGCCATGGCTGTGATGTAATTGAACATTAAGGACCCAATCACCAGCATCAGCATTATTGTACAGTGTGTCTGAGAACGACTGCATGGTATGAAACCCACTAATGCCCTTCCAGACATAGCTCATTAATGGCACATGCATGGAAAACATTTTCTGGAGACGATTTTTCCCTATGAGCACAGTTAGTTGAATAAAACACATGCAGATAATTGTCACCAACGTGTAGTTGCAAAAGCTGAGTGTTCAGATCTTTGCAGAACACCAACACACATGCTGAAAACTGGTGTGAGTGATGCTCACCAAACCCCCTGCTATCAGTTTCCTCTGAGTTATGAGTTTCCTGCTCTATGATTATGGAAGTATTTTCCTATTGATTTGAAATAAATACAATTAATAACATTGTTCCTCATTTTTCCATATGGTAAAATACTATTCTTCTTTAATAAAGGAAGAAGTTAGAAAGTTCTGGGGTACCTCTTTAATTTAAGGTACAACTTATAGAGGGAATTTCTTTTGTTTGTTTTAACTGCTATAAAAATACCTGTAAAGTCTTCTTGCTTTGCAGAATGATGTTCAAAATCAGTGGTAGTGAGAAGAGAGCTTGAATAAGACTGAAGGCATTTTTCTACAAGCAGGCACCCTAGAATAGTAAGACAGGCTGATAACTAGGAAAGAGTTGAGACTTGGATTTGCTGTTAGTTTTGTTGGTTTTCTTTTTTCCATTGCTGCATGCAAATAAACACTGATGAACAATTTTTGAAAAATCCCAGGTTATTCCTGAAGTTCAGCCTAACTGTGTCACATTTTTAAGTTTCTTGCAGACGACCATTGATTATGGTCTCTTTTGATCTGGTAAGGTTCCAGTTAAATCTGACTTCAGTTAAAAAAAGGTTACATGTCTAGTCTCCTGAGAAACATGTTCTCACGAGATATCTTCATATATGTGAAGCACTCTGATGGGACTGCAATCCCTCTGCAACCAATAGCAGCCAAGGCTGTTGGAAAAACACAAAACACAGACAGAAAGAAGAGAAACAGCTTCATTCCTTCAGTGTCATTTAACAGGATAGTAATCATTTCTATGGAAAACAGGAGTCTGAAGTTCTTACCCTGTGTCTGCCTAGAGGGTCTCATGGTCAAACCCTGATCTTCCCCCAGAACAGGACTGGCTGAAGTGGTCGAAGATTTAGTTACCTGGTTGAAGGGTTAGTTTTGTGGTTAGGCTGGGAACTCTGAGGCCAGGAGCTAGGAGATATCTGTTGGATAGGATAGGATATCCCAAACCTGGGATAGTGTTTGTGTCTCTATTATGAAGAAGATGTCACAGGTTTTTCTCTCTACTGTTCCCCCATGACCAGAAGAAAAGTGAGCAACAAAGACACTGAACCACGATAAAATATTTTTAATTTATAGAAAGGTAGTTCAAGAACTATTATTTAGAAGGTCAGTGATTCTCCTGTGACTTTCTGTTTTCTCACAGTGATAAGTATCAGCAACAGAAAAAATAGTTTGTAAGTAGAGTAGAAAGTTGAACTACAAAGAATGAGAATAAAGACAGATTTGAAAGAGCTTCAAGAGAGCTATATAGAATTATTATGGAAAATATTTAAGAGGGAACTTCATAGCAAATAATTTGCCTGAAAACTGAGGGTTTCCATAAGTGAAATAGATCAGATTAAGGTAGCTTTTGAGTAATATTATTAAAGTTTTATACATTCTTCCCCTTAGTAGTTTAAGGTGGAAGGAAAAATGTTAAATAGGTAACATGGTGGGAATAATGTTTACATTCTGGATACATCTAATTACAGAAAAATTGGAAATTATGGGAAGTTTGAGAACAGACTTAATTCTCAAGGCAATCAATATAAAATTTAATTTATGAGTTTGGTTTGTTTGTAACCATGACTTAAGAAGTCAAAGACATTCACAATGGACAGTGTGATGAAGGGAGCAGAAAGAAATTCTTCACAGGGTGGGAAGAGGAGATAGAAAAGGGAAGGAAGGCAAAAGGAAAGGATGCAAAAGGAAAAGCAGGAAAAAGGGGAGCAAGTAGAGCTGAAGAAAAAAGGGCTCTAAGGAGCTGAGTAGGTAAAAGGGGTTAGGTTAGTTGACTCTTTTGTGTCTGTGTATGGAAATATGCTGACATTGAGACCTTGTGTTATTCACCAGCTGTTTCAGAATGGCTGTAATGCTATTCAGAATTCCTCTTTGTGCTAGGCAGCTATAGCCCCAGATAAATGGCACAACAGGGAGAGATGCAGGGGGAATGCCATAGATATGTACTTCCTCTGTGACGCAGAGTGAAATCAGAGCTGCCCGCAAGGGCAATGGAAATGTTTCTCTGGAGAATCCTCCACTGGGTATCTACAGCCCCCATATGCGGGTGATAGTGCAGCTGCAGTACTGAAGGCTGCAAAATATCTCCTCAGTTTAGGGAAAAAAAAGGAGTAAAAATATATTTTGCTTATTTAATCTTTCCAGTGTATCTCAAAAATCCTGAGCTAGGTGTTTGAAGCCTTTATTGATTCTACAGCAGAAGTGAACTTTCCATACTGACATGCAGACAGCTGCAAGCAGGTGGGTGTTTGCTGTTTTCATAATGCATAAAATGGTCTAGAGAGCTAGACACCTTGCTCAGCATTTCTGAAGGTTTCAGATGAGTGCAAAACTGACTGCTCAGCCTACTACTAAATCATAAAAATGCGCTTATTTTGCTTGTTCAGTATGGACTACATGCACACAGATTTTTTCCATCTTGCTTATTCATAAAGCTAGGCAGCCATCGATCCACGTATATGGGCAATGAAGGCTTAAAGGATACAGCTCTGGTAGCATATTCAGAGAACTAGGATAATTATTCATATCTGGAACATGGAAGCCTGCAAGTGCATCATAAAATCCATGCATAAAGAGTTCAAATTAGTGCCTCATGCCACCATAATACTCTGGTGAGTTGCAGAACCTCTGTCCTGTAGGACCTGACAATGGAAGAGTCTTCAGTTTGGTCCCTCAAAGAAGCTCAGCTTTGATACTGAAGAGCTGCAGCCTGGGTTCTAGGCATGTGGGTACTTCCTCCTCAGGAACTCTTTGGCCCTTGGCATTCCCTCTGCCGTTTGAACCATAGCAGAGGATTCAGTGCAAGAGAAACTGATTAAAACCAGCTTTTGTCATGTATGGTACCAACAGCCTGCAGTCACCAGACAATAAAAAATTTCCATTAAGAGTTTTGAGACTAACTCCTGAGAGTTTGAAAAATACATTCCCTTCATCAATCCCCTGAGTGTCATCACTAGTGTCATCATTAAATTGTGTTTGAGGTGCTGTCTGGTGTCATAGCAAAATTAGAGGTTTCTCCCACTGTAGAGTGTCTTGGTGTGCAGTATTAGATACAGGATCTGTACTTGTGGCTCAGAGAGTTTTCACCATGAGAAAGGGTAGTGGAGTGATAAAATGGGTGGCTGTCTGAAAAAGGCTTTCTGGCTCTTTTGAATTCAAGCACATGGACAAAGAACAACTCAGCTCAATTTCCATGTACAGGACAACAAAGATAATTTGTAGTCAAGTGAAACAGAATTTGAGGATGGATTTCATGGAGTAGTTATTCTGAAAATATTAGATTTTGCTTTAAATATGTGTGGGATTTTAATAACAGGTGTAATGCATTTATAAATGGTGGGTTTGTAACTAGTGCTTCTGGAGCAGCTTTGTTGCAGCTGTATCTATGTGATTTCAGTATCTCATTCAGTTATGAAAAGCAGAAAGAGGATCACACACTGAAAAATACCTCAGGCATACATATGAATTTCTCTATCTTTTTAATGACCTTAGTATTGCAAATACCAGGATTTTTTCCTTAGGTGCATTTAGGGCACTTATGAAGGTCACATTTCTGGGTTAGCCTTTTTCTAAGTAACCTCAGGGTGTTTCATCTACATTTAAATCATTGGAGTTGTGAGTCCAAATTTTGTTCTTTTTGCCTTTCAATTTGTTCTGTGCAGAGCTCTCTTCTGTGCCTCAGCCCTTCAGGACATTTCAAACTTGTTGGGTCAAGGAAGGATTTTACTGAAACTGAGTTTTGGGCATTTGAGCATTTGGGCATTTCTGAGGTGCTCTATGCTATTAGACCAAAAGAGCAAGTCAAGCAGCCTCATTCTTGTTCTAAGGGCATGCTTTCAATTTAATTACTTTAAGCTATCATATCTTCACACAACTTTTTCCATTATATTAAACTGATGCACTTTTCAGGAACTTTCCCTCAAGATCCTTCCTTCAAAATGTTAGATGCTGCCTGATTGAGATTTAAAGCAGAAGTTGAGATTTAAAGCAGAAGACCTAATTTCAGTAGGAAAGTTTCATCCACATAAAATTTAATGTAGTTATGTGTCTTTCATTTGAGAACTCCTACTGTCTTAGGTTAGAGACAGAAACATTTACAGCTGGCATTTTGGTAACAGCAAGGTTTTGTGTACACAGAAATGAAAGCAGGGGAAAGGGGGTGCACAGGCAAAGAAGATGGTTTTGGAGGACTACGTTGGGCAGAAAGAGACAGACTTGCTGTCCTCTGCAGTCCTGCCTATCCTTGCCTTTGGGAAATTCCCTGTGGAGTAATCTATCTCTAGAAACACGCCTGAGATTTGTCTTGTTATTTGTAATGGGTGAGGAAAGAGTTAACAAGTTGCTGATAAGCTCTAGGGACCAATGCTTGAGTTCACTCACTTGTCATCTTTAATTTAGTAGTCAAGATGCATAGGAAATCAAATAATGCAATAGTATTAAAATATTATTGGCATTTATGAGCTTTCTTTCCCATGCCAAAGGCTTTAACTAACCCAGCAACAAGTACAGCTTTATATGCTACATGCTCCAAAGCCTGAGCCCTGACTCTAGCTGAGAATTTAAGCTACAGATGCTCCATGTAAATGCATAAGATTAAGGATTTGGCCTTAATCTTGTACCTATTTTCTTTCTATCTTTTCAGAATGTGCAGAATCAACGGTTGCTGTTTTCTGTTTTACAAACCCTGGCCTAAATTGCATCCTTGGCACTGATGTTATTACTCTCTGTGTATCAGCCTACTGTAAAACAGAATACAATGCCCAATTTCAATTTGATCTTTTCCCGATTTTTATGGGATTCCTGCATTGCTGAAATGTAACCACAATCCTGAAATTTAAACCTTGGGTAAAAATCTTCTACTAGAAGATTTCAATAACTACAAATTTTTCTATTTATTTCTGGAAACTCTGAAGAATCTTATAGTATAGTAGGGTTTTGTGTATCTAGATTTTTACAATATCAACTATATTCCCACCCATAATCCTTACCCTATCCTTGCCAGAGCATTATTAAAATGCAAACACAGTAAGGGTCTTTATCAGAATGAGCACTTCTCCTTGCTCTGTAGGCTGGGAACAATCCAATAATAAAATAGGATTTTTAGACTTTATATTTCTTAACTCTAAGACATAGACCTAAGCTTAGTTATATAAAATGTATCAATTTTGGTGATAAAATAGAACATATGGACTCAGGATACAGTCCTGATTTTAACTGTACATTGCCCCAAATCCTACACCAAGAATTTGCAGCAGATATTGGTTACTAATCACAAACACTGCTCCTGTCTAATGGAGAATCAAGCAATGAGGAAATCATATTCTAAAAGAGAATATAATTGAGTGTCTTGGATATGCACAAGCCGCCTTATAACTATCAGAGGTCTTAGAGAATTCAGAAATAAACAGAACACCCAATCATTTGAATTTCTCAACCTTAATCCCAAAGTAATGCTAACTGCAGTCATACCCAGAGTATAAAGTGTTTTTTTGGAAGTGTATATACATTAGACTTTACCTGCACCAGCCCCTTCTCCAATTTCCTTAGGCCAGCTTCCTTTGTTCACTTTCTTTGGGAGGGAAGGGGACAAATGCTGCCTTAAAGGATTTAGTAGCATCTCATTTTCTTTGACAAATGCTGTTGCATTGACTTTTTCATGTCAAAGAATGTGTTGAACAGAAACTTCATTACTGCCTGACAGCAATGATCGTGTATGTCATTCTGAGCAATGGGGATAAAAAGCATTTAAAATGAGAGATAAATCAATAATCTGCAAGGCTGAGGTTGCCTCCCTTTTTGGCAAGCCCTGACTCCATTAAATACCCCGTTTTAAACACCCATTTGTGGGTTGCAGTTTAAATTAGTGTTACTTTTGCAGTGTAAAGTCATATTCAACCATTGGTTGCTGCCTTGTTGTCTTTCAATCAATAATTTAAAAGCACTTTGAAAGCCTTAATTGAGTCTCAGGGTTAAGCAGTCATGATAATGAATGTTGTCACTTCTAAGAAAGAAACTTGTTATGCCATGAGATCTTACAGCTACTTCAGAATCTTGCCTCTTTCATTTGTATTTACTGCTTATCGATCTTTTTTTGAGGTTTCAATGGAAATGGACACAGGGAGAGAAAATACTGATTATCTGAAAAACAGACCTCTGATGGACCTGGAGGAAATCTTTAAAAAAGAGCTAGACAGTATTGAGCAGTTCATGGCATGCAGATAAATCGCGCAAAGATTTCTAAGAAACCTAGAAACTGTCAGTATTGACAGGTCAGATTGACCTCTTTCTCATTTAATGTCACATTTTTTTATTAATATTACTACAAAAAACACAAACCAAATCCAGAACTCCAATGTCATCTTTTGTTTGTACTGATAATTAAAACTAAGTACACTTACTGAAGGTCTATGAAGCTAGAGAAAATTCTGGGTTAGGCATCAGTAAAAAATTAAGAGCAAAATAATCCATAAACTGACATGAAATAAGTACAGGGCCTCTTAAGGTTGTTTTCACCTCAGTGAAGTTATTACATGGATATCACACAGCAAGTTACTGGGAGAAAGAGAAATATTAATTTCATGTTCCGCACTGAAAGGATAAGTACTAAGTATAAGTATGAATAATATTGAACATTAATTGTATATTGATATATCGTCTGTTAGCTCCATAATCTGCTACTCTTTTTACAATCCATTTTTTGCTTCAAGAGGTACTGATTAGTACCATCCTGATCTCTCATAGTTTTCACATGTTAGCATGTTAGACAATATTCTTCTGTTTGGATTGAGAAAGAGATGAAATCGTGAGGTTGATATTCTTTTTGATACAAGATTCCAGTTTTAGAAATGAACTTGAAGATTGTGTGCTCTCGGGCCTAGAAAGTAATTTGTCTTTTTGTAGAGCTCTTGATGACAGAACTGTGGTTTTTTTTTCAGTTAGGCAGACATAGAGAAGTCTGATTTCAAATATATGATGTCATAAATCTAGGCTGTGAGAATATCATGCTGACCACCTGACACTTCATCTATTCTCCTTTTCCAAAGCATTTTCCAAACCTCTTGCAGGTGGTGTTTTATCACTATACCTCATGTCAGCTTCCAAACTAAGAGTTGAAAGGTTGAGGTTGGAAGGGCCGTCTAGATATTGCCTAATTCAACCTCCCTGCTCAAATGGAGTCACCAAGGGCAGGTTGCCCAGGATCATGTCCAGTCAGGTTTTGAGTATCTCCACAGATATCAATGGATATGAATGCCTAAAAATACTTTACCTATTGCACCTGCTCCAGGGAAGGTTATTCCCAGTATGGTGGTAACCATCACAGTGAGTGTCTGGCTTGTGGGATGTGTGCTTTATGGATCAGAGGAAATGTAAACACTGTCCCTTTCTAATAAAAGCCTTATATGGGACACTTTCCACCTTATCCTCCTGCCTTCAAGCAGAAGTGTTTTTTCCTTCAGGGGTTCTGCAGTCTCTATCAGTGTCAGGCATGACTCCAGAAAGTTTCTCTATGTGGCGCCTGCTGTGGGTGTGGTCTGATCCGTGTGACACCTTCAAATCTGAGACTGCTGACTGACTGCGCTCCCAGCAGGAGCGGCGTCATGAGGGCCAGCACTACAGCAACCTTCCTTCCTATTTCTCCTTCCTAGAAGACTTTTTCTCCCCGTTTTTTGGGGTTACTTCAAGCAGTCACAAGGACCCATGATTATCATTTGACAGTCTCCCTATCCTCCTGCTGCAGACTGTGGGAGGGACAGAAGGAACCAGAGGGGTTTTTAGGCAGCCTGAACCCAGGCTGATTCAGGCAGACTGTAAGATGAAATACAGGTGCCAGGGGTCCTGGAACGAAGGTCCAGCCCCCCCAGCACAGCATATTTGCAGCTCTGACCATCTGGACTTTCTTACATAGGCAGTTTCATCTGCCACCTGCTTCATGCCCCAATTTCTTTTCTGAGGGTGATCCCATCTGGTCTTAGCTCCTTTTCCTGCACTGTAGGAACAGCACAACTCTCTAACCAGACACTGTGCACATTTCTGCACAGGCACCATCCATTCCCTTAGGAACAGTAATATTACTTACAGTTAAAATGTTTTCTGATTCATTGAATCACCAAGGAATAGCAAATGTGGAAAATAAGGGGCATCATTACTCTCCCACTAAAACGGCACCTCCCTGTACCAGCTCCTGTTTACAGCTTTGGAAATATTAAAGTTGAAGTTGACCCTGCAGAGATAAGTACATGGTAGTATTGTGGTTATGCAGATATTGGTGTTAGGTTAATGCCCCAGGACAGCAAAAAGCTGATTGGCATTTTCATTACTGTATTCACAGTTGCTTATTAACATGGAAAGAGGCAGTCCAGGAGTTACGAACAACATCTTTTTCTCACAGCCAGTGTTTCAGAGCACTTGGCCATCTGCTGGCTTGCCTACCTGTAATAATCACTCCTTGTCCCTGCCAAATTTTGTGCTGCACCATGCATGACATTTCAAATGATTTGATGGACTAATTTGCATTTTTCAAATAATTTTGCATGCCAATTGATTTCAGTTTATGATTAATCTGTCCTTCCACAAACAGGATTATGGAAAGACACAGATAAACGCAAATTTTGCCTGTTCTGAGTGCATCAGAGCGGCAGACTAGGCCTGCTGGGGTAAGTTTGTGGGTGGAGGGGTTGGAAAGGCATGCACGAGGGGGGTCTGAATTTGATGGGTTTGTGATAGTAGCACGGTATCCAGGAGTGTTCTGCTTTGTGTGCACAGCTGGCAGGCAGCAGGGCAGAAAAGGAGAATGCTGTAATTGTGATTTGCTCATCTGTGTGGGGCTGGGGTGCCCAGGAAAGCTGAGAACAGCACAGGCTTGTCAAGCAGTGCGAGCCAGGGAGATTTGCTTTCCCCCCAGCCAGGCCTTTGTCAAACCCATCCCTTATATCTATCCTGCTCACCTTTCAGCTGCTGCCAGGGCTGGGTTCCTGAGTCCCGTCAAAGGCAGCAAAGGGCAGCTGGGAGATCAGCAGTGGGGTGTTCAGATGTAGCAGTTCCTGCCAGGAGCTGAGCAAGACTTGAAGGGCATAAAGCCTGGAGCATAAAATTCCTGTGCCTAGGCTTAAATTCAGACAAAAGGAATGGGAGGGGAGAAAGGCAGAAAGACACCCCACTCCCATTTTTCAGTGTCATTTATACTGTGTATACCCAAAGCTCTATATGAGCTGGAAAACTCTGGACTAAGCTGTTATGAAGACATTTCTTTCTTCCTAAAGATTATTTCCTAATGATGCAATTAAACCTTCTTATTAAGAGTTTTCAACAGTTTGAAATAGTAAATTGTATGTCGAGGGACAACCCCTCTAATAAAAAATCTCCAGCTTCAAACTCTGGATGCTCTAAAACATTTCCTTTTCTCAGTAGCAGCCCTGATCAACACCGTGTCTTCCACACCACTGTCATCACTGCCTCTTCTGATGCCATAGGACAGGTGGCAGACTGTAGGGAAAGCTTCCCAAGATGTTACAGGGGATTTTCAATATGAAATACTATAATTAAAATGCACAAAATGTTGCGAAATCTTTGGAGGAGTTGTTGTTATCTTTATTTTCTGTGATTGTAAATGGCTTAGAGTTGCTCTCTACGCAGCTAATTTTCTGGGTTGCTTAAATGCCTGTTTTTATCCATTGTGCTGAAATATCTGGCTAAAAATTAAGGACATATTATCAAGGTTGGCAGATTCAAAGAATGATGTATTTTCTGTGTTGAATGCGCTTCAAAGTCCCTGTAACATGCTATACTGATTGATTTTTATCAAGAAAAATCAATTCTTTTTAATTTCATCAGTCCATCTGAAAAACAAGTAATGTTTGTGTGATGAAAAGGGAACTGTGTTATGAAAAAAATTATAGGTTATTACCAATCTTCCACATGTTCATCAGAGAAAAACAGCATAAACAATCTACCATAAAGTTCTGGGAATATATCAACCTTGTCCTCTTTCATTTTTCTTAGTTTTAAAAAAGAGTTCAACTGCACTTATCAACATCCCCACCCTGAGAGAAGTAGATATATTAAACAATCCTTTGTTCACACTGGATTTTTTTTGTCAGATATCATATGCAAATGGTTAGTGGCTCTGGCCACTTGCAATATTTAACAACTTCTGTACATCAGATGAGAGCCTGGTACCTTGAGCAATCAGATCTGTAGCAATTTATAGCAATCTCCCACAGTGAATTAAATCACAATCAAAGTTTGTATTAATTTAGAAAAAAGCTGAAATCCCTCCATTTCTTCCTTGAGGGGAAACATACATGGTACTGCAGGTTAGAGTGAGGATTTAAACACTATTTGTGTTGGGTTTTAAGCCTTCAGAAGTGAGGCAAAGAGAAACCAGATTGTTCTTAAATTGGCCTTCCTCTATGAGAGTAGTTTATCTCTCATAAAAATGTGAAGCCAAATGAGAAGTCTCCTAAGGTATTGGAGTAAGGCCAGTAGCCTCTAAGTAACATTTACAAGAAATTGTCACCAAAATGTGACCTCCATCAATGGCCTGAAGCCCCTTTATTTATATGAAATCCCATCAGCAAATGCAAAACTTAATATTAATATAAAGTGTACAAGGACTTGGAGTGATGCCCATGGTAGTTTTCTGGATTTCACACTCTTCATGGATTTTTTGAGAGGAAAGAAAATCAGGAGACTCAAATGTGTGATAGGTCATTCAGAATATGAACGATGTTTACAAAATGTTCTTACTGACAGAATAAACAGCCCTACATAATGCCAAAGGAAATCTAAATCACTCTAATGACCTTTCATGAGCTACGGGAACCTGGGCCTTCTCCATCCCATAAGATATTGTAGCATATTTCTGTAATTATGCATGAGGAATATGTAAATGCAACTACTGTGTGAAAGAAAAGGGAATATATGCTAAAAAAAACATTGAAAATCTTTCCGCTTAATGCTACCAGAAAACTGTTAGGCTTTGGGGATAAGAGTAATAAACTCTGTTTGTTTCTTAGGCACTCACAGTACCACGCTGACGTCGTGACAGAGCCCTTTAAAACCTGTAATGTATTAATCCTTACAATTCGACAAGGAAAGAAAAACACCTCACTCATTTCATACTGAATGGAAGTACAGAGAAACAACATTATTTACACAGAGTCCTGTTGGCCACATTATTCTTGATACAAGCCAGGATACCAATGGTTTTACACAATACCAGGATTCCCCTGCTTTTAAAGAAATTTCTTCATTTGCAATTCTCATTCTTCTTTTTTTCCTGTACTATAAGATACCTTCACAATGACTTGGAGACTTCTTAGCTTTCTTAAGCTCATCCTAAGCCACTGCACACATCATTTATTTTGCTCTTCTCATATAATTCAAACTCTATATTAAAGCCATTTTTAGAATAGCTTTGTAGAGTGGCAAATATCAATGATACCTCTGTGTTCCCAGTTATTTGCATTTAATATATGAAGGATAGCAGAAGTAAAGTTAATCCTTACTATGTGTGTACCTATATATTTTTTAATAACTTTACACTATTGCTGCCCTTCTTCCACTACATCTTCCCAATTTGCATGTGTTATGATTAGGTTTAATTTAAGCCTGACAGAATCATCCTGCTGAGGTTCATGTCCATGCTTTGGAGGCAGAATATGACTTTCATTGCTTTTAAAGTATTACACTTCCAGTAAGTTTCAGAGCTGTATGGACTTTTCAGATCTCTGCCAATGTTATTAGTGTATGTTCAACATTCACCTAATGAAACATTTTTAGTGCAACTTTCTTACCATGACCAGCTGTGGGCATGGCACTGCACTTCTGGAAACTGGATCTGTATATTTTCTACCCTTATTCATCATCATCCACACAAAGATTGTGTCTCTGTTCTGATTTTATTTTTAGTGTGGTCCACAATTTTTTGTTCAGGAATATGACTTGAATTTCCAACTCTTTCTATGAAAAAAAAAAAAATCTGATGTATCTTTTTCCTAGAAATAGCTGTACACACTGCACTGAACTTTATACTTAATTGTTCGATGCAAATAAGTGAATGTTGTAGCCTTGCTTCCACAGAATTTTAGTTCCTCGAACAAAATAGATGCAAACAAACAGATCCAACTAGAAATCTGATATTTCCAATCCTGTTTTCTTAACGACGTGTAGGGATATACCCACAAGAGCTGTGGAGACATTTGCCTGTATGTGTGGAGAAGAGAAATGAGCTCCTTTTCAGGGAAGTACCTGATATTCTAAAGTTCTCCCTCTTCATTTACTATGGGGCAAGGATAGAGAAATTAACTTTTTATTTGAGTTTAGCCAAAAGAATAATTTCTTATATGGCTATAGTGAATATCTGAGGGTTATGATTTTTATCCGTTGATAGAATCCTACCTTCTCACTCTTTAATGAGGCAGTAAATTGGTTTGAAGGAGGTTCTTACCTCAAGATGTTTCCCATTCTTTCCGTGAACAGCGGCAAACTGAAGTCTGAGTGCACTGATGATCAGCAGCAATTGTGACACAGCCTAGGAACCTTCAGAAATATGGATCTAAGGAACAAATTCCTCTGTTCTGTGCTTCCATTGCAGTTGGTGATTATTATGTGTCCCCAGGTGCTACATCTAATGCCTTTTGAACACTTCCAGGGTGATATGTCCATCAACAAATACTGGGTTAAATAACCATCTAATTTATTTTTTTTTTCTATAATCTTGCCATCTCCATAGAGCTGGTAGCAGCTGACAGCATGATTAGTAGGTTATGCCCAGTTTTGATTAGCACCAAGTATATTTTAATAGACAAGTCAAAAGCAATCTGGAAATGTTTGTTGATAAAGATAATTGGGAATATAAATTCAAGCATGACTAGAGTGAACATGTGATTATCAAAAGTATGCTTCATGTACTCAATTTTAAATTATTCCATACACTCTTGTAAAACTAATCACAAATAAACATTGCCTAGACTGAAGCTGCTCAAATGATCTGTGACTCCAGAGAATTTACAATACAGTTCACCTTGTAGCTGAGGAAATGTCATTGAAAATACCAAGTGAAGCTAAAAGCTTTAAAGCTTTGATATAGTGGTAGTATTAATTTCCAGTGTTTTCCCACTGTTGTCAAGGTTTTTCAAGTGCTCAGTGATACCATCCCTCCTTCATCTTTTTTCGTCTTCCAGTGCATTTTCAGTCCGTGCAGGGTGGAGCTGTTAAGACTCCTTCTTTTTCTATGGTGGTTTTGGCTCACAGAGCTTGGCAGCATTGTTTCTGAGGGCACTGTTAATTTTGACAGTATTACCTTTGTTGAGAAGCTACAGGGCAGGGTGCTGATTCCCCACTCAGTCCTGAATTTCACAAAGCCCAGGATCCTTCTTCTGCCATCTTTCACATCTGTTGTCTGTCAATAGACATCTCTGAACAGTTTCCTTCTGCAGGCATAGAGAGCAGTAAGTTCCACTTTCAAGACTACTTCCAGGTGAATGCCTTACTCTCACAGATACAGCTGTCATTCTTTTCACAGATGTACTAATTGTGTTGCAGAGTGACTGGACAGAAATGGCAAACAGCAAATACATTGCAAAGCCAGTCACAATATGCTGAGCCAGTTTGTTTAAAAAAGTGAAAGAAAACTGAGTCCTGATTGGAACTTCCCCCCAGTTTGGGGTTAGCTAGATGACCAACTTATTTTCATTACTGTTTTTTTCTATATTCTCTGTTTTGATAGCCAGATAATATTGGTTTCCAAATGCACTGTGCCCAGCAGCCTTCCTTTCATTTGGCTGTACAACAATCTCGGGTCACCTCAGAGGCACAATCATGCAAATACCAAAATAAGTAATTAACACTTCCAGTGAAGATTCTGGATTAGATTTAGAGAGTTGGTATGTGAATTTTTTATGGACTGATTTTTTATATTGTTCCATGGCTTAAGCAATTTATCCCCTTTTACTTGTTTTAATCTTTTGAAGCACACATTCCTTTTCAAAGCTGACTGGTTGCCTTATACCCTTTAATTTGTATACAATATAAAAAAGATAATTGGACAAATTTTCCCTCCCTAAATTAAAACAACTCACAAAACCAATCAGCTTTTGGAAAAATACATCAATCATTGCTACTCTGCTTGTAACACAAGGTTGAAGGAACTAAATTTACAGGGGTGCGAAAAAGAAGGGAAAATACTTCGGATGCATTTTTTTGTCATTGTGTTATAGGTTGGCTGATCCTCCCTTCAATAATACTACTTCCAGCTCTTCTTTCAGACCTGCTGCTATGTGTGGACTCTGGCTTGATGCTTCTCTCACTTGCACCACTGCAAAGCAGCACAGATATCTATAAAGTCAATGAAAATTTGGAAGTCTCAAAGCGAGAGTGAAAGGAAAATTATTCCCTTATCCTTAGCAGTGTATTAGTTTAAACACCCTGGAGAAAAGCCAAGAGACATTTCACACTCTAACAAGCCTGTCATTAATACAGATCCTGAGGCTGTTGATACCTCAGTAAAATATTTTCAGCTGTTTATAGCACCAGCGTCATTTCATTTGAGAAGAAAGAATATTCTAGTCTCAGTAAATATATTGGTTTATTGTGATCTCTGTTTTCATATATTTATAGGAACTGCATAATGGAAAACCTTCCTAGAGGTAAAATAGAAAACTAAGAAATGAGCCTTTTAAAATCACCAATCAAAATGAAAAACAGCTTCAGTGAAGGAGGATGAGAGTAGGTATTTATTATACCACTTTTTTGTCTGACTTATGAAGTGACATTGCAGATCTATAATTTTTTTTTCAATGTCTTTTCCAGTCAGAGCTCAAGTTTGCTGGGGACATAGATCTTCCTTTCCCTCTCATAAAATACAATAGATAGTGGACTTAAATGTCCATCTTTGTAATTACAACCAGACAGGAATTTTTTTAGGGTCGCTTGGTTGGTGGCTGACCATTTTCAGCAATTTAGCAGACAGAATTCTGGTGGGGTAGGAAGGATGAGCAAAAAGGCAGACTGTCCCAAGAAGACCTTTCTCCTCATCTCTTTGGGGCACTGATTGGCAAAGGAGCCCATGTTCTTGCCAGGGAGCCTCTGGGACAAATTGAGAGTGTGTGCCCTGAGCCAGAGAGGGGCAGCTGGCTGCAAGCCAGGGCAGAGGCAGCAGGGACACAAACAGCAAAAGGGAAGCATAGGTGACATAAATTAATGTGCGTTAGAGAAGATTTAATTACCAGGGAGCTTTGCTCTGAATAGAAACCTCAAAATGGATGGAAGGTAATTTTAACCAGTGAAATGGTTAAACAATCAAATGAAACTATTAATGAGAGCATCTTTGACTTTTACTGGGAGTAGCTACCTAGCGATTTTGAAAAACAGGGACAATGGGCATTTTGAAAAATGTTTTTTTGGTGATCATTTACATCTGACTTACATTTTATGCACATATAAATAGCCACAGGTGTCCTCTGTGGCTGATGTCAATAAATGTCAATAGAGGTACTGGAGATGTCAATTGAGGCATCCACATACAAGCGACTGCAGCACCTTCCAGCACCTAAAGGGAGGTTACAAGAGGGCTGGAGAGGGAACTTTTACAAGGTCATGCAGTGATAGGACAAGGGATAATGGCTTCAAACTGAAAGAGATTAGGTTTAGATTAGATAGTAGGAAAAAATTCTTCACTGTGCTGAGGCACAGGAGCATGTTGCCCAGCAAAGCTGTGGATGCCAAATCCCTGGAATTGTCCAAAGCCAAGTTGGATGGGTCTTTGAGCAGCCAGGTCAAGTGGAAGGTGTCCCTGCCCAAGGCAGAGGGGTTGGAACTAGATGATCTTTAGGGCTTCTTACCTAAACCATTGTAGGATTCTACAAATCTTCAGTCAGTGCAGCTGTCAACAGTAAGGCAGTGGTGTGGCTCTCATTTTGCCCTTTCTATCATTTTATCTTGCTGAATTTTAGTATTTACTCTTCACTTATGCCCTCCTTTTTGACATTTTTAAACGTGGGACTGTCACGCGTGGTTAGGGCCCCATTCATATTTTGGGCGGCACAATAATGGGGGAAAGTCAGTAGCCAGTTTGGTATATATAACATAACATCACATTGTAAAGCCTTTCACATTTCCTAGTACTGTAGTTATTCACAGCCCAGTTTCAGCAGGATCTTTGTTGAAATCCATTAAGTCAAACATGATTTAAATGACTTTCTTAGCTCTCTCGATGGCTTTGATTGCTTTTGTCACCATAATACTATTCAAAATGTAAGCAGTAATGGCAAAAGGAAAATCCTGGAAAGAGATGCTTAGTGGAAAGGGAAATTGAGGGTAAAGGGTACTGCCTACATCAGTGATTCTACTTATTAGTAACCACAGGAAATCCAGAAAGTACAAAGATAGCATACATAACTAAGGTGAAACCTGAGACGAGGGCTGTCTCACTTCAGATACAGCCGCTCTGTGTCCTGGTTCTGAGCCTGCTGCCTGAATAACTTCACATATTCAGGGCGTGTTAAACAGGATTCATATCTCTAAAAGCAAAAAGTGATAGTCTATATCACTGGATGCAGAGATAATATTAAGTACTGATATAAGGCCCTTTGAGTCAATAGGGGTTCTTCACAGAATTCTTTGTGTTCTTCTCCTTCTCTGCTGGTGTAGGACTGAAAACAATTTTCTCTGGACAATTTAATTCTCCTGTCAGGATATGCTTGCAGGCCTGCTAATTCATAAACCAGTAAGTCTGGTTTATGGTGCATGACACCACTAGTGCAAGATGGAAGAATAAAGTGAAGAGGTACTTTATATCATGCTCGGATTAAAATTCATATGGCAGAATCAACACTGCTCCTATACAATTTTTGTCCTCTCTTGCACTGGTAAGTTTATCTGATATTTAGACAGCACATAAAGTTGCCTGAAAAATGGATCAAAAATAGAATTCTCATGATAAAATATTTTATTTCTTTTGCATAGGGTTCATGTAGAATTAACAACTATGAGAGCCTTTTGTTTTCCAGGTATAATGAGATCACTCTTACTGCTGAAATTTGGGTCAATGAATATTGCTTTGTACATACAATGAAAAAATCCAAAAGTTCTTACTAAACATCCAGTCTGACATCCCACTCTATACAGACCACAGAATTTCAAGGAAATTCCTTTCTCAACCATCTAGTTTGTCATTTACCTACAATGCATTGTCCGGAAAAGATCTGCATATTTTAGCCACCTTCTTCTAGTGCCACACTTAAAAGGTGCAGGGCTCGAAAGCATTTAATAAATAACATTACTGGAGAATTTTACTTCTTTTTTTAAAAAATTGTGAGTTTTAGCAGACTGAGGCTGACTTAGCTTCTGAATAAACTGCAGACAGCTGGCAGAACCAGAAAGACAACATTTCTAAAGTGAATTAGGCACTGATAATAATTGACCATTGTAGCTCCCAATTTACTGTGGGAATATGGAAATTCTTTGCCCAGAGTGCAGAAGCAGTGACTATTAGTCTTGTGTGTGGCACCTTAAGGGTCAATGAGACACATGACCTGAAAGTCACAATTGCTTCTGAAAAAAGGAGAATTTTTAAATAACTAGTGAATAATGGATTTTTGATGCAGAGGGGTGAGGCATCAGATTCACATCAAGATTTGAGGTTGATCTTCTTGCATCTCAGTTATAAACCTACATGAAAATCCTTCTCAAAGACTTCTGTAACAATAAAGAGAACTTAAAATTTTATTAAACTTGACTGAAATACCATTGATAAAACAATAATCTACTGCCATTACACTGAAGAAGATAGAAGATTAAGCTGCAGGCTGAGGAAATCCACATCACTCGTGGTTCCTAATATACATCTGAGAAAGGAGCTGCCCCTCTGCTGAAGCCAGGAGAAGTTTTAATTAAATGCAATTGAAGAATTGGGGGGTTTAATCAAAAAAGGGCAGAAAACACAGGAGTGTAAACAAAGCTGATCAGAGAAGTGAAATACCACGTGTCAAACTGAAGTGATATGAGCAGAAGCATAGTTAAAATTTCTTATGTTGAGGGAATAAAACAGAGAGCAGAAATGATTAAAATTATGCAGATTGATCTTTCCTGAAAATTTAGGGATAATAAATATTGTTATAAAAAAGCTAAATACTTTGTCTGCACATTTTGGAATTTCGAATAATGTTGTCAAAGGATAGGAGTTTGAAGAATTAATATTTATCATTTAAAATAAATATAATAATAACAATAATAGTAATGGTAATAATAATAATTAAAAAATTAATTGTTAATCTGAAGTGCTGACCAACAGCTTCTCAATTTTCTATCTAATCAGAAGAACATTTCTTGTAGAGAGAATTTAGCCATGAAATTCATTAAGAAATGAATTTATTAAGCAATGATCCTCATTGAGAGACATCTTATTTAGAAAATGTCTCATCACTTTACAATTCCTCCACCCTCAGTTTTGATGACTTTGATTTCTTCCAATGAATGAAAAAAACCCTGTAGAACCTAAGGTCCTATATCCATGCTATAGCTGTGGGAAGTAGTAGAACATGTTTTTCTTATATCGTTCTCCTAGCAGGATCACACGTGATGTTATTGACAACCAAAGCATACTTGACTATATTGAATATTTTGTGCTTAAGTTTATTCCCAGCCCTCTGTCATAGAAAGGCAAAGGTTAAAACTGTTCCTTATTGTTTCCAAGCTAGTTCCAGCTGGACATGAAGATTCTGGTCATATCTCAAGCTGTCCTTCCAGCTGATGACACTGTTTTTTTCACCAGTAATAATATATGACTGACACACTCCAGTGCTACATTTGAGGTACCACCTCGAATCTTGCTTCAACTCATTCTTCCTTCCTATTCTTGTGTTTCACATGCTGATCAGCAGTCAAACAGAAAACCCTGTAAACTGAAATCCCAATCCCTTTTTAATGATCTTATCCATATGGAGATTTGTTGGAGTCAGAGAGGGATATGGAAGAAATGATCATTTAATCATTTAATTAAAACAATGCCATTTCCACTAGTTCCTTGTCATTGCAGGAAAATCAGAATGGAAAATTTCAGTGTTTTCCTACACTTTGGCAGCTCTAGGGATGCATTCTGAGGCTTATTAGGAATATGAAAGATGCCTCCTAATTTTATTTCCATTATTCTAGAAATGAACCAGAAAAAATGCATGAGTGTCACTTTATTTTGTGTGTTGTTCTCTCTTTTATGCCAATTTAATTCTTCTTTATTCCGCATTGCAGGTGATCTTGCATCAGTGTAATCCAGGTACACCTAATCTGTTGCTCTTGAGGTGTCTGCTACATTGTTATATAAACCTGATATAAGCCAAGATGTTATAGATCTTATCTGGGAAGAAGAAGGTGTGCATTTTCCTAAAGGATACTGGAATGTAATAAATGAAATTTGCTGAAAAATTCTAATTTATAAGTACCTAGAATGAAAAACTGGGATCCCATCCCACTTTATGGTTAAACAGGTTCCAGATAATTTTTTTATAACTATCGTATATTTTGTTCAGATATGACAGTTTAACAAGGTTTAAAACCACAGCATTTTCATCTGGCACCATATGTTCATTGCTTCTGAAAACTCTTATTCATTCTGCTTATGCAAAACTCTGTCTCATAAAATATGTATGTCCTTTCAATGTTCACTTGATGTGTACAATCTCCAGTGAAGGCTTCACATCTGTTCTGAGTGTCCCTATGTGCTGTACAGGTTTCTTTCCCAATAAGGATGGTCACCTGAGGAGGGAATAAGTGACTACAAGACTTTCACAGTGACATACATCACTGAACTTAGCAGCGGGGTAAAATATAGCTAAGCCAAATGCTTCTGCAGGAGGAACTCAAATTATACTCTCCAGAGGTGATTTTAGGGGTGAACCATACCATAAATTCCGAATAAAATTTAGTGTTCACACAGAACAGTCACCTATTAAAAAAAAAAAAAAAAAAAAAATTCTCCCCATTGCTATAATAAAAAACAAAGCTTGCTTGGGGAACAAGAGCTCCAGACACAATAATGCAGGAATCCTTCATTACGTTAGCTGAGGACTTGACTCCTGTGTTCTCAAGGTGTTTGTTTTAGATATTGGGGAATTACTAAATTCCACCAGAATGGTCGGCCTTTCCTGTGGGCAGAATGTTGCAGCTGAGATGCACAGCTGGCAGATGCACAAAAGAGAATTATGCCACGGTGCCTCAACAATTTTTTTTGGCAAGTGCTGGGTTTTCTCTGACATCTGGTTTTACACAAGTGTCAGTTCACTGAGCCTTAACTGCTACATTTCTACTGCGTCCTCACAGACAGTATCATAGTACATCACACGTTCCTCAAATGTGTGGACATGAGAGTCCTCTGACACTAGAACACATTTCACAAATATTGCCACATAGTCACATAGTAGACTCTGGACTTGATCTCCTTGTAAGAGAGGAAGGAGTTTTGTGTATCAAGATTTTTAAAAGCGCTTTCCTTCCTCTCTGGTAAGTCAAGAAGCCCTCTGACCCTTCCCTTTAGAAGGAGAAGCAGTGTTGACAACTCTCAAGTCTTTCAGTGATAGATTTGCTCTGTGTGTTTCTTGTGTTTGCGACAGGTGTTGGGGGAATTCCTCTTATCGGGTAACAATTTACTTCTAATTATAAAACATCTTTTTGGATAATTTGGTTAGCTCTCAGTTTGCCTATGTTTACAAACTAATTTCCTTCAGATTTCCAGCACTGTTTATTACATAGGAGATAATTCATAAAAGCTGTTAATTTAATGGGGTTTTGAAGGAATGAATAATTACAAGGGTGCCAAGCTCTGCAGAGATGGATAAATCTTAATATAAATTCTAACTCTGCATTTAAGCAGAGCCTGTCCCGAATTCTAAGGTAAATCTTCATTGCATGATTGCCCATTTTCACAGAATCAGAGAATCATAGAACATACTGAGTTGGAAAGGACCCATCAGTATCATTGAGTCCAACCCAACATCCTGATGAAAAGCCTGATCTTGCCTATAATTATACCAGTGAAATTTAAACCAAGATAAAAGCTGAGTGGAATAATTCAAGGTTCTGTAGTCTCCTAATAGCCTACTATTTCAAGGCTTGTATTTGCCCATCCCACTATTTACACAGCTGTTTTGCAACTTTAGCACCAGGATGGTTTTAAACACCCTTTCCCTACCTGGAATTTATTCCATTTAAGCGCCTTCATTTCACACTCTGCAGCTCATCTCACCTAAATGATTGTGGATGCCCACCCAAAGCAGTGATCCCAAAAGATTTAATCAGATTACAGAAAAGAAATATGAATTTGGGAGCCACATCAGAAAGAGGACCAGTATGGAGGCAAAAGACAGAACTCTGAGAAACAGGATCTGCTGGGTGGCTGGCTAGTGTAGGGCACATACAAAAAGTCTTAAGGTAGACAACTGCAGCATCAGCCAGACATTCATTCTGTTTTGTACAGCAAAAGAGATCTTCTTGTTATCTATTCTCCTAATTGTTCCAGTTCATTGAGCAAACTCCATATTTAAGGATCTCTTAGAGATTAATAGGAGTATGTTCAGTGAAATACTGGCTCTGGCCTGGGGGTACCATAGTTACATTAGCATCAAGTTCCACCAGGGCTCGTTATTTTCTTAGCAATCCAATTTACTCTGGGCACAGCACAATGCTGCTTTTACTCCTGCTTTTAGCTCCATGACTAACTTGGCTGTCTTTCAGCATTACTGGACTGCAAAGTGCAAACAGACCTTAAGTTCTTTTTACAGTATTGCTGCCTTATTAATAAGATGTGCAACTGAGAAACCCACCTTTTCCTTCCCTGACAAATTCCTCACTGCAGAAAAATGACTATGAATTTCTCTTAATGTGTCTCCACCTTCTCCATTTCCCTTCATCTCCTGAACCCCGCATGGTCTGGGCTGTGCTCACTTTGTGCACAAAGCAAACCATCACGGCTTGGGAAACCTCACAGATCATTCCCAGGCACAGAGTAAGGAAGCCATAACAAGGCAGTATGGAATGAATGCAATAGGTGGAGATGCTTCAGGAGGACAGATATGAAAGAATAATTTAACTGCTTCAAATAATCTACAATTGTCGCCAATTCTATGTGCTGAACACATTTAGCCTTTGTCAACACCCCCTCAGTAAGGCAACGCATCTCCTTTTGCCTTGACTGCTTTTATTTTACATTAATACCTTTCTTCATGGAATTCTGTCCAAATACTCGCATGGTCAACCCTGAGAGAAGACTAGTGTTGACAGACCTCAAATCTCCTTGGCACATCATTCAGAATCCTTGGACATGGTTTTGTAACCAGCTGGGGTGGAATCCAGCTCTAACTAAATAAAAGATTAGCTGTTGGCAATTGTTCCTATAATTCAAAATCTCTTGCTAAATTGCAGTCTGTTGTGCTTTTGTTTGTTTAGCTAAGTCTTTCAGCCTAGCTGCTACAGTTTTCAGACTGAGTTTGAGACAATTTCCTTTGATCTGTTGTGCGAAAATTAATCTTGAAATTAAAAAAATAAACCAACAACAGAAGACAAAAAAATTGAGATTTTTTTTCCTTGGAGCATGGAGAAAACATCTCATAAATGTTTTAACTTATGTCTTTACATGTCATTAAAATCAGCAGCAGGAAATTTCTCCCCACATGGCTGTGAGCATGTAAGGCACAAGTTGTGTAAACTCCAAATCTTATTTAGCTAATTGGCAAAAAGGAGTAATTACAGAATTCCCCAGCAAATACTTCTTCACTGGAAAGTCCATAAGAACCCAGTTTAAATTCCATTTACTTTATTTCAGAGGTCGTCTTCTGAGCTGTTGGCCCTTTACAACTCCACTCAGTTCAGAGGAAAAATAAAGGCAAATACACAAAATGTAATAACACTGCAGATGTCAGGGTGGTGGCCACACAAACTCTAGCAACTGTTACTAGGGCTGAGCTGACCTTCAGTCAAACCACACTGCCAGACTGTAGGTGCATCTCTCAGTCTCCCTGCTGCCCTGACTGCAGCTTAAATGCATGACCTTTCACCACCTTTTTCATGAGCTAAGAAAACACTTTTCATCTTGCAGCAGGCTCAATATAATGATGTGTGCAGGTCTGTGACTGCAGAGGTAGCTTGCTGCACCCACTCAGTCACTCCATGGTCACTTGTCTGTATCAAATGGCTTATCTGCACAGTAAATTTTTTATGGAGAAGAGGTTTCTCATTGACTTTCTGCATGAACACCTTTGTAAAGATTGTTCATATATTTAATCTAATTTTAAATTAAATTAGGTTACTGTAATATGGATTATATTATATGAATTATACTAGATCAACCTAATTTTTAAAACGGGACTTCTAGCTTAAATACATTGAAATATGGATTTAGAAATCATTCTTCTTCAAATCCTGCTCAGAGAATGACTGTCATCACTGTTCATCTTCTAGTGTTGTTCTGTAAAATAAAAATGTCATATGTTAGTGAGAAAACTCAGAGTTTAAAAAAAATTCTCATTAACATAACTCAGTGTGAAAAATCTATTTTCCTTATACTAACCTTCTTACAGGAATTTTTCTATATATAGAAAAAAATTGAACCGAGAAATCAGACTTGTTCAGCCAATAGGGCTCATAACATAATAAGGATTTTGCTTGCAAGTCTAATTTAAAAATTAAAGGTATGATGTTCCCATAGAATTCTTTCAGCAAAGGAAACATGAAGCTACTATACCTCCCACATGTAGTGTATATATGAATTTATGTCCTTTTAAGCAACAGAGTTTTTGCAGTATAATCAGCACAGCACACTGCCTACCTTGCAGCTGTGAATTACAGGCTCGTGGCTTTTCCTCTGATGGAGTATTTACAGCTATTCCTGTGGTACTAATAGTTGAAGCTAGATTCCCTGCAGGAACCATGGTAGGAGCATCAATTTAACATTTAGGTAAGAGGGAGTTTTGAGTGGTGCCATATTCTGGCATATTTCCCAACAGGAAATATTAGGCACAGGAAAATGATTTAATGGCTTCTGAAGACCAAAGGTAGCTCAAAAGACAAGAGNAAAAAAAAAAAAAAATCATGACAGTAGGAGCATCAATTTAACATTTAGGTAAGAGGGAGTTTTGAGTGGTGCCATATTCTGGCATATTTCCCAACAGGAAATATTAGGCACAGGAAAATGATTTAATGGCTTCTGAAGACCAAAGGTAGCTCAAAAGACAAGAGAAGAGTAGAAAACTTGTGCAGAGACTCAGACTGTTCTTTCTTCACACCATTCCTCATAATCTGTCGTATACCTTCAGTGAAATTAGTAGAATCCTTCTTTACTGGAAGGTGTTTGTGAGTTGTAACAATAAAGTCTTTGGGACTTTGGCATTGTAATTTGCTGCTGTGACAGTAACAGGAATATTATAAAATAAGCTCCTACTTACAAAATAAGGTCTACATGCCTCTATACAAGAGGCAGTGAAAGAAAGGCCACAAGAAATTATATATGAAATTTAGGAGAAAATATGGTTTTTCTTTCAAACCATCAGCAAAACAGGGTTTGATGCTATTCCAGCTAAAATCTGTGGGAGTTTTGTCACTGATATCAACAGGAGCAGAATCAAGCACAGTTTGTTATGGAGATTAGTATGCAAAAACAAGAGATGTGAGCAGCAAAGAGCCCCCACAATCTCTTGTGGAAAATCCTTTCCTGTCTCTTGAATGTATTTGCTGTTGTTGCCACTTTCCTATGTGAAAATAGAAGAGCTAAACATCAGAAAGATGGTATTGTTTGTAATCTCTGAAGGATATCATTCTGCTTTCAGTAAGACAGATTTGACTGTTTTCCTCACTTGAGGAACCTGGATGGTCCCAGAAAGGCTTAGCTTGCAATTACGCTCTCAGCTAAGACAAAGGTAAAACAGCTGAGTGACAAGTCAGATTAACTGTTTCAAAGGGCTGGAGACCAGATCCTCAGGCTCTCACTCACACAGGCAAGTTTGGGGAAGGACTTTTTTCATGCTTAAGATTGAAGGATTGGTCTGTAAAAAAACAAAACTAATCCCAAGGGTCAGCAATAATTTCCCAGTGTTTTTAAGCTAATAATTAAAAAGAAAATTGAATCCTTCTCATTGATTGGCACAGCCAATTTCAAGGCAGTCAGAGTCAGACGTTAGAGCACTTAGGATGTTTATCCTTTACACCAAGGGATTATTAACCTGGAGATAGAGGAGCTCTTTTATAAAACCATTCATGAAAAATCACCTGTATCATTAAACTCGTGCTACAGAAAGGGAAAGGAAGGCACAAGGATATATACAAGGCTTTCACTGTTAAACCATAGGGGACTGACTCTGTTACAGTACCGTGGATACCAGAGCATGTCGCTGAACTTCCAGTCCATCAGGTGTGAGCAGGAATTGGATGCAGCACGCCCTGTTCATTAGACATACTTTTGGCATATCCAGAGCATTGAAAGAAAAATCCCAGAACCAGAGGAAACATCCCAGAGGAAACAAATCCCAGAGGAAACAAAAGCTGACAAAGTTCCAGAAGGCGCATCTTCTTCTTCACAAACAAAGCCATCAGAACTCCCAAGTTCTATGTGCAGCCCTCAAAGTGAGGGTCTTGCCCTGACGCCAGTGGAAAGGTTGGTTCTGTAGTGAACACACAACACCAACATAAAGAAACAAACAAACATTTCTCAGCTGTGAGAGCAGATTTTTGCCATCAATGTTTTAATCAAGTTACAAGCCAAGATATATGTCTTATGGCTTTGGCTGTTCCCCGCGTCTGTGGCAGATATTCTATACAGATTTACAAGGCGCTTTGTCATTGTTCTGTCCATTTCTCACATTTTGTATTTCTATACATCATCTTCATCTCAGTAAAGTTTCTGCTGTTTGTATATGATGCTTTTTGCATTCTCAGAAAGAAAATAATAAAGTGTAATTTCAAAACAAAAGACAGAGAAAAAGACAGGAAGAGAAATGTTTGCAAGGAAAATAGACACAACCTTAAAGAGAGAGAAAGAATAATTATAACTCTTAAAGTTTGGAAACCAGTAAAACATTCTCTACTTTTCTCAATTCTATACAATAGTGAAATAAATCTGAGATCAGAAAGCTCTGTATAAGATGTGAGAACAAGTACCTAATGTGGAGGAATTCTTGTTACCATTAGGCTTAAAATGATTATTTTTTCACCCATGCAGAAACACGGTGATTTTAAAACTCTTGTTGACCTAGTTAATGGACCTTTTTTTTCTCATCACAAAAATTATACATCCCTTTTGAGCTGTTGGTAAAGTGAAGTGTCTAAGTATCAGTTAGGTCCATTACTTAGTTTTCTAGGTTGAACATGGGTGTTTATTGTTCCTCCATCCTCAGGGCTCTCATCTGTAGGGTCTTTCAGTGCTCCACAGCTCCTTCATACTGGGAACAAACATGAATTTTTTTCAGTAATGCTACTAGTTATTAACAGTAAACCACTAATGATGATAATGATGATTAATATTATTATTTTTAGTCATTATTTTTAAAAACTGCAACCTGAAATTCCTAGTCTTATTATCTCCACATATAAAACAGCAGATACTGAATATATTATATTTAGAATGCTCTGCCTCACAAAAGCCCATAAAAAACCTAATGAGTCTAGAATACAATGGTTATTTCTTTCTATATATCTTTATTTCCATAGTATTGATATTTTAATAGGAATGTAAGTTCTGTGGTCAACAGAGATTTCAGAAGTTAGTGTACAGGTGTAGGCCTAGATTTCCACTGCTTTATGTTGTAAGTTTTTCTCCCCACATTCACCTAGAGAAAAAAAAAATCTATTTTTTAAAAATTTCTAATTTAATGTTATTTTATCATTTAATCCCCTGAGTTTCTTCCATACCAGAAATGTATCATTTCTACTGTCTTTCCAAGATGATAATTGGGAGTGAGGGGTCAGCCTTTCCTTTGGGTTTGAATTAAGCATAAATAAGAACACCTCCCCCCCCCCCCACCCCCCCCCACCCAACAACGCAAAAGNNNNCCCCCCGCCAAAAAAATAAGTCCAAACAAACCCAGAGAAAACCAAACTGCAGGATGACTCATCTCACTGAGGATAAATGTTCTCCTACAGAAATACTGTGTAGGTGGATCAGAGCTGATGTGGTGAGTCTGTGGTGCACTGAATAAAAAAACGACCAAAAGCTCCCCACTTTTGGCTCCTGATTCACAATGGTACAAGAAAAGATACAATAGTAATAGATACATGAAAACAGATAAATGAAAGAAAACAGAGTCAAGACTATTGCAAATTTTGGAAAAAAAATTATTAGTAAAGTGGCCCATGACTGGTTTTCCTGGCTTCCACAGAGCAGCAACCATAAATTTCCAGCTGACCCCTCCTGAGACCTGGCACTGACAATACAGAGAATGAAATCTAGACATGGACAAACTGTTCACAAGGAAACTTTTAGCGTCTTATGGAGAAAAATATAAGACTGACAACAAAATATAAAACATCAGTTAAACTGAAGTTTAACTAATGTTGCTCTGAATGAGTTTTAATTTATATCTCAGTCAGCATCTCTCAGTTATCAATGTGTCAAGGAGGCTTCTAAAATTACTAACTTTCTAAAGCATTTTTTAGGCATATCAGATATTCTCCCCACTTTTGATGTTTCAAGGAAAGGGGTCTTCTGAAGAAGTTAGGGAAGGAATCAGCTATATAAGAAGCCATGAAAACAAGGTGAAGAGTTGTTTAATACCGCTCCAGTGCTTGAAACAGAAATGGTAATTCCAAAGTTTTCCCTTTTCAGCTGTGTTGTTTACACTTTCTGTTACAAACTGCTGGTAATGAATGAGTTGGGGTTTTATTGTTCCATGGAAATAATGAACAGTGGAAGCATTATACATCTTAAAATAACTCTTTTTATCATTCAAGACAATCAGCTCCAAAAAGAATCAAATAATCTCTCTGATTGTCAAATTCTGCCACCTTCCATGCTGCCTCTCTTTATCAGAAGCTTTTCTTACCCCCAAAAAACCTCTGTAAATTTAGCCAAGGACTATTAAATATTTTATGGTGTTTGGATAATAAAAAATATTCTGCATCTGCCTTAAAATTTTTTTTAAGGTCTCATGATCAATCAGACTCAGGTAGATGTGAACTCAGAGACTGCCATCAATGGTAGAACACCTTATATATGTACTGGGTTTCATAATAGATTTCTAAATAGATTCAACAATGAATTAAGTTGCTTAAATATTCATACTTGTTCCCCTACAAGCAAGATTTAACATGTTTAATTTGAAGGGATTGTCAAATTTATAAACTCTATCCCAACCTCAAGCAATGCACCATTACCATGTCCTCCTAAGGTAATGTCAGCAGCTCCATGCTACCATTCTGCAAGATGTATTAGCCAGATGCAAGTTAATTATTGGCTTGAAGAAAATTTATTATATGCTATAAAGCTTCGCATGAAGTGTTGCTTGGAGAAGTGAAAAATAAAAGAAAGAAAAAAGAAAGAGGAGATAGAATAAGTAAATGTTAAGCCTTGGGCATTGAATTTACATTTATGAGATTCTCTACGATTTACTGCTCCAGTTTGTTTTCCTAGAAATGCCTTGGGTTTCTTTCAGCTAAAATACACTATAATGTTTATAACTAATTTGTTTAGTTCCCCTTACTCTGTGAGTATTCAAGCACAAAAGTGAGTGCCCCACAGCAAAACTCAAGTCACAGTCATGGCTTAGATACATCCCGAGGCAGCTAAAAAACCTATATGTGTACAATCCCTTACCTGTCCCCATTCATCAAAATCTGCCCCAAGCCACCATTGTAACCAGAGCTGCCTGGTTTTCTCACTCAGTCTCTGGATTTTCAGATTTTCAGTCAGGATTGCAACATGTCTTTGTAAGGAGAAGGAAGCTGGCCCCGGGCACTTTCAGCCCTGGACACTCAATAATAGAGTAGCCACATAGTCCCCTGGATGGTGGCTCAGGAGCAGAAAGTTCTGGATAACCACTTCCACCACTTCAGTATTACCCAGCAATTAGTAACTGTTGGAGAATGTTGACTATTCTGGACCATATTAGTATGATATGGGGGAATAATTCCACCATTCCTGTGCTATTTATAGTTTCAGACATCCTGTCCTTACGGCCCAGTGCCAACCCATGACCTGTAAGAGGCAGTAATTTTTAATGTAATTTCTTGTCATTCACATGCTCTCTCTTCAGAACAAGTAGAAATGGAATGGATTAAACAGTGATATGCATAGAAAAGAGGAATAAATAAAAAGAGGTTTTGTCTGAAAAAGTTAAATGAGTATTTTAAGTTGACAAGAAAGCACTTAGAGGATTACTGCAAAGCATTCTATCAACAAATATCAAAGAAACAAGAATTTTTCATATGTTCATATTATTTTAAATTTTAAAGGGAGTGGTTCTAACTGAAGAAAGTAGAAATTCCAAATGGCAATTAAATACAAAATTTAATCATCAAAGATAAGCATTATTTTCTATAACATTCCCATCAATCTCCCTGAGTTACATGTTTGGTACAACTTCGTTTTGGCCAGTTCTCATAAATGCATAAGAAAACTGGGGTCAGATTTTGAAAAAATGTTTGTATAAACAGAAAAAAATCTTTTTATGCAAGTGAATGGAGGGGGACAAGCTAGTTTCAGACACCAGCATGTGAACACAGAGAAATTAAATGGAAAGCACTTACTCAGGAAAAGGATGCAAATGACAGAGAGTGTTAGAAGTTGGAGAACTCTCTTCTGAGACAGCTATTTTTAAAAGACCGTAAAGTGGCAAAGCATTACTGATATTCCCAAAAGATTTTTTTCCGTGAATAATTTTTATAAACTGTGAACTGACGTTGCTAGAGAGAAACCATAAGGAGAACAATTTTAAAAGTGGTATCATGGGAACTACATACGTAAATCCTGCTGTTTGCTAACAGGATTTGCGAACAGAAGTCCCCATACACTGCATTACAGTTTGAGCTCTGAGAGGATTAAAACGGGCTAAATTTTTCTTTTTCAAACCTTTTTATTTTTATTGCCTTTCTTCTCCCTCAGAATTCAAGAGGACACCATCTTCACAGCTAGAGGGAGCTGGATTTTAATGCAGTCATTTTCAGCTGCAGTTTGTAGGTTGCAGGAAGTCAGAGAGTTATTCTGGAGCTCCGTTGCTTCAATTAAAAAAAAAACAAACAGAAGGATCCATGACTATCGATTGCCAATTTAAAAAGAGCAGTCTAGAACAAGGTTAAACCAGCATGAGAAAGAAGTTGACCTGAATCTCCACCTGAGTCCTTGGAGGAACAAAGCTGTCCTCCCTACTCTGGAGCTCAGTGACAGAAGGAGGAAGGAAGGGATGTGAAAAGGCTTCCTTCCAACAAATGCTCCAGCACTAAGTGTGTGCACAGGGATAGGGATGGCAGCAGCCACACCCAATTACAGAAATGTGCCTGTTCACTGCCTTGCAAAAAAACCACAAACCATTGGGGAATTATTTAGTAATACTTCAATGTTCTACTTGGTTTTTAAAAAAATATAAGACATCCATTATTAGGCCTGAGTCCCTTACAACATTTGAAAACTGTGTTTTGTAAATCAAAAGTTGAAGGAGAAGGTAGAATTTGCCCATCTGCCAAAGGCCAGTGCAAAGTCAACATACCATTTACTTTCTCAAAATGAGTTTAAGGAACACCTACAGTTCCATGCTGGCCTTTCCCAAAAATATGAGCTTCAAGATCATTCAAATGGAAAATAATCACCTTAAAAATGAATACTCTAATAGAGGAAAAGGACAGGTTTCTTGACAGGGTGAAATATGTAAAACCCACAGCTCATATTACTGAAATAAATGTCTGCAGAGAGTTAGAAACAGCATATATTTGCAGCATCACATCCAGGAAATTGAACAGCATGTTAGCTTGAAAGAGATGTTATATTCTAAGCAGAACGAGCCCTGTTTATTTTAAAAAGTAAGACAACCTAAACATATTAAACTCCCTTGAAATGTAATTTAATACTTCTTCAATAATTCCAGGGGAAGTAAAAAAATTCTTTTAAAATCTCTTTCTAAATAACATCTAGCTACTTTCTGTGATAGTTGCTTAAAGAGGAGAGAGGCAAAAATAATGCTGGAATGCTTCTGAGCAGTTTTTATTCTTGAATATAAGAATGCCCATCCTTCAGACTATTTGCCCTTCCTCTTGTCCTCACATACTTATTTCCATGAAAGAAAAATGTCACTGCTCCAAACTAGTAACATCTTCCATCAATTTAGGATCTCCGTAAAGGAGTGTTTCACAAGGCATCAGGCTGAAAAAGGATCACAGACCACAAAAACCAATCAAGGTTATGAAATGCAGCTGAAGCAGATAAGCTCTTTTAATTATATGGGGTTAAATGCTAATGGAAACCATCTTCATTATTGTCTTTTCATGTATATATACATATATAAATACATATACATATTTCAGGAAGCCTTTTATGTTGGACCCACAGCTTGAAAGGGTGCAGATTCTTCATCTGCACAGTGTCATGTATTTAATTAGTCATATTTTGAGGGATGGTTGTTGGTTCTAATCTGTTTTTATTGATTGCATTTTCAACTAATTATCATATGCACATCTCTAAAGTTTTTATAAAAATACCCCAAGCATATAAATAATGGATCTTTCACTTGCTTCCAAGGAGTAACACATTATCCAGCAGGGTCTTACTTGTCTTTCTTTAGAACTTAGGAGAAAGCTGCTAGGAAACTAACTTTTCAGAAAGCTATGAAAATACAGATGCTCAAGCAAACAGGGCTGATGTGAGAATGCACATGGATGAACTTCTAGGCTCTGACACAAACTCACAACCCCTTGCTATGCCATGAAGCTATCACAGTATTTAGTTCCATGAAATAGCAGAAGAGGGAAAACAGACAGTGCAAAAGAAACCAAAGAGTTTTCAGACACAAACTGTAGCTATATTAATGTTTGCTAGCAATAGAAAATATGAATTGTGAGAGATTAAAATCTTTGAAGTAATTTCCAAATGGTGTGCAGACATTTAAAACAGGACTGAAGAGAAAATACTAGTCAAGTCAGCAGTTTTCAAGATTTGCTCTTAGAAAACAGTTGTGGACCGGTTACAAGAGTACATATCTGCAGTACAAAATTAAATGTTTTAAAATATACATGTAAGATGACCTCCTTTTACCTCACATCTGCAACTTCTACACAGCTTAAGTAGTTGGATGTCTGCATCCTTCTCTTTTTTCCCCCCTCTATTATTTTGCAAGTAACACAAAAGAAAGGGAAATAAAAAATGAAGATGAACTCTAAAATACATGGAAAGTATCATAATATTAATTACAGTTTAGAAGTTAATGGTTTTGCTGTTACAAACTGCACTGACCAATAATGCCTCATACCTGACAAGACTATGCCACAATACAAAAATTATTATAAAGGAATCCATGAACCTTGTTAGACTTAATAGCTCAAGCACAGCTGAAACCCACAAACGTCTATTTGAAATTTACCCACACATTTTCGTCTTTGACATAACATTTAACAATGTAATTAATATAAGCTTTATTTTTAGATTTCAGATATTGCCTGGTGTTTTTCTGATCAGAAAACCACAAGAACAGCTTTTTTCACACCATGTTTTGACTTGATTTTTTTTTTTCAATCTGGCTGATAATAGGAATCTGAAAATGGAAAATAAAACTAATATTATATGTCTGCAAAATAATGAGGGTGTTTGTTATTCCAGTTAGTTCCTGTGTTTCTGAACCTGTTTGGCTCTCTACATCACTGTCTTGACATCTAGTGAACAGAAACTCCTTTTTCAAAGTTTTTTTTACACATGCACAAGTATACACATTTGTATCTGGTATGTATCTGTCACTTGATTTATGGTGCTGTAGCTGTATGCACAGCTATATATTCTATAAATGCACAAGGAAACCAGGGCCACAGGTACACATAGGCAAAAGATCTGCTTTAAAACAACTCATAGCCTTAAAATAAAAGGAGTGGCAAATGCCAAGAAGTGTTTGCCATGGCTGGCTGACAAGACCAGGGCCCTGTGTTCCATAATTTGCTGCCAATATCCTAGGGATGCAAAGATCCTCTTTCCGTTCCCTGACTCAGCAAGCTACCTATTACTTTCAGAAATAGGAGAGGCAAGAGTCTGTAGATCTGACGGAGTAAGTATATTAATAGAAGAAAAGTCACCTTGGAAAAGTCAGTGGAAGAACTCGTTTTTATAGCAAAACAAGCTGCTGACAATTTTTTTAACACATCACGCTTGAAGTGTGGTCTTTTGGAAAATGCTTCAGTACTTGAAATAAAAGCCAGTACAAGACAGTTTAAGGACAGCAACCATTCTGTCAGTGTGGAATGCAGGCAGACTTACTGCACACAGAACTTAGAAGAAACAAGAGGCTTGTTTATAAGATCAGTTTCTGAAAGATTTGCCATGGTGCACCATAGATGCAACTCCTGCTCTCGTGACTAAACACTAGTATCTCTCCCCTAACATTTTAGAAAACAATGCAGAAGTGAAATATTATTTGGAGATCAAATATTCTTATAAAAGAATTAAATCCAGACAGAGATCCACTCACAAAACCATCTTTTTCTGGTGAGGGGAAGGGTTCAGCAGAAAAGTTGTGGAGTTACTCTCTTCACTCAACAAACTGCCAAGCATAGGAAGCAGGTGACTCCTCACAACTTGTTACATCTTCACCATCAGAGAAGCACTCCTCAAGTCAGTCTTACAGAACACCCCTCTTGTAGTCTTTTTTTTTCTCCAGTGTTTTTAATCAGTTTATTTTGTTCCAAGCTGCACAATCATTTGCCATTACCTTTAGGAAAGTACTACATGGCCTTATGGATCTCATCATCAGACATCTAACCATGCATACTATGGCATCAGTGCAAACATTCAATAGCAAATTCCTATCAGATTTGAGATTAGGCAGCTTATTGTTCCACATCCCCTTAACAATAATAGTGTTTACCTCAATAATCCCCTCACAAAGCAACAGAAGATGTAGCCCTCAGAGAAAGATAGTCTCCATTAAACTCTGTGTAAATGTTCCAGCAATATACAAAACCACAAATATAATCTTTCACTTTTAAATATAATCTTTCAAATGTAATCTTTCATCTTGAAAAACAATTTAAGCATGTAGAAATATGTTTACAGGTGACTAAATATCCCTGGGCATAGGATGAGAATGTAGAATCTAAGCACACCTCAAAACCACCTGGATTTCAGTCACTCAGTGGGTGGGGCATGTGTAGAGGTGCTTTACTGTGGAATGAAACTCTCAGTCCCACTGGGACTAATGACTTTTTCCAGCTGCAGCATATCTGAGCATGTGTCACGCTTTTGCAGGTGACATTGCAGCCCAGCAGCACCCTGTGCTTAACCTAGACAGAAAACCTGATGTGTTGTGCCTGCTCCAATTCATTCCTCTCACTTTGGCATTGAACCCATTCTGGGTGGTCAGATCATTTGTGAAGTCTAACACATTTGTAAAGTGTGGACGTCTCTCAGCAGAGTTTGGACTTTAATCACGAGATGCTATCAGCAGTCTTCTAGGGCTGCTGCTGCATTCCAACAAGCACAGCTTCAGCTGCAACCCTGAAGGTGCATGAAGTAGAATCCTGAGGTCCAAAGGAAGGCCGCTTCCCAAATATGGGTGAAGTTTGACCTCAATGATACTTCTCATCCAGCTGGAACATTATCAGTGTGCAGTTTGGATGATGTAGAACCACTCACTCGTATTTTGTTCTCCCCCAGCTGACAGTGACACTAATTCCAAGGGAATTGTTGTACGATGTAACTATTAATATACTGTATATTTAAATACTGGTTTGTATCCAAGACCAGCTTCTGACTCGCTTTGACAGGCAAGTCCTGGCATGCATTGCTATACTACAAGAGATACAATCTGCACATATTAATGCATGCACATTTCCTTATCAATAAAAGCTAACATAAACTGAGCTAAATAAAAACACTGACTTCACTGTAAGGTAAGAGAGGTCATTATTAATTATAGTATGCAAATTAATATTAGCCGTAAACTATGCAGAAATTTGGCCTTTAATATTTGAATAAATTAAAAATTAATTATACAAATATACTACATGAAATAAGGTCATTTTTCCAATGAAAAATAAGAAAATCTTTCCTGTTTAAAAAAATCATACAAATGACTTGTTGATTGCAAGAAAACTACTTTGCTTTCATTTATTGCACAGACAATAAAGAGAAGGCTTTCTTGCAGAAATATAAATTACTGTTTTATTTGGGGACATTTTATTTGACATCTGGAATGCAGCATGCAGGAAGTAAACACCTGGTTTTTAAAAAATTGTGATTCCATGTCATGACACTTATGTAGGATGTCATTTGGGATGATCTCATTTGGGATGCAGCATCTCCTGTCTTTTTCTTTACAGGAGACCTGAAAGTCAGGAGAATCTGTAGGGTCAGAGGGGAGTTTATGACAGAGGTGAAATTCAAATTTGGAAGTTACTGTTCAATGCTCTATTCCAATTATTTTATTCATATAATAAATAATGTAAATAACCTTTGAACATTTAGCCGTGTCCCAAACAAATCACAATTTCCAAGCAAATTCTGAAATGTCATTCCTTTTTTTTTTTAGTTTTTAATGGGTACATATTGTAAGGCTTTGAATGCTAGAGATTTTAAATAATAAAGAAAGCTTTTCTCAGACATTCTTGCACAGAGAAACAATTTTATTTAAATGCTCTTTCTCTAGCAGACACTTCAAATACCTTTCACAAGCTCAATACTTTTGTCCTCATATGAGCAAGTAACACAATAAAATAACCTGTTTACTTTATCGTCTCTAAGTTCCTCATAAAGTTTCCTACCTTTCCAGTTCAGCATTTACAGATTTCTTAATTTGCCTGAAACTAGACATGACTAGTGGAAAGACCTGGAGAAAGAACTGTGATGGAGAGAGAAGACCCACCTGCCTACCTCTACACTTGCTAACACTGACCTTGCTTCAGGGGCCAGTCTTAAATGTTAGAAGCAGGTTTGCTGAATAAAAGGAGGTTTTGCCTTTGTTTATAATCTGCCTTAGGTAGGTTCCACTAAGGACAGGTCGCTTGCCCTAAATCATGGCCTGGACCATATGTGCAGGGACCTTCCATTGTGTGTTTTTATCAGAGTGAGCACTCTATATGGAGATTATATATTCAACCAATAGCTTAAAATGGCAGATTTATTTTTGTACCTCAGCTAAGGGTGCCAATAACTAATTATGTCTGATTTTGATGGAGAGGTACTCGATAAAATGTATTAAGAGATAACTTCTGAGAATGCCAAGTGCAGAACTATTCAAAGCCTGTGCTGATGTTGCAACACAAAACGATGTGATAGCAGAATGAGTTCAAGCCAAGTCTGTAGAGGGAGTGCTGTGAGCAAACAGCAGGAAATTCAAATCACACCATATTCATAAGATATGTGAGCTGTTAAATCAAGGCATTATACCCAACATATCCCATCTGGACATCTGAATCCGAGGCATAAAAAGTTCAAAGTACTTTATACGACACCTTGCACATATTCACCTAGGATTGTCATAGAGCTTTTACTTCAATAAAAGTAAACAATAGCTAGGAAAAAGAAGAGTTTCATCTACAGCTGTCTTTAAGACTGTTTACTTTTGCAAAAATAGCTGTGTTCTTTTCAATTTTCTCTACCTGTCAGTTTGCTTTTGCCGTTCTCTTTGGTCCTGTCCTCATGCCCTCCTTGCTCTGTTTGCCCCCTGAAAAATTCCTTCACCAAGGTTGCTCCTTTTTGTCTTCTTGTGCCTAAAGGCATGGTGATGTAGAGAGTTTATTCATTTTCCCCACAACATTCCCTTTAGGCTGGCTTCTGCTAGACCACTTCTCCTTTTTTCCCTCCTCCTCTGTAAAAAGAGCAGAAAAAACCTAGTATTCCTAGCAGTCATATATGGGCTTCTAGATACTTCTTTGCAATCCAGAGCTTAGATTTAGATGGAAGCACTAATTAAAGGGCCATCTGACCCCATGGGTCATCAAAATATTAGGCATTAAAAAACTAAAACCAAAAATATTAAACACTGCCATGGATGCATAGCATTAATAATTAAGAGTAATAATAGGAAGAAGATCACTGTTCCTTTTCTTCTTCTAAACCTTATACCAATGTGTCCCTAATTGGGACAGCAAAAAGTGTTCTTTCTGTGGGTATTCCTCTATCTCACAGCTAATTTGAGAAGTTGGGAGAATAGAGTTTCCAGCTCCTCTTCCTGGTTTAGTCCCCAACCCTTTGTTGTAGCTTGTTGACTCTCTTGCCTGGTACGTTTAAACCCAGGCAAAGCAAAGGTGTCTCATGCACAGGGATTAAGGGGAAGCGACTGAGAATCTGGAGCAGCCAAAGTGCTACAGTGTCCTGCATTCCCTGGGAAGGGGAGACAACAGTTACCAGCTGTTACTGCTTGGAGCCTGGGGGAAATGGTCTCAGCCCTGGAGCTGGGGCACTGTTTGTACAGGTGCTGGCTCTCAGTCCCCTATAAACACCTCACAGGACACCTCAGCTGCCCTGATCCAGTAATGGCTCTCTTATCTTATGCACTTTTGTATGGTTTCCTTTAATGTCTTGCAAATTTGTTGACTCAAATGCAATTGCCATGTCTCTCTAGAGTATGGAATTATGCTAATAAGAATATATTCTTGTTCTGCTAGTGCTTTATTCAGGATATAAACCAGAGATTCAAATCTTCCTCAAGAATTGTTTTATTTATCACTGAAGTCATTCTAGTAGTTGCAAATTTTATACTGTAAGCTATAAAAATATTTTAGCATATTTTAAATCTCCCCAATGAACTGGAATTCACTGATAAGGACAGAAAAAAAAAAAGGAACTGCAAATTATATTGATGATCTCTAACACTTAAAATAAAAAGTTTCTGCTGGAATCAGTGGGAAGTCAGCTACAAGATTGTAAAAAATAAAGTAGTTTGGTGTAACAGCATATTGATTTCCCACAGTATTTAGAAATGTGTATTGATATCAAATAATGAAATTCATGCCAACCAGAGTTAACTTCCTAGATATATTCAGAAAGATTATCCTAAACAGAGTAATAATGTTAACTGAATACTAAGGTGGAAAAATGTCATATTTCTATTTGATTTTTTAAAATTCCTTTGATGAATATTTTACTAATGTATTCAATAAGACAAAAATTTTGAAACTAATTATGGTAAAGCTGTTGATGAATATCAGAATGTAAAAACAAAGAACAAAAAAACCCCTAATCCTACAGATATATTCAGGACTAAGCACCAAAATAATTTAATTAACTTCTAGTTCTATGATTCTGATTCTCCTGTGAACTCTCCAACATGATCCATATCGCTATGACAATTCTAATCCAAAGTTCAAATCCCAAAACAGGGGTAAATTTGTGGGTCTTTGCAATAGTCATCCCTCCGATAAATCATCAGATATTGTACCTTCTTCCCAAGAGCAACACATTGATAGAAAACTTGTATTATTATATTACTATTATTATTATTATTATTATTATTATTATTATTATTATTATTGTAGACATTTTAAAGTGTTGGTCATTTAAATTAAGTCTTTGTATAAAATGCCATAATGATTTGCTTTTTTCGCTTAAAAGGGAGGCATGGCATGAAGTGACAATATAGCCCAGATAATACAAAAAGAGAGGGAGTCTTTCACTCAGTCTCCCTGAAACACCCTAGTCCTCAGCTGTGTCTAAGAAAAGCTGTATGTTCCAGAGGGAGAACAAAAGCATAAAATAGGTGTGAATGCTGTAGACACAATCCATAGTGAGCTGTCCTACTATAATGCCATATTACAGTTTATTAATGCTTTCATTCATTGCAGATGATTTTTCCTTTTTTTTAGGTCTTAATAGTTATCTAATACCTATTTTAATGTGTTAACAGTTTTAGCTAGTCATAATCTAAATAACATAAATAAAACTTAATTAAAACCCTGAAATTACCTTTTTTTCAATATCATTCTTCAATAATATAATAAATGCACTTCTATTTCTGAGGGTGTTATATAATTCAATTTGCATCTTTATGGGTCCTTCAGAGATATCTTGTTAGGGTGGCTCTCAAACTTATTGAAACAACTGATAAGAGGAATGGCTGATGTATGTGTGATACTTAGCAAAACTAGACAAATGTGCTGCTTTGTTCTATGCTGCTATGATTTCACAGAAAAATATATGCACCAAATATGAACTAGAAATCTTTTTGTTCCTTCATTGTTTACCTACAGGACTAAGTGGAGCATTAATATTTTCTTCAAAACACCTTCCTCTTTTTTTAATGATCTATTGATGGTTATGTTACTTCATACTTCTTTCAGTATGAAGTGATCAGTAACATAACTATAAATAAATTTGCTACATTAGATAGATAAATCAATAGATTAATTGTAATGGAAGATGATTATCAGTAGATCTTTCAGCAATAAATATCCAAGAACATATATTTGGATACAAACCATAACCTGCTGCTCCTTAGTGACTGAATAAACCCATGTCTTTACACTACAAAACCTTCTCCTTCACCCAACTCAGCAAGTCTAATTTCAGTCTCTGTTTTTTTGTCTGTGTAATATATTGCTTCATCAAACAACTCTAAATGCACATCTTTTGCCATAGTATCTGCTGAAGTTGCTTTTCTTTTCCAGGTCCAAGTAGTTCCTTAAATTTTTATGACAAGAAATAAACCAAATGCAATTCAGGAAGCTATTATATCTGTATCAAAAGGTGCACAAGTCCTTAGGACAAGGTTGCCTGGAGATCTGAAATGTTGTGTGCAAGCTGACTTGTGGCATGCAGTAGGAATACGTGTGGACACTTTGGCACGTATGAACACATAGATTAGTCTGAACATCATAGACCAAAAATCATGAGGCCACTTTTGTCAGAGGAAGGTGCTGACAAGAAGGGTGTATTTGTTAGTCCTTCCCACAGGTTTTGTAAAAGATGGGATGTCTCATTGCTGTGTTTCACTCAAATATAAAACTGAAACCCTATTTCCAAATCTCCATGTGTGATGACTTTCCTAGTTACTCCTGCTGTACCTTTTCTCCCTATAAACAGGGCACTTCATGCATCTCAGGACAAAGCAGAACTTTAAATATTCATCTCTGATTAATTTGTTGATTTCTGACAACCCAGCAAGCTATGTGAAACCTTATCAGTAGAGTCAGAAGATAACAGCAAAAAAGCTAGCTATAATGTTTTCTTCTGAGAAATACACCCAGCACTATATGTGTAATCAGTTATTTGTTAGTCAAAAATAGCAAAGGGACAATAGCCGTCTTATCCTTGATTCTCACAGAACACTAAATTCATAAACAAATAACACACACAAGATGAACAAGGCTCAGACATCAAAGCATGCGAATTCATGCCAATTTGTGTCCCCATTCTCTTAAAAACAGATAAACCTATCTGTTTGCTAAGCATAAGTACTGAAGTTTGCAAGCTGTATATGTTGGGAGCTCAGGCATACAGAATTTTAGAAGTATAGAAAATAAATCAAGAATTTACAGGACAAACTCATACAGCATACCCTATTGAAAGCCAGCTGCTGTACTGTCACAGAAAGTCTGCTATTATGGTTTCTATTAAGGAGGATACAGAATGTAAAGATATGAAATTCATCAATGCATAGCCATGAGAAATTGCTGTAGAATGGAAGCCATTTGAATGCCTGGTAAGAAAATAAGACTGTCACAGTAAACACAGTAAAATTTCTGATATTCTTTTCCATGAACTAACCTCCAGGCCTTTGCCAACAGTAATGAATTAGACATCCAGATAAGATATGGTTTTCTTCAATTCAGAGTAGGGTACCAAAGCACAGAAAGCTGTAAACCTTCCTCCTTCACTAACAATGAAGGTATTCACATTTTCATGCTGTGTACCGCAACATCTGCTGCCTGAAAAAGAAACTGTGACTTTAATTTACAAACTTCCCCAATTTCAAGAGTTTTAGCTCAAACTTCCCCAATTTCACAGAGTTCTAGCTCTCCTTTTCTTATTATGTCTAATAATGGCTATACTAATCTATCTGGAAAACCTTGCAATATAAAATTTGTACTGTAACTTCCTTCATTGTCCCCTCTGAGGTATGATTTAACCAAAACCCAATCGTGAATGATGGAAAATAATAGGGGGGGTGAAAAATGACAGAAAACACTACTTTCTAAATCAGTGCTAAGAAACCTTAGCTCATTTGTATTTCCCCACCCTTGACAGCTTATTTTGGAGACTGAAAACATAATTTTCCTAAAATAAGATAGCAGATATTGCAAACCAACATTCTTGGGATCACAAAGGACACAACAGTATCCAGGACCTTGCAAGAAATTCTAATGCTGTAGTTCCAGAAGAAAACTGCTGGTTTGTGATGTGAGTCTAAGGAAACAGAGAGGATCTTCAACAATGGCTTCTGATGTCCTTCACACTTTGGATAACAGACATCATGAAGGAGGCGGCAGCTGAGACTGGGCAGTGACAGAAGTCATGGCTGCAACTACCAGGTACTACAGGGAGGATGCTGAACTGGTGGGTGCACACTGTCCACAAACTCCAGGGCAGAGTGGAATTTACCAACAGACAAGCTTACATGTAAAATGAGATCTGGACCTTGGTTATTATATTTCTAAAGTCTGTCGGTTTGTCTGTATACTATAGATGGGAAGCGTTTCACTCAATCCTTGCACGAGAGTGTTAGGAGGGAGACAGACGTTGATTTGCAGGAATTATCCAAAGAATAAGTCAATACTGATATCACAGTTAGCCTTTGGCCTTACATATGAAAAGCCCTCAACACAAACTAGTCCCAAAACAAAACAATGAGCTGATTGTTTAAAGGTAGAAGTGCCCAGGAATTATTTATTATTCATAACCTGAAATATCTTAGTTCTGCACACAGGCAGTCAGTGTGTCAGAATAATCTCAGTAAAAATGTTCTTGTACTCTCTTCACCTTATCCATATACTTTATTGCTAGTCGCACTTCCCTATTCAGCCTTGCTTTAAGCAGAGGGAGCAAGATTAGTGTCTCCCTTTGAGCTGGTACAATCTCTAGCCGAGGAGATCTTGCATCAAATGTCGGCTTTGGTTCACTGGCTCAATTTTTAGGAGGTGTTTTCTTCTTCTCCTACAACTTTTGTGTTTGGTGCAGTTTCAGACTAGCCACAGCTTTAAACCCTCCCCTCCAAGGAGTCTGAGAGCAACCAGCCAGGCCAGTTCAAAGAGAAACCCTAATCCATTCCATGTTCAACAGGAAGGAAAACAAAGGCTGAATACCAAAGCTTTGTTTCAGAAGACCAAACATCAGCAGTTTTACAGTGATTTTTAATTTCCCATTTGGCTCAAGAAAAAGACAACCAAACAATCAAAAACAATTATTGTCCAGAACAGTGCTCTCAAAGGGCTTTCCATCTCTGAAACAGCCTTACTAATGATCCATTCTCAGCAGTCTCTCCTCCTTTTCTTTACAACTTTCCTGCAGACTCATTTTCAGTTAAATTAAACCTTCCTACTCAGTTTTTTTTTTACTGTCAGTTTGTACAAGAAATACCAGGGCAAATGTTTAAAGAGACTCTGAAAGTTTTACCCTTCATCTGAATCACCGTTCTTCATGGGACACCCTGAGCTGCCTTTTCCAGAGCTGGCTGCAGGCATCCAGGCTCCCTCCCCTCCTTCCTGACTGAGGTTCTGTGTTATGCCAACTTTGGAGCACTTGTGTTGTTGCTGGTTACAGGTATCACAGCCCTTTACGAGTCCTTTAATTCCATTTGAAAAAGAACTGGCATGGACCTTGTATAGTATGGAAAAGTGGCAGAGAAATGTAACATATTTATAGACAAACTCCCACATCACTTATAGTACCTCAGCAAATATTTTGTTGTTTACTGCTTGAAGGCCCACTGGTACATTTAAAATGTGATCCCTTGGGAAGCAATGAAGCCTGTTTCCCTAGAGATGCATGACTTCTTTGGATTCACTGGTACCTTCTAACAGTGAAGGCACAATGGGATCCCATGGTCTTTCTTTCTCTCTGGTTGCATGAAACTTGTAAAAAGGGATTATTTTTGAGACAGCTGCCTCACAAATTTGAGTACAACTGGCTAATGGATTTGTAAGTTTGTAGGTCGAGGTATATTATAGATGGATAGCATGATACAGATTTTATCTCCTTAGAATAGAGAATAAAATAGCTCTTTTGGTGCTTCAGATATCCTGCCTAGGGCAACCAAAGGGTAAAGAAGCTAAGCTGTTACCCAGGATGCCATTCAGTGCCAGATATTAAATACAATAAAAGGAAATATCCCAGGCTGGAAAGAAAAATAGACAGGGCCAGGCTACAGTTGCTAAGAGAGTATGTCAATGTCTAACACTGAGGATGAATCATAAGTTGTACCGCTTACTGTCAATAGATGAAGCCAAGAAATTGGGTGTTCAGTAGAGCAAAACAGGACCTCTATAATCAGAGTGGATAATCTGAAACATGTCACTGCAAGGTGGGGAGGGGGAAGTGACTAACCCAAGAAGATGGACATTGTTCATTTCAGCTGTCAGGATGAGTAAGTAAAGATAAAATAAACTTTTAGTTCACAACAAGCTCTTTCAAATTCCTGACTAAAAGCAGCATTTTTTAACCTGGCTTCTGCCTTTTCAGGGTCTTGCCTCAATTTCACTTGCATGAGTAGGCTGAGGAAGAATTTCAAAAGCTTCCTGCAATCTTGTATATCCATCTTTTATAAGCATTGCCCTTTTTTTTTTTTTTTTTTCTCAGAAAAAGCTGGGTACTTACATTGCTCCTTGATTAAACATTTACTGACTGCTAATTTGGTAATGCTTTACCACTATGAATGATTACTTGTGAGGCAGTGGGGATATGGGTCTGAAATGCCTGCCTATTCCTGTAGCCTTCACATCCTGCATGCTCATACAGGATTATTAATCTTTGTCAGGAAGGTCAGGAAGCATCACACAGTGATTAATGGTAAGTTGCAGAGGTTTCTGATAACTGAGCTCCAGGGATTGTAGTTGAAACCTGTTAGACGGCTATTAATACCTCCTTTGCCCTTCCTGTAATTCACTGTGACTGCAGATGACTTGAAGAATTGCTGGCTTTTCAGCTTGCAAGGACACTCACCACGCATCTCTCTCCTCAATGGGGTCACCATTTGTAGACCTTTCCTATTGCTAGTTGGGCATTAATGAGAAAGCATCAATGGATCAGGAACAGTTGCATCCACATTTCTTTCCGTGTCTACAGTTCACCATGGTAGGTGCTGCCCTCTGAAAGAAGCTCACAAATAGCAGGCTGGAGCATGTAAAAAGGCAAGATAACACATTCAGTGTCAAAGGTGTACAAAAAGTACACAGAGTGTTACTTAGCGAAATCTGTGCAGGAATTTGTTCTGCACTCAGACAATTTTAATCCCATTCTTAGAGACTTCATCTGATGCTGCCTACTTGGGAAAAAAAAAAACCAACAACAAAAAAAATGCAAAAAACACCCCCAAAATCACTGAAACAAAACTTTTTTAACTCTAAACTTAGCAAATACACATCCTGCTCAAATGTAAGACACTGAGTCAAAACAGGGTCAGGGAAAGTCTGGCAGGGAAACTTGTAAAAGAATTCCAGAGTGGCTGCTCATCTTGCTAGGATAGGAAGGAAACAAAGCCATTTCTTCTGTCTTTGGGAAATGTTCCTGGTGATTCTGAACCTTTGCTCCTGGCACTAGAGCACTGGTGTAGAGCTCTCTCTGCTGCTTCCAAACCACAGATGAGGTTTCAGAGTAGGAATGAGTGGCAAGGTCAGTTAACCTCTCTACCCTCTTTGGCCAGAATGTCCATGCTAGGTGTAGAAAGAGTCTCAAAGGTTGTATCGGGTGTGTGGAACAAGTTGTCCAAAATACAGTCAGGGTGTTAGGGGAGAAATGTGAATGTGGCTAGACATTTAGGGAGATATCTCACAGGGATATTCAAAGATGTCTCAGTGTCTAATCTCTGTTAATTATGGTGTAATTTAGGTACAGAAGTGCTTTGAAATTCTTTCATGATGGTCTATGTCATTTTTTATATCCTAAATATATTCTAAAATTTAGCTCTGACAGGCCACTTGAGGCAAAAGACCTTTCAACTATGTGTTTATATGATTGTGCCTCTTGTTAATTAATCTCTGTTCCCACATTAAATTGAAATGATAAATTTATAGCTGGTTCGAGCAAAACTGTGTCCTTGCATAATCCATAATGTATCTGATTTCAAAACAGTAAATGCAGAGAAGCAAGTGTATGTAAATCTTTGGTGAAAATTGCAATGAAAATGCATAATTTATAAGTATTTTATTTTTTTTTAGAACAACTCTTCCTGTGTCCTCTAAATTGTGTAATAAATACTCTCCTGGAAAACCACTACATCTTCACATAAATTAGTCCTTAAGGAAGGATGCTGTAAGCAGTATCAAATTAGCTGCCATAGAATTTGGCCACTTAGTGCTTTTGCTGTCAATGTGACACCCCATGCTGAGTCACGGGTAAGTGATTGAGCTGACATAAGTGAATACATCGACTAAGTCATTTATTTTCACATTGTTGCCACAAGTCTAAGAAAATTGCTAAATGTATTAAATAATCAATCTACTCAGCAGCTGAAGATGCAGTAGGAGAAATGAAGTCCTGCTAGGTTTTCATCACTGCTGTCAGAGAGGCTCTTTGGATGCTTTAAAAGTGTATACAAAAGGGTAACAATTCAACAAACACAGCTCACATTTAGGAAAGCCCGCATGACTTTTGAAAGAAAAGACATAATCCAAAGAAACTGGAAAGATAATAAGACAAGATAGTTTGTTTGGGGCCGCAGCATCCTGTAAGAAAACTGTAGAGTTTTGAAAGCTGTGGACTACAGCCTGTGTCTGGCTGTTTAATACTTAATTTATTAATGATACGGAATGGCCAGTAGGTTACAAATTGTTCGCGGACAGGGATATGTGACCAACATCATTCAGTATTATCTGTTATGGGCATGTCAGAATGCAATATACATAATTCTAAAATGCCCAAAAAAATGGTTCATAAGGCAATGCAAGATTCACCAGAGGGTTGCTAAAGACCAAAACAACCAAAGAATTTCATGCCCCATGGGGCTTTAGTATATGCTTATTTCAATTCTGTGACTTGTGTAAGCTTCACCAGAGGTAAGAACATTGAGATCATAAATGGTGGTTACAACCACCATCATTTAACGTTTGTTTTAGTTATATTTGTCTGGTCAATGTCACATCCAGAATTATTTTCTATGTTGATTCAGAACTGGACCCTGTGAAAGCAAACACAAAGATGATTTGGGAACAACAATGCAACATGTGTCTGGTTTTCTGCTTATACTTATCCAGACAAAACTGTGAAGATTCATTATTTTGCCTCTGTTCCAGCTTACACACAGGCATAGACAGTTATATAAAGTAATAGAGAAAATAGGCTCAATGTCCTGTAAACAGTGGGCTTTGCTGATATCACACACTGACATCGAGAGTTGACTTTACAGAGGTCACAGCAAAACTCCTATTGATGAAAAAGGGCACAGGTTTTATTTCTAGAGGTTTACTCTGCTTTCTCCTCTCTCATGGTACCAATGAGTGTAACAATCCCACATTAAAAAAAAATGGTTTTAAAGCTTTAGATTTTTTGGCTTGGAATAGTGTTTATGAAATGAACATTATCATGAACAGCCTGGTTAGAAGAAAAATTTATTGTTATACATACAGTTGATTAAATAATACCAGAAAGCAAAGCAGAAAAAAAATCTGAAATTATTAATATGATTGGTTTTATTGGTGAGAAGAATTAGTGCATGGACTTTAATGTCCTTTGAAAATAGTAGCAACACTCCTGTTTCTAATAAAGTGTCAGCAGGGGAATGGAAACATCAGCAAAACAGAACTACTACAGTAAATTTAGAATGTTTGCCAAAGATGTGCATATTTGATCCTGTTATTTAAACAAGAGAAATATCAAAACAAGAGTATTACAGAGACTTGCAGAAAGGCTAAAAATAACTTGATACAGGAAATATTAAACATCTAGCTCAGAAGGAGTCGTAAAATAAATCATACTACTTTATGAAGGCATATGAAAGGGAAGCAACCAGTTAGACTCATAAGAGGACATAAAGGAAAGCAAATAAGATGAAAACATAGGCCATAATTCTAAAAATACAAAGAAATCAGGATGAATGATTAAACAAGTTAAACTGAATAGCAAACACAATAATAAAAGCGTATCCAGAAAAGCAGAGGGACTGTTTGGTGCACTACGTCATGAACAGTTCAGCAGGGACGTGCTTGAGAGATGGCCTTTACTGCAGTGATATTCCTGTACTAGTTCTGTTTACAAAAATAGTTTCATAAAATGGTTTCATAGAGGACATGGAAGAAATTGTTCTTCACAGGGTATTAGCTCCTCCTGGATGCTATATGAAAGACATGCAGAACATATATCAGCATTTGTTATTTTTCCAGATAGACAGCCACTATGTGGGATTCCCATTGACATGAGGTGTCCCAAAGGGTAAAATGAGCTGACCTCACAAATGTGAACCATTTAAAAAGCAGCTCATGCGTTGCAAATGAGACAAAATGAAGGTCAAGAAAGTAATTTCCTAAACAAAGTTACTTATGCTAGAAGAAAGTTTGAGACTTATTTTTCAGCATTGCACAAAAAATGAAAATTAGAACTTCCATGAAATCTCCTTTTCCCCTTGGTTAAAAACACTGACACAAATACAGTGAAATTTGTCTGATAAGAATTACAATCTCCAAACAACAACCATTCATCCCCATTACATTAAATTCCCATCAGCCAGAAGGTGCTTTTTTGTACCATGGATAGCTCCCATTGCTCTCAAATTGCTTTACTGCACTGCTTTAGTCTGTTGATTCACTACAGTTTTAAAGGTAATGAGTCTGGGACTGTCCTAAAGCACCTCGTGATAAGTCCTCATACTCAGCTAAACAGAATTACGCTGGAGAAACCCCATGCCATTAAATTCCCATGGTGATTAGTGGCAGCCCGAAAGAGTCAAGAATGGAAAGAGAACCTCAAAGGGGTTCTTTGCTAAGCCAAATAACCGAGGTTGCTCCAAAGAAGTAGCTCCTTATTGCCAGAGTCAAAATTCAACCACACTAAGAGCCTGCTAAAAGCACAATTGATGAGAAAATTTCCCTTGGAGAATGCTACAAAGAATTCACCAAAACTCACCTGTTGCAGGAAACAGATTATAAGGAACAGAGAAAGGGAGAAAAAACAAATGTTAATGAGAACATAATAGATTGTGAATGCAAAGAAAAATTTTAGAATTATAGTTTAAAATATAGCTATATAACTATATAAATAAACTATGAATAGTTTATAAATATAATTTAATATATATGTATATTTGAAATATGAGTTTGCATGGCTTGGCTTTGCTATTACCAGTGGTACTGCTGCTCTTCTTTCACCTGTTATTTCCTGGGACCCTGATTTGTTGCCTCTGTTGATTTTGGCTGCTGGTTCCCAGTTTGATTGATTATTGTGAGCAGCAAGAGAATTCTCTGGTGAAAAACTGCCCCATCCTAGAATTTATCAGATCAAATGATTGGCAGGATTGTGGATTTACACTTTCTGTGTACAGTGTAGGAATCTAAAATAAGTATGAAACCCAGCTTTATAGGTTGTTTCTTCAAACTGGGTCAAGGAAAGATTATGGTTACACCATTCAGTTCGCTGTACACTTGAGCAGCTAGGCAATTGCTCATTTATTTGATATTTTTTATGAACTATGTAAATCTCAACATCAGACCATGCTTACTGTCAAGAGTCTCCAGGCCTTAGAACAGAGATTACACTGCACCGATGTCAGTAGAGGGCTGAATATAAACACTGTAGGTGTAGACAGAAAGGGGATAGTTATATAAAATTAATAGTAAAAAAGTATCTTCAAACTCCCTGAAGCAAGCAACAAAAACATTTTGTGAGTGCAGTTCTACACATGTTACTGTTGCCAGCCACTTGGGCTATGACCTAGAACTTAGCTAACAACAAAAGCAACAATAAATTACGGAGAGAGCAACTCTTCACACTGATGGCAAGCACTCAGAGGCTAGATCATCAAAAAAAAAAGTTTTCAGTTTATCTTATCATAATGGGATAAACTCACTATTCTTGATTTTGTTAATATTGACAAACTGAAGGACTCTAAAAAAAAAAAATCTGCTTTTATCTAAGGTGTTTATATCATGAACAATCCAGGAACAGCAGGGTTTGTGAATTCTGGAGCAAAACTGATATAGAAGATCTGTTTTAATGGTAAAATCACAGCTGCATTGCCTTTATGAACACAGCAGGTTTTTAAGGTGGATCTGAGTACATACTTTGTTTTTATATGCAAGTGTGATGGGATATGAGAAGCTGTTGTAGGTCTGTCCTTTCCAATTACTGAGTTTATCTGCTTATGTTTGAGCTCAGATTTTAGTATAATCACCATGAATGGGGGGGCTCAACCCTGGGAAACTGCACAATTTCTCTTCTGTTACAGCTGATGATCAAGTACTGCCTAGCACATTCCCTGCATTTACATTAGCTTTTTCTTTATTTTGCTGCTAATCTCTAGTTGAGACCTTACACAGCCCGGGAGCAGTGTCATACTGTTAGTCCTTTGAATTTCATCTTTTGTTGTTCCTTACAGCTGTGCAAAATGGATCTCACGGAACTGTTCTGAGCAAGATGATATTTAAAGCTCCTTTTCTGCATAAGAGGAGATGACCCCACTGACAGCAGCTATCCAACAGAAGGTTCCTAATCCTGAAGTGCCACCCCACTGAGATATTCACAGAAATGTGTGGTAATGGGTATCAGATACATAACTTTCTGAGGAACATTACACCTCAGGTAGAACTAGGTTAAATTCAGACAAGCCAGTTACAGTTCTGTGTCTGCAGACAGAGCCTAGGTTACTGTTTGGGGCTACCTGTTACTGCTCGTAATTTGGAAATCACTGCCAGGAGATGTTAAGCACTTCCCTAATCTTCACTGTCAGTGAGAGCTGAGCCCATCCATGGGTTAAAGCAAAAAGCCTTCCCTTTTTCTGTCCAACTCTGCTGCGACTTGCACAACTACATAACAATCCCAAGGATCCCCATCGGGCCCTGATTGCTCATCCCTAAAACCAACTTTGCAACCAGCTGCTGTTGCTCGTCTGGCTGTCTCTTTTGCAAACCCAGGGGCAGAGAAAGGTGCTGTTGTTCATTGTGATATAGCTAAAAAAAAATAAAATCAAAACAATTCTAACAGCTTTTGTATTACCCGAATGTTTTACTGCTCACAGAAAGCCCTGAGTAGCATACCAACGAAAGCATGACCTTCCTGCCCAAATAATGACATATGGAGAGGCAGCTCCTTCTGCAGGGCAGTGGGAACTGTAGGTTATGAGTGATGAAAGACTCCAAGGGCACTTTACTTGGAATGGTGCTATGTACTTTCTCTGCCCTAGTGCAGACACACCACTTATCACTCTAATTGAATCAGTGACTTATTCTTATAGACAAACATACACATTGGCATTCCTGGAAGGCTGTGAAAGACACAGGGATAACAACAAGTAGGTCTGTACTGTCTGGAGCATTATGTCAGTGTCATTTAATGTACGTGTTACTCTAACACCCAAGCTATGGTAGCGCACTGAGACAAAGTGACATTCTGATGTATCTAGACATGTTGCATCCCGCATGAAAGAACCTTTTTCTCCTTTACAGAACATAATTTCAGCATGTACAATAATACATTTCTCATTGGGCTCAGAGACCCATAACAATTACCAAAACTTGAACATCTGGCCACCATTATTCTGGTTTTCCTTTTTTTTTTTTAAAAAAAAAAGTTTTGTATAATTGCATAGTTCAATGTCTCAGTTCATGGCAATGACCAAGAGAAGCTTCCCTTATAGTTTAGGATACTTGATGCTCACCATGCAGAATGGCTTAAACTTCAGCAGAGGAGTCACTGGTGCCCGCCCTCTGCCAGCCCACCAGCTGGGACAGCAGTTGGTCATTCAGCCCCTTCTGGGTTGAGAAGAACTTGACAACCACTTTCCCCTCTAAAAGTATTAAGGTATTCTCAGTGATGACTAGGTGCAGAGCACCAGCATTTCATCTTCTTTCAGGTCCCTATGTGCCAGGAAGGGAAAGAGTCCAAATACACTTTGACAGGTATCCTTTCTCGCTGGTGGCACCAGCTCTGTCTCTGTCTAGAAGCACCCAATACTCTGCTGCTGCATACAACACTCCTGGGTGGGAATCCCAGTGCCTGACCTGGATGCTCTAGATTATCGGACAGGTGCCACTTCATTAGGTAGTGTCACATTTCATGCAAGTGCCTAAAGGAGACACAGTGTCTCTGCTCCTCCCAGCTGCAAACAAAGCTGGAAATCTGGATAATTTATTAGTAGCTCGGTGTCTCACTTTTCTTAGATTACATGTATTTTGAGGTCCTGAGTTTTGAAAATTTGAGGCTGACAGCACTCTGTATATTTAATGACTGAAATATGAGCTATATATATTGAACACAGTGGGTTATTTCAGATCCTTAATCGCATTGCTGTGGGTCCTTATTCCCTGTAGATAGCCTGCAGTCTTCTAAAATCCATAGACCTGCTGCTCGGTGAGCTCAGTTGATGGAACACAGACAGGAAGTGAAACTCCAAGACATGGGTGAGGCCAACTCACACTAAAAATATGAAAAATAATGGAGGAGTTTCATTCATCCATTTTTAATTGGGGATGTGAGTGTTTGTCAGAGTAAATTATAAACGGATATCATATTTGGCCCTGTGACTGGTGATCGTATCTCTGATGCTGAGGTCCAAATTACAGAATTACTTTGGTCATCTTGGAGCACCCTCTGATGAACACCTCAAATACAAAAAAACCCTCAGGAACTAGATCTTCCACAAAAGAAAAACAATCAGAATTAGTTGTGCAGAAATAGACTCACTTTAATCCCAGAATAAAAAGGGAACAGAGCTGGTAGTAGAAAAAGAGACACGTTGTGAAACAAATATTCTCCAGTCATCTCCAGTCCAGCTGAGAAGAGCAGGAAGGAGTTCCCTGGACATTTTACTTACAGAATGCGTACAGTGGAAATAAATAAAGCAACCTACGTAAGTTTGAGATACAATCAATTAAAAAAGCCCGAACAACAAACCAAGCTGAATACCACAACGCCCAGAAACCCACATCCCAATTCAATTAGTATGAGTAAAAAATCAGCTTCAGAAAACAACCCCTGGAGTCATTGTGTGTGTACATGCACTTCTGGATCAGAAGTTAGTAGCCAAGGAAACTGGATTTTTGAGGTTGAAATAGAAAACTCTAATCAAAAACACAACTATCCGTTCTCTGCTACTTATGATATATCTGGGTTTTGGGTTTTTTTAAAATATTTTATGTTATCTGGAAAATATATTTAGAAAAAAAATGTATCAGTAAAAATCTGTATAACTGCATAATCATAGACCCTTAAAACTTTTCATCTTCTGCACCAAATAAAAACTGATATGGAATGGAGTGAAAGGATGTCTGTTTGTAAAAAATACAAAGTCAACAAGCAAAATCACAAAAAAAGGGGAAAAAGATTTATTTTAACATGAATGAAATGTCTCACTGGACTAAGAACAAAAATATTCAATTTTAATTTATAAAAACTTCTCCATGCAAAGAATGATAAGTTGCAAGAGAAACCTCTTGTACAATGCTTGGTGATTTTAAACCATCACTTTTTGGCAGTGACCCTAATCTGATTTTCCAATGCATTGTTTCCCTCTCAGCCTATTATCATTTATTACACACACATATAAAACCAGTGATTTTTATAGCAGTGATTTTATTAGTCCATTTCAATTATGTTTGTTTTGCAGACTGTAATGACTTTAATCCTCATTTAAATACATAAAAATTGCATAATCCAATAGCTAATTATTAGAATATGTGGGAAATTATGATTAATTACCCCCAGAAAAAGCCATTTGTCTCATGTAGATATCTATTGTACATCTACTAACTATTTTAAAGATAGAGAAGATAAACCCCTTTTGAGAGAACAAGGATAATGAAAATGAGAATTCCTCTTCATTGCAGCTTTGACACCATAATTAGCTCATTTTCCTCCCAAAAAGATGATGAGAGGGGCATGTGGAAAAAACATGTTGTCTAAGTAACAATGACTTATGAAAAGAATATTGAAATAGTGACAGCTTTTTCTAATTCAGAACCATTAACAAAAAAATTATGCTGATGCACTCCCAGCACCAGGACTCCAATATTTTTTCACTTGCATGTAATCAGAATATGACTAATGCCACAAAAGAAAGAGTTTTCATTATAAATCTGTAGCAAATTTTCATTAATTTCCACCAGCTGCTTTCAGACTGCAGTTGCACCACTGTACCATGAAATTGCACCATAAAAAATTTCAAAACAACATTTGAAATTATTAGATAAGGAAAAACTTGGAATTCCAACAGGAGTATTTTCCCTTTTTTTCCTTCCCAAAAGCTGGATTTATTTTTCTGGCACCTATAACACCACCAAAGAAATAAAAAGGAGACTATCTTCACAGATTAGCAAGATCCTTTGTAAGTCAAACAAACATTTAAGTAGTAATTTCAGTGTCTTTTTGTACATGAGAAAAACGGGAGCCTTTAGGTTTTCCCGTCAAAGTCAGGAAATGGAAAAGATACACTTGCTCATCCAGGAGTAATTCAACACTAAAAAGCACACCAAGACACACCCAGAGCCTCTTTCCCAGATATTTTTTCTGTTTCATTTGAAATATGCTTTCTAATGTGCAACAAGGGAGTAAGCCAGCAAGGTATGGTAAAGCAGTCAAAACATTTAGGAATGCAATCTCTTACAATTGCGTTTATAAGTTAACAGGCAAGAAATTATTCTGGGCTTAGGTCTCTATAGGAATCCTGCTATTCCTGCCTGAAATTTGAAATTACTTACAAATATTAACCCCAGTGAAAACCTGAATTATAACTTCCTCCTAGTGTGAGAGAAATTCCAGCAAGCCCTTCGAAAGTTAGCACGTTTTCTTATATCAAAGCCTGTACCATGGAGCAAACATAGTCCTGTGTCTCAGTTTCATTCCAATGCTCTTGTTTTTGTTGGATATTATCATATCTGTGTGAATTGCTCTACTCCTGAACCTAAAGACTGCAGGGAAAGAATGAAAATAGTCTCTCTCTGCACTATCCTGTCATGTTTATGTAAGACCATGAATCACAGGTAACATGCAGAGAAAACTGAAATCCTTCTACAGTAAAGCAAGAAGTTATTTTAAGTCCTGGATGTTCCTTTAATCCACCCCTCCCAAAATATACTTTTTCTGGGGAAATTGTCCCAGGTCCTTTGTAGGTCTTGTTTGTCTGGACACACATGGAGACTAACAAGCCATGAAATGATGCTTCCTTCTCTACTCATCCCTACATTTGTTTCTTGTTCAGCCTCCTGGCCCCAGCCCTCTGGAAGGGGAAGAGGGGATGTTCCTGCCTCCCCAGCCAGGACAAGGTGTTTTCAGAACCCTCCCATCAAGTATAGTAGTACTGGTTGCATTGCCTTTGTTGTGTCCTTTGAGAGACACTTTTAAAACATGATGGAAGATTTACCTGAGGACGTCCCAGGAGTTTCAGAATTGTTTTGGGGACACAGACACCCACTCAAGTTTCATAAAGCAGCTTGCAGATGGAGCAAGCTGACTGCTGCTTGGGAAACATGGCAAGGCTTTGCTTGAGTGATTTCTCATGCAATTACCTATGAAGCAGCTACAAAGAGCTACTATTTAGTTCTCTCCAGCAAGACTGAAACACCCTTGATTTTCAGGTGAATTGTAGCAAGATTGCAAATATTTAAGCAATACATAATGAGATAAAGAAACAAATAATTATGACCAATCTCCTAAGTAGCAATATGAAAGGCAAGGGAATTCTACTGGTTCACCAACCAAATTTTACTCTATTCTGCAGCAGATCATAACAGATATTATTTGAACTAATTTACTAATTTAGCTACATTTCATGCCTGCATCACTTATTGTTTAGGCTTTATATAATATTCCCCTAGTTGTTTTTTTCAATCTGCTGTCAGACACTATGTAATTATATTACAGTGTTACATGTGACTGTCACAAGATTAATAAATAACATTAACATTACTGTGGAAGAACACACCTGGAGACCCAGAGAGTGAAATATCAAATCCACAGGCAGCAGGTTGCAATTTGTGATTTTTTTATTACGTAAATCCACTAACAACACAAACCTGTAGTTTGAAAGGGGGAAAGTTTTAAGATCACTATGACAGTCTGCAACTATTAATGTGTACCCTAAAACCAGAAGATTTTGTAGGTACAGTTCATTTATGACTCCCAATAACCATACCTTACAAAGAGGTTGTACCTGCCAGTGTACTCTCTAAATCACCATTCTCAGTGATATCTCAGTAGATGCCATAATTAGTCAGGCTGTAATCCTGACAAAGCAAATGCTTCAGGTCGTGAAAAGTGTTGGTGTTAATTGCTGCTCTTCTACCAGGGCATCTTGTGTAACTACTGGGTTTTCCATCAGAGACTGCTGTAGACATCTTACACTACCAATTCAAGTTCCTATAACAGATTTTATAGAGCTAGCACTTCTGTGCAAAGAGGTGACTATTGCATTAAAGGAATTTATACACAGCCATTCTACGGTTGATTTTCTGGTCAGATTTAATTAACCTGTGCTTGTCTCATCCACTTCTAAAAGAATGCAATCAATGCAAATGTTATTAGTGCTACTAGCACATTCCATTCTTTCCAAATTAGAAAAATAAATAATTATATAAATACTCTTCTAAGTAAGCCCCTAAAAGCAAAATGTGATATTTGCCCCCATAAGACTTTGTCCACAGTACATTTATTCTGGAAATTCATTAGTAGTACTACTGTTCACTCAGCTGTATCACGGTCAAGTAAATAGTAGTAGTAGTAGAGACAATGGTATCATCAGTTTTTGAAAATAATTTCAAGTAAGCAATGTTCAAAAGCAAGCAGAGAGCACACTAGCACACATGAATGGAACAGAAACAGCTGAAATTACTTCTATCCCTCTATTGCTACTCCCAGTTTCTGCCCTTATATCAAGGAGAGGGACACAGAGGGTGATGCTGGAACCATTGCAGCATTTTTGTCAGCATATCCAAGCCAATCCAGGCCTCATTTGGAGACACCTTCACATGTCAGACTGCAGACAGCAATAATACAGAACTTGTATGGTGCAGCTTTCAGGACGTCAGGTTGGACAGCTTGAAATCGGCACATATCCTGGTGTTCTGGTTCAATAGAGCTGTGTCCAGGAGATGACACCTGTACCCAAGCTAAATTAAAAAAAAAAGTGCAGACCAGTAAATTAGGGTATTCATGGACTGAACATTAAGAAGACACACAGGAATAAAGGAAAATAACTGGTTCAGCATCATTCTTGAGGTAGAGATGTTAGAGAAAAAATATCAAGTGTGTTTACCTTACCTGCTCAGGTGAGAGTGAGGTATGTACACAAAACACCCTCCAATGAAAAATAATCATGTCATGATTGCAGGTACCTGAAGTAAGGACACAAATGGTAGGAGAAATCTAAGTATCAGTCTTAAATATCAGACAACTGCATAATTGAGCCAGAGGGGGAAAAAGAGATAATGAATAAGTGATGACAGTAATGATAAGTGCACAAACACAAGAGAAAAAATCATATGTTTAGTGTATCCTGAGAGAGAAAAAGAGGCAGCAGCACTCCATCTACACAAGCTTTTGATCATACAAAAAATAATTTGGGTTTTTTACCAGCACATGCTGGAAAGGTCTACAGTGCAAACTTATTCAGTTACTTACTGCAGGACCCAAGAAGAAAAGTAATACTTGTAAAAATTCCTTGGGTGTCTTGACAGGCTAGAGTAGGACTACAACAAACAAACCAACAAAACACTCCCTCCTCCCAAAACCCCAAGTCAACAGCGGTGGGCACCAGGCATGAAAACAGCCAGAGCTAAAAGCTAACAATAGATCAGCTACAGATTCAGACTCTGCCTGGAATGGAACACCCTGGCTCATAGTTCTTCATCCCAGAGCTTCAGAGAGAGCAGAAAAGCCATTCTGCAACATTCTGCAGAGCGAATCTGCATCACAGCAGTGAGATTTGGTTCTTTCATGGACAGACAATGCCAAAAGATAAGCAAATAAGCCAGACAATATTTCACACCACTTGTGGGTCATAAGCCCACAATAAAGATATATCCAAGTCTGAAAAAAGTAGGACATAAAAGACAGATCAGGCAGAAGTGCAGGAGAGCAGAATGCAAAAGAGCTAGAAATAGAGCATAGAAAAACAGGCAAAATAGTATCATTAAGTATGTTTTAGACTTCCCACAGTAGCTTCTCCCTATCTGTCTTGCATCAGGTAGGTGGAGCAGACGGCCATAAAAGGGATAGGATTTTCATTTCCACCCCCCTGTCATAGAGGTTTGTTTCTTAGGGGGCAAAAACAATCTCCATGAGGGATTTCCCCATATGTGAAATGGGTTTGAAAACAAATAGTATAACAAGAGTGATACTATTTAAAGTTTAGAAGACTGTGTCCCCCTGTTAGGAACATCCTATGTTATTGCATTTTTATTTCTTAGCAGCCTCAAGTAGTAAAATATGGAAAATGACGTATATATAATTCCTATATATTTTTCTAGTTTTGTTCATGCTGTTATAGGTATACTTACCTACTCCACAGATCTTGGCAAAATATGCTGAAATATACAGATAGTCACCTTTAACTGCTTGGTTATGACCATTAACCAAATGCATTAGGCAGGCTACCTGAAGTAATTTTCTTTCACTGCTGCATTATTAAAAGCAAAGAGTGTTATATTGAGTGATAAAATTAGTTTAGGAGCATAACTTCAGCCAGATAAGAATTTTGCAAAGCTCTAAAGAGCGTAGACTCCTATATTTTTAGTGATACATTTAATTTATCACTTCCTATAGTTCATGAGCAACCAGTATTACCTTCAGAGTCCTTGTGAGGAAAAACATCCCATGAGCGGTAAAACAGTAAAATGCATTTCATCTCTCCCTGGGCTCCAGTTGGGAAGTAGATTGCTTGCATGTGAATTATTTCAGAGATGTTATACTTTCCACCCATGTACATGCAACTTTATTCACATAAACTACCTAAAAATAACTTGTTTTGGTGAATTTTTCTACTGTACCACAGGCAGAGAAATATACATTTATGCAGGACCAAAATGAATGCAGCTCATTTACATCAGTAAATTGGGGCTGTTGGATTACATTTTGTGTTCATGTGCAAAAGTATTACTAGACATATTGCAAATTTTCCAGATGCTAACGGTGATGATCTTTTAAGAGCTTAGCACTGAAAGGTCTTTTACTTTTTACCAAAGAATATTTCAGAAGATTGTTATTGGCATTTGCACTGAGAAAGCAGTTTAAATTATGGTTTTGTTATCCTATTAAATAGGATGAGATTTTAAGATAAAGTTTAAAAGGTATTTTTAATAGGGGAATTAAAATTTTAAACCAAACTAATGTTAGTTCTTTGAAAAGTATCTAAACATTAATTTAAAATGCTGTTTTGCCTACTTTGGGACAAGATTCCTATATTTGAAGTGTTGATTTACAATATTTTAGGCACATATCAAAATAATGTTGAACTATATTCAACAAAACCCAAATCTTCAGCAGTTAATTGCTGTTAAAAAAGTTGAAAAAATTAGATGATCTTTTCTGAATAGAGAAAGACAATGCCCAAAAAATTACACAGGAGAAAATGACTGCTGTAAATTCTCAGACAGAAACCTGTTTTGACATGACATCTGGTGGAATAGAGTTTCTAATTAGAAGAAGTCCAAATGAATGTCAGAGTCAACTAATTATTTCATCAGCCAATTATGGGAACCAGCGATTTCACAGAGAGATTACAAAATCAATGAAGGGGGAACTAAAACATTTTGATTTAAAATGTTTCTAATGTTAATTGAAGGACACATTTGTCACTGGTTATCTATTGTTAGGCAGCTCTTCTTGGTTCCTTTCGCTCTCTGTAGCAGCAGAGGATGGCCACAGCCAAGCTTTTCTGAATGAACAGGTACCAGAGCCTCTCTGCTGCTGATTATCCTCCTGTCCTCCTTGGCTGGGACATTCTCATTTACTACATATGCTAAACTCTGGGATTTTTCTTGCCAGGTGCTCACCTAACACAACAAAACAGAAATAGAGGGATTATTTTTTTTTTCCTGAGTTGAAAATTGAGGGGGAAAAAAATTAGAAAGGCCACCTTTTGCCTTGATTGCCCGCAGCAGTGAGCACAACAAGTAGCTGAACACACAGAAAACATTTAGAAGCCACTACTTATTTCAGAACAAGACTTTGCCATTTCGTACCACGGCTACAAGGCTCAATAGAGCTTTATTTGCCCAAGGGTAATTCTCTATTCACAAGCAAATCCTCTGCTGCATCATACCATGGTCCTCAGGTACAAGTCCTCCTCCTGATCCATCTCCCTTCTCTATCAGCTTCTGATTGCTTGACCAGTAGCACTCCTTATTACAATAAACCAGGCTAGTGAAGCAGGAAATCAGATGGCAACCACACACTTTATATCAGCTTTAGGCCCCACCAACTTCAAATTTGCATCCCAGACATCTCAGACAAGCATCTCTCTAACCCATCGCTGCATTCAGCCCCCCTGCTCCTGTGAGAGCATGCAGTTACACAGTTCCTGTGGGGTGGGGCAGTGATATATACATATATATATATATATGTATGTATGTTTCATCAGCATGCCAAGCCCTGAGCTTATGTCCAGGCTGCTCCTCAGAGGCGGCTCCATTCACCACATGACTTTCTTTCCCAGTGCTCCAACAGCAGCTCCCAGCTTCCACAAGAATTTTCACGTATCGGCTCACAGCTGGGACATGTGCAGTAGGGCTGATGCACAGCCACCACCTGTCTTCATTTATTTTGATACACAGGAGTGGTCATGATACAATGGGAGTGACAATGCTTGAAAATATAACAGCCATGCTGTGAATGCTGATCACATGTCCCACATAATCCCTGTGCCAGTTCTGAGACTTGTGACTCAAATCCACTCACAATTCAGATGAGCATGTAATATCAAGACTTGTAAATTATGTAGATAGTCAGTTTAAAAAATGTCTGTGATTTCTTTCAAATAAGGCCAAAAATTCAGGCACAGAACTAGGATTTTACCAATTCTTTCCAAGTGTAGGCATCCCTTCTGCTTTGACTCATTGGACTTGTTAATTTCCAGTATTTTTCAGAGCTTCATTTTCACTCAGAATATGAACTTTATTCTCATCCAGTTTTGATAGTATGAATTCAAAATAAACCCACTGAAGCAAAGTTTGAGTTAGGGACAAAAGACCATAAAATAGAGGAATGGAAACATAATTGTAAAAAATTGATCACTAAAAAATAGAAAACAGCTGTGAAATTCTAACATACATTTTCAGTTAAAATCAATTTTTATTTAAACTAATCTAATTTCCCATTAATAGAAGTGTTTTCATTATCATCAGCTTAGTGTTAGGGATAGATAAGTCATCATCTTAAGAGGCAAGACAGAGAAAAAAAGCATCTTCAGGAGTGGATTTGTGCATCTTTTGTGTGTGTGTGAGGGATAAATGGACCCCTGGAGATGTTTCTCTCTTCATTGATGAGGCCTCTTAGTTACACTGAGACTGCTTAGACCTCTAAGTTACACTAAATTATCATCCACGTGGGCATCCAGGTGGGTAAATATTTTAATCTATGTTTATATGTTCATTCCACATGAATGAGTGGCAAAAATCTGCTGAACCTGGGTGACAAAAATTATAACACTTTCAATGTGAGGAATAAATGTTTAGTTACAGAAGAGACATTTGCCTATTTTACAAAAAGTGTGTTCCAATCTCCCTGTTGCAAAACTTCCTATCCGCTCAAGAAAACAGAATGAAAACAGATGCAGACACAGACATTTTTCCTGATGGGCGCTAGTGGTAGAATTTGACTGATGCACCCCTCACAACTGCCCCACCATTTACTGAAGGCTCAGACAGCAGGCATTCACTAAAAGTACAGAGGGATTATTAAAGTGGATTCTAAAATCTGCCCTTTCAAAATTGTTCCATTTATTTTGTAAAATGGCTATAAAGTCCATGATAATACACTCAGATTTAAATCTAGTGCCATTATTTTTCTACTACTGCAGTACATATTAGAACTTCTATCATTGCTGTTGGCAAGCTTTTAGTGCTTTGTTTTCATTAAAGAGAAGATAGAACTGTGAATGATTTTCAGAGAATCCTTTTATTAGTAAGACTTCTTACATGTCAAATAATAAAATGCTTAGGTGCCCCATACTGAAGAGAAAACTGTAACAAAGTTAATTTTATTGACTTATACTTGGCTGCATCATCACATAGACTGGTGGATTTCAATCTACACTCAAGGGACCCCTGGGGGCTTCATGACCTTCTTTTACAAGAACCGTATGGTTTCTGCACATCATTCCATAAATCTAATGGGAATGTATCGACAGCTGTAAATTAAGCCCTGTTGCACCAGACAGCGCTGCCAAAGCAGCAGTTTTAAGCCTCCAATGATTGTAATGACCTTCTGGCCATGGGCTTAATGATCCTAACATTGAGCACTGAGTACAGCTCACAGTCCACCGTGCTCTGGGGAACAGCGCCGCACAAGTCACATTGTATTTTTTCCACAAAATAATCAATATGGACACAGCTTAATGAAAATTAAGGGAGTGGATACCTTTGTGGAAAGTTATTTGCCTCTTTTCCACAAATAAATGCCTTCAAAATTGGGGCTGGGCTGCTGTAGTCTTCTGCCCAAGATATAACAAAATAAATGTTAAAAATATGGATGAATTCAAAGAAGAGCAGACCAGGGTTTCATCACTAGAGTATTGAGCTCTAACAAATTTTCCTGTGGTATCCACAGAAAAGTCTTCCCATGACTCTCCAGTATCCACCATCTTTTTAGTATTTTTACAACAACTCTACTTTTACTTTTTTCATTTTGGTTTTGCATAGAAACAGCTAAAAACCAATTTCAAATAAGAATCTTTTTTTTTTTCGCACCAATTCTCAACCATTGGTAAAGTAAGAAAGTAAAAGATTTTTGCAATATAATTTTCAATGTATTTTCATAGCTTGCCACAGCCTTATTTCACTGAGTTTAAGGCCAGAAGGGGTCTTATATCAACTAGTATTTCTTCATGTATATCAGGCCACTACATTTCATCCATTTCTTCTGTCACTGAACCTGTCACATTGTGTCTTTAAGTGTGTACTTTATGCATTTCAGAAATGCACATGTTGACTTTAAAACATAAAAGAGACCATCCAGCAGGATTTTTTTTCTAATTCTTAAGCATCCTCCCCATTAAATTATTTTTTCCTCCCTCAATTTCTGAACAGGAGCCAAGGAGCAGCTCTTAGCTATGCTGTTTCTTTTTAGACACTGAAGAACCTTTTGATACTCAGTGTCCACTTAATCAAATTACTTCATCTTTATTGATAATCTAAGCAAATTCACATGGTCCAGTCCTTTCCCTCTCCTGCCTTAGTCCTCCACACACCCTCCCCCCAAGACTGCAAAGCCAGCACAGGCAACCAGACCAACTCTTCTGGTCACCTTCTGTGCCTCAGCTGCCTTCTGTCTTCTGCCTGCATGGTATTTATGCAGCTGGGTGGTGAATCAGGCTAAAATACCCTGGTCCAAAAGAACGAGAAGAATCAAGAGAGGAAACAATGCAGGGACTACAGATCTGGAAAGGGCAGGCTTGCCCTTTACAGGCAGTGCTCTGGTTTATGCCAGCTTCATGTGCTTGTGCAACAGTGAGATAAAGCACTCTGTTCAGCTCATCAGGCTTTTTTTTTCAAATTTCTCATCTCAGATATTTCAAAAGCACTGTTCAAGTATGGGCTCAGGAGGTAAAGGTCATCTAAGAGTATCACTCCTGCTAATGGCACTTGCCAAAGCAAAACCACCTGCCAACTGGTATTCATTATTCTCCTCTTTGCGTGGCCACGGTTCTCATTCACCTTTTCCACAGTACTGGACAAGGACTCAGGTGGAATAGCTTTCACATTATAATGTTTAAATGGTTTTCAAGGTTAACTGTCTTCCAAGATACAGTTCCCTCCAGCAATGGCATCCTAAATTACTTAGAAAACATGAGTACATCTCCTATAAAGAGAAATGTATGTTCACATTTCTCATATAGCATGATTTCATACATATGCACATATATAAAGATTAGCCCCACTCTCACAGATGTTGTTTAATACATTTGACACAGGGAATAATTTCTTTCCTGGATATAAATTTTTTAAAGTATTTAATCTTGCTTTTAATCATTTTCATGTTATAATAAGGAAGAAGTGGAAAATAAGTTGTCATAGAAAGCTAGTTTTCTTTTGTGGAGAAATCATTGTATCACACATGAATATAAAAATATTTCTTCCTTCTCACTTTTTCTTCCTTTTCTCCTTTTTGAAAATTGTTGCTCATGTATTTGAATGATGAATTTTCCCTACAGCATTTGAAAAGCAACCTTCAGATAATATCTTCATGACAAATATTCATACCATGTTTGAAAGTGTACATGCTACATTGTTAGAAATGCAGAGAACAATTTTTGTAGACAGACTTGGGAAAAAACTGTTAAGAAGGTTTACAGACCAGCCCAGCAGCACCATAGCAGCTAGGGGGGAGATAAAGGGCAGTGTCTCACATCTCTTCAGTTCTATCAGGCATTCAAAACTGCTGTTGAAGAAACCAAAAGGACTGCTTTGTGCTCCACTTCCACAGCGAGTGAAACGAAAAGAGCAGTGTGATTGCATAACCAATGACAACTGTTCCTCTTTTGATTGATGTCAGAACACCTTTAAATCAAGGGACTTACAGACCTCTAGAATTTATGGTTTGGCTTTTTGTTGGGTTTGTTTTTGGTTTTTTCCCGACACCACTCTATAACAGCTGATATTTCTTAATAGTCTAGCTTATTAATTATTATTCAGGCTTGTAGGACTCCTTCTAAGTAGACGTTCTCTGATTGAAAGCTCTTTTGGTGGTCTTAATTTCTATACATGGAAGCTTTTTAAAAGGCAAACCTGTGCCTAAAGATTATGCAAAATAATCTGGTATAAGTCAGTGAAAGTAATATTTTTATGGGTGTTTCCAGTGATTTTGTTAGTCTTATAATAAATCTCAGGGAGGCAATCAAGTGTTGTGCAGAATTTACATGAAAAGTTGATGTCTGTTGGCACTGCAACCATATTTTGACAAAATCCACAAATGAAGCCTGGGTAGGAAAAGTCCAATCAAAGGACCAGGACTGAGCAAAAGGAAAATGCTGCCATGGAACTGGTAAGAACTGAACTATTCCTCTTATTTAGTTCCTAGTGCACAGGTGTCTACAGCAGGAGAATCGGCTTTTCTTGGTAGTGAGCTCAGAACCATCCTACCATTCTGTCCAGCTAAGCAAACCCCTTTGTTCCACAGAGGTACACGGGAGTATGAACTGCTTCTCCCTGATAAGAAAAATATTTCACTCTTCAGGGCTATAAAGAAGTTTCACTAGTATGGGATTTAAGACAATAAAACAGATGAGAAGCACAACTATGGTACAGCTATGTGGGGATCTCATGCTGCTTCCTATTAAAGTAATGAAACAGGATTTCTAGAGAGAAAATATATCTTCTTTAGGCAAATTGATAATAAACAGGAAAAAAAAGACAGGTAAGAATGAGACCTTTCTTATCTAAAGAGTTTATTAGCCTCTGAAGAGTATATTATCTAGTGCCTCTCTGCAAATTTTTCTTCTTTTTTTTCCCCTAAAAATTCCAACATCCCTTCCACGTGGAAGCATATTCCACAGAGCCTCTAAACCAATGATGACATCTTTAATGGAGATACTGAAGTCTCTCATGCTGACACACTGTCAAAGCCAAACTTTTCAGAGATTAACATTTTGTGGCTCATTGGCTTCAGAATAGAGGAGAGGATGAATATCCTTTTGTAGTGAAAAGACTTCCAAAAACTTTACAGTGTTCTGTAAAAATACCTTCACATTGCTCCTTCTCATACAATGACAAGGGACAGAGTAAAGAGAAATTGGGTTCCGTTTTTTTCTTGTGGATCATAGCATTAGTTTGAAATTAAGAAATAATTGTAATAAAAGACAGTTATATACTAAATGGAGCAAATAATGTCTAGCCCTAAGAGAGGAAATTCATGTGCGCAGAGTAGGGCTTGCCATCTCCATTAACCACCATCATATGAAAGCAAATTCCCGTAATACTTTCAGCCATGCAGTTTCAAAACAATATGAAAAAAAAAAAAAAGCCTCCTTTATGTGAACCAACGCCACCAGTCTCCCAGACTGCAGATCCATCAATAACGTGTGCTGCCTCCTGGCACACTCAGCAGTTTGCCGCCTGGGATAGACGTTACCACATTCTCACACAACTCTGCTCATTTGGGAGATGAGGCAAAGCATGCAATTAACTTCCGAGGGAAGGATCTTGGACTAAAGATTAATTACTGGGAGTACTGAAGTCCTCTTCTAATTGCCATTAGGCATTAGGAATGTTCTGAAAATAAGAACGCTAGACCAGCAACATCTTTGAAAAGGAAGTTTGAAATTTTTATATCTTTGTCTCAGATTAGTTGGATAATTCTGCAAACATTTTACATATATCTTGGGTCTTACACACATAATCCCAACCTACTGTGATATATACATGCATCTCAGGCTACAGATTTCTTTTAGAGATAATAATTGTATCACAATACCAGATCAAATATAATTTCAGCACTTCATGAATAACACACTTCTTGGTTTCATAGATAGATACATAGATAAATAGAATTGCTTAAGCCAGTCAAGGGAGGTGATTGTCCCACTCTGCTCTGCACTGGTGTGGCCTCACCTTGAGTGTGCAGTTTTGGGCAGGACAATGTAAGAAGGGTATAAAGCTCTTAGAGAGTGTCCAAAGGAGGGCAATGAAGATGGTGCAGGGCATTGAGGGGAAGCCGTAGAGGAGGAGCTGAGTTCACTTGGTCTATTCAGGCTGGAGAAGAGGAGACTGAGGTGAGACCTCCTGGTAGTCTACAACTCCCTTACAAGAGGAAGGTGAGTGTCAGGTGCAGATCTCTTCCCTTTGGTGACCAGTGACAGAACCTAAAGGAATGATCTGAAATTGTGCCAGGGGAGGTTTAGGTTGGATATTAGAAAAAAGGCTCTTCATCCAGAGGGTGGTTGGCCACTGGATCAGGCTCCCCAGGGAAATGCTCACAGCACCAAGCCTGACAGAGTTCAAGAAACATTTGGATGATGCTCCCAGGCACTTGTTCTTGGGGCTAGCCTGTACAGGTTCAGAAGCTGGACTTTTATGATCCTGATGGGACCCTTCCAGCTCAGGATATTCTGTGGTTCTATGATTCTAAGTATTTTTGACACAACAAAACTCTGCTAATTTAAAAATAAATATTATAACCTTTTTCAAAGCCACTTTGAAATACTGAGAGATTAACAGCATATCTGTAGAAAAAGAAGTTATGGTTGCACAGAGGATAATGAAAATCTGAGTGTCAATTAGAAAGCTCTGAAATGGAATATGAAAGTTTTCAGTCATCTAAAATATATCAAAAAATTGCCAACTAGCCTGTAATCATAATTTATATGGTAAGAAAGAAACTTTTCAAAAAAAGAAAAGAGAATGAAAAGGTATTGACTGCAAAGTAACAAAGAATCACCTAGAGGAAGTAATTATTCACCTTTCATAAAGATGACTTCTACAGAACTACTAGGTGTCTGGTACAAATAAATACAGAACTGCTGAATTTTGTCTCAATGACTGCTCATGCCCTCTGCTTTAGCTTTTTACTGTTTTCAGTACAGGAGGTCAAAATCCATGGAAATTGTCCCCTTAGCACAGCTTATATGATAGGAAACAACCTGAAGCAAAATGTTGCCATAAGGGCAAATGAGAATGGAAAGCAATAACTAAAAGCCAACGAAAGGGGAAGCTCTGTGGGAGACTGTGGTGCACCGAAAGTTAAAATATATGCCGTGAAAGCATTGGACTTTTTCAGCAGCACTTGTGAAACGAAGTGCAGTTTTCAGGTGACTTATTTTATATGATAAGAAATGCTCTAATAATTTGTGCACTTAAGCAAGGTTAGAAGCGTGACCTTCTGTGTGCATAGAGCTGGGTAATGTCACTGACAGAGACAGATGTGGATAAAACTCTGCCAAAAGTCATTCTGAAGAAACTGGGACACACAGGAAGTTCTGTGATAAGGAAAATCATTTCAGAGACAAAGAATATACATGCTACAATGCAGAAAACACATGAATTTCTATCCTTCTGCAGGCTTGGGTAAGGTTAGTCATCTTATCCAAGCCTTTAGGTCAGTTATTGACATTACATGGAATAAAGTCCTAGCTGATGCTCGGGGATGGGTATTGTAACTGAAGAATTTGGATTTCTCAGTTTCAGAGTTAAAGCCAAAACTTCAGAGACTGAATTCAGAATTGAACTCCTGTGTCCTACATGTATACACTACTGCAATTCTAGCTACCAGTTTATGTGCTATTTCCTTAACACTTTGTTATATTCTGTAACAATTCTGTATTACTGTATTCTGTACTTAACATCCCATGAGTTCGGAAGACTGTGCCTGCCATTTTTCATGCTTGTAGTACTTCCACGTAATCACATACATGTTTTCAGTTGCTATCAAAATGTCATTACTGCAGATTCTCCCTTCACTAAGGTATGTGCTTTATCCACTTGGAGCCAGGGGCATTTGCCCTCTTTGCAAGTGCCAAAGACTGTTGGGTCAATATACACGAATTCAAATCTTCAAAAAAAAAAAAAAAGGAAAAACATCACAAAGAAGTTTTGTTAAAAGCTACGGTCAGAACCTGTGAGAAAGTGCCACACTTCCCACTTCTCTCTACTCCATTGCAAAGATTTTCTCTAGAACCTAACCTAGCACAGAGCAGCTTCAGTTTGTGCCTCCATAAAGACTTGCTGTACCCATTTCAGCTGCAGGCACTGCAGCCCTCCCAACAGAGCTCCACATCCCTTTGGGCACTGACATCCTGACACATGGTCTTGGCACTGGAGTACAAAGGTTTGCAAATGGGAATGGATAAAAGGGATGAATTTTAAGGCGTTCGGCAGTAAGCAGTGAATTGCTAGATTAAGGTAGTGATGTAAATGGACCCTTGATTTCATTTCAGATTTTTGTGCAAGATGAACCTAAAAGTGACACAGGTTTTTAAAAATTCCCATTCCTTAAATTGTTTTGAAAGTGGCCTTAAAGATTTCCCATGGTTACTTCTTCCCCTTCATGATATATTACCGCCCCCCGCCAACCAGACACAAAAAGACAAAAACTCCATCAATCTGAAGAACAGTCATATTTCCAGAAAAAAAAGAAACAAAAACTTTCAGTAGAAGGGAACCCGTTTGTAGACATTCCTTTCAACACCAGATGAATCTTAGATCTGCCTGCAGACTGTAGAACACACATAGGGAAGAAGACATTTTAGAAAACCCATAGCTTACAAATGTTCTTCGTTAGACTTTTTTCCCCACCTCATGTCAATCAAGATGTTTGAAGGGCCTATGAGAATTCATTTTGGCTAGAGGTGGGCTGGAGCTTTCCAAAATCTAAAGATTAAATATTGAAATAACATCCCATCTGTCTTCAATTCTACAGAATGTTGATACAGATAAACAGCATGACAAAGTGAGAAATGAGTTCAAGACAGACACAATTCCTGCCAGCAGGATTGCAAAGTCTGCTTACGGTAGGATGCCTAAAGAGAGGGAAGTTAGAAATAACATAATCAGTTGCTTATTAGACCTAGGAACCAATGTAAGTCTGATAGGACTACTGTCAGAATTGCTGTACTTAGGGAATTTAACAGCAATTTTGTGTCTATAAATGATTACTGTAAAAAATTATTCGAACAGCTCTTCACTCTCACTTGGCTTTGATGTGATAAACCACAGCCTGAATATGAACAGGGATTAGATTTCAAGTAAAACCAAGATGAAGACGAAAAGCTGACACATTGGGATGTGGCAGTTTTTAATAACCAAGACTTGGCCAAAGGAGACATCCTTTGCTGCTTCAACATCCCTCAGCTCCCTGCAAACATCTGACAAGAAACAAATAGACACCTCTGGGTGGTCTCACCAGAAAACACAATGTGGAATCAATATGTCATGAGCTAGACAGAGTTGCTAAAATGAGCAAGTTTCCTGACAAGAACCATTTCTCTTCAGCTGAGCCTGAGTCCCTGAGGTAGCTAGGAGCTTAGGAGAGGCTGTGGCAGTCATGCTAAACCACATTTCTTTTCCTCTCTTATAGCCTGATTCCCTGGGTTGCTAGAGCATGTCCCACTGAGGGGTAGGAGCAAAACTTGCAATTGAATCTGTATTTGGCAGGTTTCCAAGGCAGAGAGCCGTGAGCTACTCATAGGGAGCCTTGCTTTCTGAGAGACATTCAAATACTCTTGAATTTTCCTTTTTCTCTGTCCCCTTATGGCATTTGAGAACATCAATGTCTTACAGGATTAGTACTGGTAATATTACCTCAATTCTTATCAGGTTTTTACAAGACCTTTTGGGATTTTGAAAGTGTCAGTTTTTGTTTCAAAGGTATCTCAATCTTTCACATATTTAGGTGTTAAAAATTATTACTTACTGTGGATAAATCCCTTTCAGTCACAAGCAGTCCTTGGTTGTTTTGTTTTTTTTCAATTTTCACTAGCATTTAAAGTGACAGGCAATTAACCAGTGACCAAAGTGATATACCATGGACTCTCTGCAAATAAACAGAAATTCTTCATCTTAATTTCTAAAAATATCTGTGTTTTTATTTAATGGCAAGGAGATGGCAAGAAGACATAGAGTCCAGTGTGACCTATAATTTGTCAAGTATCTTACTGACAATAAATGCTGCCTCTTACAGAACTAACCTTTTAACACAAGTAAATATGTTACATAAAAGCCTGGGGATGAAGTTTCCCAGCCAGCCTCTTCAACCTCAGGTCCCTGATCTACAAAGGCACTACTGCTGTGAACAAAAGCTAATGCCCAAGGGATGCTTCAGTAAGAGGTAAAGAAGAGGCAGTCAAGAAGGGCTGTACATTTTTGAAAATCAGGTCCAGTGGCTGTTGCTCTGCCATTAGGGTGGATCACTGTAACAGCTGGGGGCCTCTGATGAGAGATTTTTGGTAATTTATTTACAAAATGGAAGAAAACCTCTGCTGTACAACCTGTGCATTTGTACACCTGCCTTGTCTGCTGTTTCTGAAGCCGATATCTCAGAGCAGTCTCTAACAAACATAGAGAGGAGATGGCTTGGTCTCTTTACTGCTCTTTCCTTTTCTCTGACCACTGTTGTCATGCTACATTATTTCTAGTTTCTAGGGTTTGAGTTCTTTCACACATGTCCACTTCTTACCTTTCTGCAGATAAACTGGGCTATATTTCTTGTTCTTGTTAAGGCATTGGATATATTTAAGACATGGACAATCTGAATTTGTTCAAGGCAAGAAATATTAATTCTAGCCTCAAAGAGTTTGTATTTATAAATATAAAATTTAGTGAAAACACTAATTCCAATGAGGCCTGATTATTTAATTTCTGTGGTTTGGATAAATCTGTGATCTGACGAAGAGAAACAAAGGTTATTCTTTATGCCTTTTTACCATCAACTATGGTTGTGACCTAGGTCTTGGTTTTAGGGTTTGGTTTTGGGTTTTCTTCTTTGCTTTCTTTTTTACAGTGAGTAATCATACCCATCAGTTCACCAGTGTAAAGAATAAATGGCACTGGAGAACATAATCACTGGCTTTTGCTGATGTTTTTAAGAAGAAACCTACTGTCAGGTGAGATGGATTCACACAACTGGGACTGCTCTGTTCTGCTGCTACAGTGTGTTGAGTATAACTACATTAACTATCTTGTATTTCCCTATGTTGAATTATCTGCAGGAGTGTTTACCACCTTTCTTGGGCCCAGTAAGAGCTGGGATGGTGTGGTCAATATCATACCCCTTCTTTCTCTAGATTTGCCATTTTAGATGGGAAATAAATGGAGCTGCAAGCCGCAGAGATCACTGTTGAGGACTATCAGACAGGCACAAAACATGAACTGAGCTTCAAGAAGTAATGAGATGAACAAAAAAAACAACCAAAAAAAAGGCACCGTGAAAGTCCCCATAAGTGTTAGAAGGGTATTCAGCTTGCAAAAATAGAAGGAGGAAGTTTTAGAAGTTAAGCTAGGCTATGCAGGGCTCTTCATCCCTTGCGCATTTGCGCTGTTATGTAGCTTTAATTAATTTATCATATTTTATTGTTTCCTGTCTCATTCAATGAATGAGAATGAGAATTCAATGAGGAAACTCTGTACATATCATTGCTATTCATGGTATAGACTCTGGTCTTATTCTCCACACATCAGTTAAGTCTAGACTGACTAGAGAAATGATTAATTTCTGTATGGATGCCTTTTGCAGTTTAAACAGGCTGTTTAAAATGTATCACAATCATCAATAAGTATTATGTTTGTGAGAGTAGGCATCGTAACCATTTTACAGGTAGGTAAAGGAGCCATAAAGAAATTAACACTCAGCTTATTTAATTTTAATCAATTCAAATGACAGCTTAAGATTATTTTATCTACTTGTATTAGAAAATATAATTCTAGTTCTACATAGCTTGCAAATATTCCTTTTTGAAACATTAAAAATCCATTAACAATGTACTTCTTGTACGTAATTTTCCAGATTAAAAACTGTGAGAAAAAACCAAAACAGTTATCTTGTTGCATCATGCTGACATCCGTGTGTGTCATCAGCAAGGATGGACACATTGGATCTCCTTCACAGAGCCATTCCTCTGGACCTACCAGAGTATCTGATGTGAACAGCAAGTTATCTTTCTCTACACGGACCTTCACTAGAGGAGGCTGGCAAACTTCTTCATCAGGGCTTTCCACATGAAACTGTCTGAAGTGCTTTATGAATATGGATGAGTTTCTCTTGTGAAATTAGGCAGCGTGAATCACCCCATTCTGTAGCCAAGTAACTGAAATGCAGAGACATGGATTTTAAACTCCCCAAATTTTTGAAAGTGCCCTTTAAGTTTGCAAGCTGAACCTTAATTTTCTAGAGTACTTTTTCTTTTTTTTTCCACCATTCTTTCTTGGTATGGAAGATAATCCCACTGATGTCATCTGTCAGCATATCCACTTATTCTACTCTCAGAAATGTCCCTTAGGGCACTTGAAAAATTGTGGGGTACACCACAAGAAACCACTTATGCCATAGATATCACATCCATGGTAAAGGACATGAAAGAGACCAGTTCTATGCTGTAACATTTGGCATCTTTGGTCATGAGGCTGTATCTTATTTTCTACAAAGATATGCCTCGATCATAGACATTTGCTCCACCCCTAGGCCAGTCAGTGACAATAGGAATCTCTCCTGGATGTTCTAAGAATAACTTGGAATTTTTGGTCTGGGAGCAGTTCTGGACTTCTGAACATTAATTTCATTGGACACAAGCTGGGGGAGGGGTGCCCCTGTGTGCACCCGTTGTCTGCTTTCTGCTGCATCTTCCTTTAAAAGACAAAAATGTACCACAGACAAAAATGTACCACAGTATATTCCACTTAGGTCCCCTGCCTGGATAAGGGGATCCCACCCTCTCCCTCTCAGACTAGGCAGGGACAGCACTAGCCCTTTAGTTAGGAGGTTATGGAAATTATAGAGAACCCACAGACTGCTATCTCCTCACAGAGATGTTAGGGTACCTGCTCTTAGGCTCTACCTAAATGCTGCCTTTTACCCTAGAGAAACCCGAGTGGGGTTGTATAGAAATGAGCAGAGGTGGCCCAACCTAGAACCAGCATGAAAAAACAGTGCTGCTGGAAAAAAGGTAGGAAGAATTATGACTGTATTGGCTCCTTCCCAAAGAATTTCCTCCAACAGCCAGTGAAGACTGGATGAAACCCCTGAAACCTTCCAGAAGAAGAGGTATAAATGGCACATTTGCATACTCGTATGTACAGAGACACAATCTGATTCTTCAATACACTCATAGGGAGTCTATATATCTCTGGCACTATGGGAATTTTTATCTAATAATTTAAAACATATTTCTTCATGTTCTTTAGTCTCTGGTCTCAGTTGCTGATTCTCATTTGGATATTATTAAACAGTGAAAGCTGGCAGAAGCTGCCAACCAGTACTGTAACATTGGTTGCCACAGAGGGTCTCAAAAAGGGAACACTTTGTAGCTTTGAAGATCCTTAAAGAAGACGGATGCTGTGAATCTCTACTCGGCATCATGGTGCACTTGGTTGTGTTACAAGCTTTATGGTCAAGTCAGAGTCTTCCCAGGCCTGGTGAGAGCACTTTGGCTCCTGACATCTCCCAAAGGTCACTCTGGTGGCTTTTGACTTCTGTTTTCAGGTGTAGTCTCCTTGCTTGCCATAGCAAGCTATCCTGAAAAAGTTGATATTTCTACTTTCTGTCACCCCCCCACCCCTCTGCCAGCATTTATTCTAGGTAGATCTTCCCCATTTAGAAATATCTCACATTCTGGTTCTGACAAAAACTCAGGTTAATTATAGGATGAAATACCAATTTGATGTGGATATGATCTTTGACTTAAAAAACATACTAATATCTGTGCTATGACTTTTAAGTTCTGACTTTGAAAGGATGCAAGATTGATCTTCACAATATTTTAAAAAGAAGAGTGAGAAAGAAAGGTTGAAAGTCCTCTTTAGGAATTAATTATATACTTAAAATAAATCATATTAGAGATGAAAGGCTTTCTTAATGCACACATTTGAGGCAAAATTCCCACTCCTTTTAAGCACTGGTGGAGTCAAAGGAGGTATTAGAAGAAGGGAAGAAGAAAAGGAAAAGATAGAAATTTAACATTAATGATACTTTGAGATTTTTCAGGGGAAAAGATCAAGTAATATACTTAACAAAGTTAGAGAGAAATAACATTTTCCTTTATATAAGCTTAAATAATACAATAAAACAAAATAATTCATTGAAATAAGTTAATAAAAATTAAATTAATGACTCTAACTAGATTTGAATCTAATCCCACCTTCTAATGATGAAGTAATGAAAAAATGAGTTGACTCAGCCTAATTAGAGAAAGCAAAAGCATACTTATCTCATTCTCTTGATCAGTCAACATACATCATAGCTTTTTCTGTTCATCTCTGCACACAACAGTAGCAAGAGAAAGAAAGAAAAAAACAGCAGCAAAAATAAGCACCCATCTCACCCAGAACTTTTTTTAATCACCCAGTGCCTGAAGAAATTGGCTGAAACTCTACCAAAGGACTGTATTTTTATTTTAATTTTTATATGGAAAGAGACTGACAGGCTCTTGTAGCTTCACACATTAATGGTTTATCCTGGTAGGTAACCGGTTATGTACTCCAGAAGGTTGCACAGCCTGAATAAACAGGGAAGCACTGGAAGAGAGTATGAACTTCACTGGAAGTTTAACCTTACCGAATATTTGCTGTTTTGCTGTCTCAAGACATCTGCCTTAATTGCTTATTACATCTAGACAGTTTAATTCTCCTTTTTTTTTTTTTTTTTCCAGGGCATTCTTTATTCATTAGCAACAAGATAACAAGATTCAGGACCCCCTTGCAATTATTTTGCCCAGCTATAGCTCTTCAGCTAGGTTTTTATTGACCAGGACAGGAATTTCTGTCTGTGTGAGTACTGATTTAGGGATTCAGACATTTTACTCCACTTACAAGCAAAATATATTCCCAAAAGTGCAACCCTACTACAAAATTTTCCATAAATTCAGAGAATTTTTTTTGTTGTTGTTGGGGTTTTTGTTTGCTTGTTTTTTGGGGTTTTTTTGTTTTGTTTTGTTTCTCGAGTCCCTAGCATCTTCAGGCTTATGCTTCTGTGCGGGAAGACCTGTGGCTGTAGACCTAGGAGGCTTGCTTGGAGCAGACCTCTGGAAAATCTGGCAGAGGTCTTTGGCTGTGTCACCACCAGAACTTCTCAAAGCTGAGATATTTACAAAATATTTGTTTCAACAGACTGTAGGATTACCCTGTAGCTCTGGAGAGCTTCCAGTTTCCTTTGGTATGGATGCCATTTTGCTGGATGGAGACCATTGGCTCATTCCCAAGGAGTTCATGCACTTACTGGTCTGAATTCAATTCAGATCTTTAAACTAAAAATATTCAATTTTCAAATTTTGTCGGACTGTGCCCCTCACCTGGTATAATAGGAGGCAGTGGAGTCTATCCTTGCCATTGTTACAACAACTGCACAAAAATCTGGGAAATGCTATATATAAGTTACCTGGAAGCTTGTGTTACATTGATCAGGGTCATTTTCTTCTATTCCGTCCAATTCCCAACATCATTACCATTAGGATTTGGTTTTGGCTGAGATGCAAAGGAGCCTTTTAGACCATTTTCTTCTTTTCCTCAGGCCCTCTGCCTGATTTTTTTCTGCAGCACTCTTCCTTAGAAATAAAAAAAGGATATATTTTTCTTTTAATTAAAAAGTACTGAACAAGGTTAGCTCCAGTTCTTGCCAGGCATCAGTCTGATGATTTGTACTGGCAATTTATCATCTGAGTCACTTGCCAGCAGGGACAAGAGTCTCTGAAACTAACCTCTCCACATCAGGCTGAATTTCATTACATTATTTTTCCAGTAAAGATTTGCTTCTCAGGAGGAGAAGAAAAGGTTGTAAATAGGTTAGACACATCTCAAGCCCTTGGGGGTCATTTTCACAAACTTAGTTATTTCTTTAATCCTGCCTCGCAAATAGCATTTATCGTTGTTCACATTCTGCATATTTTAACTGTGTACCTGACTTCAAAATTATTTAATCACATTTTATCACCATGACCGTTAATATCGCTCCTAATTAATTACAAAATATTTGAAATATTCTCACTCTAAAAACTTGGGAAGTCTAAATGAAAAATTTTGTTTAGCATACAAGATTTCTAAATCTTCTAGGTCTGAAAACTGGCCTAGAAGACTCAGATGAAAAAGACTTTTTTCTAATTATTTTATCCTTCCTTCTCACATAGAAATAGCTATCCTCCTGATGTTCACTTGTTTTTGTCCCGTATCCTCAGCAGGTCTAGAGAATTCTGCAGAAAGAAAATAACTAGAAAGAACAAAAATTGATCACATTTTTCCAAATTCCTTCGAGCACTAGCTTGGTATTCAGTCAGACCAGATGGATGGCAGTACAAGCATGTTCCTGCTTACACAGGTAAGTAAATAAGAGGCACTTCACTCCTCTTAATAGAGTAAGTCTTAGCTGTTGAACAGAGGGGCCCAGTTCTTCAACTCAAATGGAAATACGAGAGAACTGAAGCAGAAATATGGTACAGCTTTCTACAGAGACAACATAAAATTGATGAATTGCACTTCTGTTTTTGCTTTCTTATGTCTTATTGGGGAAATATCAAAAAAATAGGAATGAGAAAATAGATGACAAAAGCCTGGATTGTTGTCCCCTGTAGAAGTCTAGTCTTTGCTTACAGAGCGAGTTGTCCCCTCATTATGTTTTTCCCAAGAAGGATCACTTATATTTATATGTTGAGGATTATACTGTCTCCCAGGAAAATGCAATCTGAAGTTGTTTTTATGAAATAAAAGCTGCCATAAAGAGTTACTGTTTTGTATGATTTTTCTGAGTCAAAGGAAACCCGTCTGTTTAAAAGTTTGAAAGTAATGGAATTTTCATAATAGTTCTAACACATCTTAAAAACTCATGTACAGACTGCTATCTTGGGTAGCATTAGAATGTTCTCAGAATTAGCCCCAGAGAATGAATTTGATAATTGTACGCATTTTCACCTGTAAGCACTATTGAAGGCTAAATCCATGAAATTTCTTTATTATTTACTTCCTATCACTCTCACACACAAAATTGCTCCCAACTGCTCAGGACCAGAGCTTGATGCCAGCTGGGTCAGCTTGCCTGTTGTATGTCCTCATGGTACAGCCTTAGCTGTTAGCCATATAGGCACTGAAGTACCTGAGGCTCCTGTGAAAATCACTTCTGTGATTTTTTTTATTCGCTGATAAGAGGGTGTTTTTACCACTTAAATCCTCTTTGGCTGTGTAAATAATACGTGCTAAATTTTGTAATTTCTTAGAGCAAATATCCCATTTAAGACAATGCCTGTTTTGGTATGATAAGCTTTTAAATATGTGTAATTGTTCAGCGATTAATAATTAGGATAAAATTATGTAGTCTTTTATTATGTTTGGTAAAACATTAACATCCTGACGTAAAATGGAGTTGCAGGTTATGTATACATACAACATCTGTGTGTTGCAACAGATAATTGTGCAAAAAAGCACATTTTTCATATACAAATGTGCGACACTGACATATGATCAGCAAGCGTCCCATTATGCAACTGTCATGCAGTACATTTCTTCTGCACTTCTAAAGCAATTTGAAAGTACATTTACTTAGCTTTAGGCTCTGACTGTCCCCTTTATAACAGAGAAGATCATACTGTTGTTGGTCCTCTGCCCTTGGCAACATCACATCTTTGTGCACAAAGTACTGATGTGATGTGAGAGATCAAACCTTTCCAAAACCTGCTTGCAGTGACACAGAACTGAAGGTATCCGCAGCTGAAAAAACAGCTACAACAAAAATATCTGCCATGGGAGCGCTTAACTTCAGAAACTAGAGCTAGATAAGGCTGAGGAAGCTGGTTAGAAGAATATTAAGAAGCAGCAGTTAAATGGGTAGAATGCTGCCAGGTCATTTAGTTTTATGTTGTCTTTTGCAATATATGTATTACAACTATTAAAAAAGACCACAATGGAAGGGATTCCACTCCCTGTTTTTCAACATCAGTGTGTTTAACAGAAGAATCAGTGAGACTTACAAAAGCAAAAGTGGCATCTGAGCAGGGAAAGCTGGAAGTAAGTAATGTGTTCCACAGTTTGGCTGACAGATATGTTTTGAATCCAGAAAAAGGAAAACTAAAGGCAGTTGCCAGTGGTCTACCAAAATTATGATGGGGTGATAGATGACCAGCTTTTGGAAGAAGTAAGGTAAAATGACAGCAATAGAGGGAAAATGGCTTGCAGCTGTGCTAACATCTGGGGTTTTTTACCCAAAATCTGAAGAAATTAAAATATATGATGGCTATAGTAATTGCTGTGCATGGTATATCATGTCAGCTAACCTTGGTGCTGAAAGAATGGAATGTGCCAAATTTGACAATTTCTAAAGAGGGGGCTCGGGAAGAATCCACAAATTACAGACCAGTAAATCTGATGATGCAGATGGGCAAAATGACAGCAGGCAAAGAAGAGAAGGCCAGTAGTGGACACACGAACACACACTGTAAAGAGGAAAGAGCCAGTATCTCTTTCAGGGGAGAGGGATGTGTGCCCATTCATGCCAGCTCTCTCTCTCAGCGTATAATTATCTTATTTTTACATGTCCCATTCTGTGTTTCACTGTAGGTAAAATTCATCTGCTTCTGGTTCTTGATTGTAACTAATGTCATTCACATTTGGATAGTTTTGATGGGCTATTCACGTTCTCCCTATTCCCTCTAGGTGTAAATGACACAAATCCATATGGCAAATTTGTTTTCCCTCTTCTTTGAGAAAATAAATGCATTCTCTCACACCCAGGAGACCACAGCTGCATGTTTTTCATTCTAATAATTCAAAAATTTTCTATGTTCTTCATCCAAGGAAAAAACAATTCTTTCTAAGCTTAAAATGCTCCAACTAGCTAATTTAGGAACATTAGGTTTTCTACAGCATTTTGCAGTTGCCCTCAGAGAGCAGTCAAAATGCAAACTTTTATTTTAAGATTGGAAATTTATGTATCTATAAGCAATGACATTCAAAATAATAGTTTAGACATGTTGGAGAAACGTAGCTGTTAGTGGAATGCAATCACACATTTGCTTTAGTCAGGAAAAAAACCCGCATAAACTATAGAAAACTGGAAATAATTTAAAATTATTTTTTAGTATGTAAAAATTTTCTGAAAGTAAAATCCTGTCTTCAACAGAAAAAAAATAAAAAGGAAATTTGAGAAGATTTTTTTTAATTTAAAATTTTAGACTACAAGTCTTCTGATGCAAGACTTTCACAGAAAGTTTCTTTTCTCCTAAAGAAAAGTGCTTTGTCTTGAAATTGTTGAGCATTTTAATTATGATTAGAATTCTTACTGTGGTGTTCTTCCATCTATTTAATGAAAATATTAACATCTTAACAAATAAAATTTACATGGAGATTTCCTGAGTCACTTCCCACTTGTTTTTCACATCTATTATTACTGTCTTCTCAACAGTAAAATAAACATAAAAAGATTTATTTTTTATAATGCTTATGCAAATATGTTTTCTACTGCTCCTGTTTAATTCTTGATTCAGTTGATGAGTAGTATCCATTGCTATCTCTGTGAATCTTGAAATGAAAAGATTTTGAAAAGCCAAACAGGTGGTGAGATACAGTAACTTCTTCAATTTGAATTTATCTAAATATCCCATGACTTGTTTTATTTTCTGTATAAGAAATTAGCATGATTCACTTCTGATAACTTCAAGAAAACAGAATCTCACAACACAGCATTTATATTCAGAATGTACAGGATGCATGTACCAAAACTGCTAGAGACAGTGAAATCAATGTAGAGAGGAATAGAATTTTAAAAAAAAAAAAAAAAAAGTCTTGATTCTGAGATGGCTTCCAGAGTTTTCTGTTTTGAAGGATTCTGCATATATCCTTCAGAACTCTTGCACTTCCAGTCTGAATTTTTTGGAACAGTCAGAGAGTCACCCTGTGTAATCCTATCCTGTCAGTGCTGTCCCTAAGCTTGGTGATCTTGGCCATTTCCTCCAGCACAGAAGTCTACTGTGGCGGATAAAAGAGGACAGAGCTTCCCTGAGTCCAGTTTTGCTGTGCCACAGACTGTGAGGTGTTTCTCAGCCTGACTGAAGAAACAGTGCTTATATTCCAAAATGAGAGGAATTGCATGTTCTTTGTTTTGAAAGTATCTTCCAGACTAAAGAAAGAAGGGAAGCTTACCATAAATGACTGCACAGAATTAAATTCATCTGCTACAAAGGACAGAGTCTAGTAACGTCTTCTGAGGTTTGAATAAATGACAGGTAGTATCAAACTTGGTGCTTTAATATCAATTTGTAGCAGCAGGAAAAAGGATATAGAATCAGGAATGTACCAAATTAAGTACCTCAAATTAAATGTGACCTCTCATCTCACAATCAACTCAGATTATCTAATTAATGATGAGAATATTGAAAAAGTCTTAGGCTGCAGGTAGGGAAAGACATTTTTAGAATCAGTAAGTATAATCCTTTTGCAAAGAAAGGAACAGAGCAGTTCTGTGTACCAGTCCCCAGCCAGAGAGCACCTCTTCTCCCAAAACAATGAGGAGGCCAAAGGTCTGCAACCATGCAGCTAAGACAGAGCAGGATGGTGTTCAAACACCGAAACACTGTGAAAGATATTGAAAGAAATAATAATAGATAATTGAAAGAAAGCATATTGATCTGGTTTGCAAAGCATAAGCATATAAGACAGTGTGTATACTTCATTTAAACTAAGTAGAGGTATAAAGGATAAAGTCCAATGATTTGTCTCAGTGGTTAAGATAAATGTTTGTGGTGGTTTTACTTGGCCGAGCTTTTGCTAGTGGGTAGGGAGGGGCACAAAGATGTGTCCTGTGTGAAGGTTCTGGAAGTTTTTCACCCTGTCCAGCAGAGCCACTCTCTGTTGGCTCTGAAGATGATGGACATGCTGCTGGCCAAACCTGGGCCAAGTAGAAATGTTAGTTACGCCTCTGTGAAAACATATTTAAGAAGAAATCAAAACAATGGGTGCACACACTTCTTTTCAGCCAGAGGAGGAGGTGGTAGAAATATGTGAGGGAAAACAACATGGAGACACCAAGGTCAGTGGAGAAGGTGGGGGAGGAGGTGCTCCAGGTGCCGGAGCTGAAAACCCTCTGCTGGCCGTGGTGAAGACCATGGGGGGAGCAGGTGGTCCCCCTGCAGCCCATGGAGTCCAGGGGGGTGCAGAGATCCACCCACAGCCCGTGGGGAGGTGCCCACGCCAGAGGAACAGGGGGATGCCTGGAGGAAGCTGTGATCCAGTGGGAGTCCCAGCAGAGACTGAGAGTTGCAAAGGCTGTGGACGAGAGAGAAAGGCCTTGGCCCCGGGATGGAAACAGCCTGGCCTCGGCTCGGGAGCCTGCACCCCATGGACAAGCACTCGTGTTTGCAGCAGATTTCGGCCGGGCTGCTGCTCGTGAGATTGGACCCACGCCAAAGAAGTTCTCAGAGGACTGTCTCTCGTGGGAGGGACCCCATGGCTGAGTAGAGGACTCTTCTCCCTGGTGGACTGACCCTGACCAAAGGGAAACCCCCATACCCTGCCCCACCCCGGAGTTGTTGGTTGTGTGAAAGAGGGAGGGGGGTGAGCTGAGAAATGGTGTCTTAAGAGGGAGAGGGGTGAGCAGAGAAACAGTGTTTGTAGCAGAAGAATTGTGGTGATGGACTGACTAAGGAAAAACCCCATACCCTGCCCCCCACCCAGAGCTGTTGGTTGTGTGAAGGAGGGAAGGGGGTGAGCTGAGGAACAGTGTCTTAAGAGGGAAGGAGGGTGAGTAAAGAAATGGTGTCTTAAAAGCTTATTTTTACCTCTCATTTATCCTCCGACTCTGTTGGGTTAATAAATCACTTTGCAACTTGAGTTTCTCACCTGTTTGCTCATGTTCTCATGTGTCCCCTCCCCACCAGTGCCTCATCTCAACTCATGAGTCCAGTGTGTTTGTGTTAGTTTGATTCCTCTCCTCTGCGTAAATGCAGCAGGAGAGAGCATAGAGAGCAGACGTCGTAGGTCCCTGGCATTTGGCCAGGGTCAAACCTTGACAATGTTATATAAGCAACATAAACTAAAACTGAAGGAAAGATTGGGACATCCTTTGGAGACAGCTAAATAGGTCTCTACTCAGGGTCTCAATGACCAATAAATGCCTTTCCTGTGTGACGTTCCTTACATCTTATTGAGCCTTCAAAAATTGTTTCTTGCAAAATCTTTCTCAAAGGCATCATGGGATGTAACTTCTTTTGTAACAGGAGTTTCTGTATGGCAGATGCACCTGACAAGTTTCTCTTAGTTCTCAAACATCTTTCATTTTGAGCACTTCACCTACATATGAATATAGTGTGCTGTGTTCCCAGTTGTGCAAATGGTGAGGGAAATTCTTGTTTCAGAATGTTTCATACCAGCCTTTCCTAGGTAAAAATGATCAGAGAGGTTTCAAATCAATTAAAAATCAGCCTCAGCGTATTCTGTTTTAAAATGTCACCAGGGACCTTCTCAGTCACTGCTTTTAACACTCATTGCCCTGCTCTGTCTGCTTCTCTGTAGCTCTCCTTTTTTAATAGATATTTTCCTTGTCATAATTGACTTAGCTTGAAAAAAATGCACGTTTTTCCTTGGGGACAAAGGAGAATTTTTGTGCAAAGAATAAAGCACATTGCCTAAACTGTTTCAGAGTTACAGATCATTAAAAATAAATTACTCATTTTGAATATTTTAAAACCATTGCTATAAAGATTAGAGGTGGCTATCTGGCTTGTTATAACTTGGGAAATCACCACTAAAAAGGAGAAATAGAAATAACTGGAAACAAATGAGAACTTGTTTGTAGTTCATGAAAGATTAGTTGGACACATATAAGTTAACATGTGTCATTTGCATAACACATTAATAAGTATTTTGTATGGGGGTTTTTTGCTTGTCTTTTGGGGGTTTTTTTTTCTTTGTTTTGAATAGAGAAAAATGGGAAAAAAACCAGGAGCTATTCTTTGGTGTACTTGAGCAAAACTCTATTTGTCCTGGTGAAGTCAATTGATGAGGAAGCAGTGGAGGAAAGCATTTTCCCTTCAAAAGTGACCCTCCGTCACTGCTTCATTCAACACAGGGTCATAACTACCCTGTGAAAATAACAAAAATATTCACACGAGTCATAAACCTTCTCTTGGTCATTCTCTTCCCATGCCTGCCCACCTGGATAAGTTCTCAACAAGCTAATGGTGTCCATCTCCAAATTATTTTGGAGAAATTAATTGACTCAATCCTCCTTGTGATAGTTTTGACTAGTGAGCATCACCTGCTAGAAAAAACTTGAGAAACACACGAGAAAAGTTACCATTGCCTCCTTCATCTTACTCTCCATCAAATCAAGGGTAAGAGCATGTCAGGAATCTGCAGGAGACATGGGTTCTGCTGGGCAGAGATATCTCAGCCTCCCACAGCCTGACCCTACAGCTTGGATGGGGCAGGCAGAGGTGGGAGATGCACCTTGCCTGCCCATAAATGTCAGAGCAGACATGAAGGAAAATGTTTGCTTGGTTTGCAGCGGGCTTGCTTTCCAAGGAAGCAAATCTTGTCAGAAAAATACAAAAAGATATAGAGAAAAAAGGGGTCAAGAATCTTCCCCACTTTCTTGCCTGCTCTTGGATGGAAATAAAAGTGCAGATAGTCCATTTTGTTCCTTTACACATATGAAGATAAAAACCAAGCTGCAAATTGTGAGCTGAATGACAAAATCTCTGACTGTCTAACCCTTTTTCCCACGGTCTTACACGAGCTCACTGCCTTTGAACAGTTTGTGGTGAGAAGGCTCCAGCCTCTGGCCTTTAAAAACACCAACGGTAAGGTCCCAAAAATAAAAATACTTTTTTCCTTGTTTAATTGCACTTTAGTGGCTCTATTACCTTCCTTCAAAGAATACATTGGCAACATATAAATCAGACTTCTGCTGACTACCTTTCTGGTGTAAACCTTCTTTCTTAATGAGAAAACAAACACAAAGGAAAGATCTGAAGACCATTTTCTTTTTTTTTAGAGGCATGAAGTGATGCTTAGACTTACAGTCTATGTAGAATTAAAATCACAGAATTTAAATCACAGCTGTGGTCCTCACGAATGCCATGTAAACTTGTGCTCCAATACGAATGAAGAACCAGATACCCTTACTTCAGAAAGCCAGCTAGACTGACAGGACAATTTTCCGCACTACCTATGGAGGGAAGGATAATTTTCTGGTAATTGTAGGGTTTAAGACTAAACAACATCTGTTGACAGTTAGAAGATGCTCACAGCTGCCCAGCTCTGCCTCATTCTGCCCCTATGTGCACTGATAACAAGGCTTCAGACATTCAGCTTCCTGACATTACAGTTGAACATCTCTAACACAGAAAAACCAGGCACTAATGCCCCCAGCTTTCTTTATAGCTTGGCCTTGTCCATCAAAGGAAGACCTTCTAAGCTCATGCCAAATTTACTAATAATTTTTTTTTCTCTGTCCAATGCTTTCCCCCCTTATGACTAAACAATGTGTGAAAAATATGAAAAAGGTGGCCCTATCACCTTTTGTTTCCAACATAATATTGCTTCCCTAGGTGAATTTTCTTTTTTTTAATTGGAACGTTTGACAATGCAAATGACTAACATCTGAATTTTTTCCCCAAAATCAGGACAAAATCTAATGTTTTTTACCCAAAATTTGAGTTTGATAAGCTTACTTGAGGTAAGAAGCCAAAGGAGAAATTCAAATGCAGTTGTATAACTGTTGCATTTAGAAACCCATATATATATATATAGGGAAATGTACAGTTGTACAAAACACAGTACAAAACCTGTTAATGGGCAAAATATTTTTGCAAGTTTATGTCTTTTCTAGCTGTAGGCAGCCAGTTTACTTTATGAAAGAGAATCTTTAGTTTTCACTGCAGCTCTAGGTTAGTGATTAGTAAAAAATTGTTATTTCACATGCCACTTGTTATTAATGATTATAGTATTTGTTTAATGGCTACTCTATTTTTTCCCATGTTCCTATGACAGCAATTATCACATTGTTTTAGGTATTGTGATTAAGGATGGTAATTTTAAAGGGTGTAATTTACTTTTGATTGCTATATTGTGTCACATGAATAACTATACTTCATCGTGGTGTACACTACTGTGCCAAAAAAGAACAAAAGAGAGCCTTGCCTGAGGCTTGGTGGAGGGGAAGGAAATTAAATGTTAACATGAAGGAAAGCTTCTGTTTAAACATACAATTGCTTGCTTTCAATACAACACTCTCAGATGGTCACTGCGTAGTGAAGATAAAGACAAACTGAAGAGAGTGGGGAATTAGGTGTCCTCATAAAAATTTTCTTTTAATTCTCAAAAATTATTAAAATCCTGACAAAATGCCTGTTGCTAAAGTTGCCTGCCTATGAGAGTAAGTAGGGTAATGCATGTTTATTTACATAAAGTAACACGGGCAATGCTGCTTGATGACAGTGCGCTATCACAGCCTTGTGTGAGGCACCTGAGTTTCTCTTATATGTGAGGGTTTTTCTATTTTCTATCATCAAGTATAAAATACTCCAGGCTAAAAAGGACTACATTGTTTTATATCCTCCTACATAATGTAGGCTATATTACAGATGGCTACATTATACACTCCATTATCCTAAAACACTAAGTACAAAAGTTGAGAGGTTTCTAAAGCAGCCATTTCCCTTGTACAACCCAGTCTCTTTAGCAGAAAGTCTTTGAGATTTATGCTAGTCATTTATGCAGAATTTTTTGTCATTATATTTACTGTAGCTGTGAATAAAGAGCAAACTTGGAACCCTGTCACCTTTCCCTCTTCCAGCTGAATATTCAAACAGTAAAAACCAACTCAAAATATTATAGATATTTTACAGCCTTGGAGAACAACACGTTGACCCTTCATGTTTAAGTAGTGAAACAGTCACCACAGTAATGACACACTTCTTTGTTGGTACTGGGGCAGTCGGCCATAAAAATGTCACCTGATCTAGCAAGGCACCCATTATCTCAGGACATTTTGTGCATATAACTTTCAGTGGATTGCTTCAGCACTAGAGCAAGATGAAAAAATAATTTGGGTCTTAGGACTTTCCAAAAAAATTTTAAAAGTATCCTTTTCACCAAGCCAAATGCTTCAAGCTGCTAATACTGATGAGCAGTTGGCTAAGAATGTCTAAGATGAAAGATCAAATTCCAGTGAAGGTCACAGACAAAGCTGCTAGATCTTTTAAAACATTAAGAGGCAATGAAGTAATACACTAAAGAGTAAAATAATCAAGAGGGCCCAAAATTTTGTTTTGCTCTTCCTGTTCAGACTCATACAGCTCTTTGACACGCAGTTGTGTGTGTGGCTGCCTGCTACCTCCCCATTATGAAACATTATGTCTCCCCAAAAGGCCCTTCAGCAGGCAAAACTGCTGCCTTCCGTGTAAAGACAGCAAGAAGCACCACTGTATCACTTGAGGGCCTTTGAAAACATAAGTACCACAAACACCTGACTTACTCAGTGCTGAAGTTAGAATTAAACAAACATCCTGTGGATGAGAACAAAGGAAACACCTATTTTTTGTTATTTCGGGTTCAAGATGAAGATAAAATCAGATGCCCAAGTGATGGATTCCCATAATCACCAGAACATAAAAAAACAGCAGGGCAGCCTGGCAATGAGAAGATAATCAGTCTTGCTGATTTCTTAAAATTTTTCCACTTCACATTTCCCACCATACAGTTCAGGCATTTATCAGTGAAGAAAAATTATGGAGAAAGAAAAAGTCTCAGAGGAGAGAAGTAGAAAAGTACAAGAGATTGATTAAGTAGTTTGAAAAGCATGGACAATGACTGTGCTGAAGGAAAAGGGTGAATCATAAACCAAATATTCTGTATTTGTTTTGTGAAGAACTGCCTAACACTGACATACAAGCAAAACAGCTACTGCCAAACCATTCTATAGAAATTCTCTTTCCTAGTATAATTGTGGGATGGGATATTTATCCACATCTCAGTAAAGTCTGTAGAATAAAATTACGGCGTGTATATACAGGGTATATATGGAGGTTATTTTCGTAGTACTAGCACTTTCTGACAAGAGGCCTTGACCAGCTCAGCAATATCACTTTTAAAAGTTGGCCCAATTAGTCTACAGCTAGTGCCAAGCTATGCCCTTTAGTTTAGCATTTTATTTGCTTGATATTTTTCCTGGAAAACTGAAATTGCTGAATCAGGGCTTTTGCACTTTTTCCTTCTTTTATAGAAAAACATCTGGTTCCTAATGATTAAAGCTCGGCAAATGGTAATGTCTGGGTACTTTGGACGGCATTTTTTTCAAGACGGGACATTCAAATTCATGCCCATGTTCAAGGTCCTGTTACAATCCATAACGATCTAGGGCTCAGTTCAGATGCCTAAATGTGGGCCTCTATTACTCTCTGAGTTACATTGTGATATCCAAAATACCCACTCAAGGGTTGGGCATATGAATAGAGTTAATGGAGTTTAGCATGCAATTTGTGTTTCTCTAAAGCTCACACCTAAGGCTGAGGTTAGTTGTTTAAACAAAGACACAAAGCTTCATTCCAGAAGACCAAGGTTACCCCTGCCTGCTTTCAGTCAGCTGTACAGCAGGAGTCTGGTCTTTCATAGGTCCCATGTCATATCTGACAACGTGAATGTCTTGGAAACTCAAGGAAAACTCAAAAAGCACATAACACCTCTGTCAGGGCAACTGTCTTGAATGCAAGATCTCCATTGACTGCAGTGGGAACATAGATAGCTCCCTTGCATGTAAACCCCAAAGAATAGAGACCTTTTTTAGGAGTCACATTCACAAATGGATTCCCATCCTTTGAAGCTGTGAGTGAAAAAATCCTTAACTCACATGAATCCAAGGCTCCCTGAAGCACAATACTAGTGGTGTGATCACACTTTGCTAAAGTTTTGTTTCTTCTTTTCCTCTTGCTTTGTTGTCTGGAACACAAAAGAGTTGGTAAGTGGTGTTCTCAGTGCTATTTTTCAGTTAAGCTCAAAAGCTTTTTTTATTTTTTTAGGTTGGGTGGTTGGTTGGTTGGTTGGTTTTTTTGTCTTTTTTTTTTTCTGAATTATCCAGACTGGATCTATAAAGAAATGGTAGTATTATTTGCCTGATGTCTCTCAAACTTAGCCTTTGGATGATTTCTGGAATAGCTCTAACTGAACTATGTGTTAGGTTTTTGTGTTTTTGTTTTTTTTTTTTTTTTTGGTAATTAATAAAAAACTGTGAGAATCATAGGGTTTACTCTTCTGCAGTAAGAAAAGAAAATCTGTCCTTAGAAGACTTATCAGCATCCAGACAACAGCCATTTGTGTCCAAGTAACAGCCTCACTCATTCTGCCCTTTGACCTCTTCCTCTTAAGTGACTGGAAATGTTCAAACAATGACAAATAGAAACATTGTAAATTCCCTGAAAAGGGTTGGCATTGGTGGGGATGAAGCTCACAGTGTGAAGGTCACAGAGCATATGAGACTAAACCTACCTCAGGCAATAATGCTGGCTCTCACAGTGCTAACGTCAACCACAGCATTAACAAGACAGCGGCAAAAAAAAAAAAAAAAAATCTCATATCCAGGAATAAATTATAAGAGAAATACCTCAGGACAGGTTGTGGGAGCCTCTTTTCTATGATGGCTACTAGCAGAGGCTCCAGTACCCTAAGTACCCTCATCCAGTGCCTGCCACAGCAGCTCTCTACAGTGAAGATTTACCTGACCTGTCTCAGTAAGAGTTCGTGTCTCTTACGTTATTCAGGTGAAATATCAAAGCTTCAAGTACATTAAATGGGTTTTCTTTGTGGATTTCTCACCCTTCCTGGCTAAAATTTCTTTATCAAATAATAGGGAAAGAAGTTTTTAGAATGATTCTGTATCAATGACTCTTCTAGTGTAACAGTCACCCACCCCGTCCATCTCAATCCACTTCCAGTTGCAATTTAGGATGGTTTGGAAATGTTAAGCAGCTGCTCGGTTCTGTCTCATGTTGCACAGTAGTAGCAAATACCTAGTAGCAGAGTTATCAATTGAAAAATGTTCCTCCTGTACAAACCAACTAAAAAAAAAAAGGAAAAGTAAAGCAGAGGGCTTATCTTTGTAAATCCACCAGTGGAACGGAACTCATTAAGAAACAGGCCTGGAATTAGTATAATTCATATTACACAACTAAACATTTCTCTGTATTTCCACATATGAAGAGTGCCAAGTCCCAAGGAATTTAATGGTATGTTCTTTAAATGGTTTCCATTAGTTACTTTTCTCTTCAGGTTGTGCTAAGTGCCTTTAACAACAAGAGATTATACTTACTGCATTTTTTACAGTTCAGATAAGGGCTGTGGCTCATTAACATCTTAGCCATATTTTTAATTTTTTTGTTTATTTTATTTTAAGATTCAGTAAAATTATGGAAAAGTATCATATATCATGTTTATTAGACAGTTACAATAAACAGTTAATGTATGACCCATTTTACACAATGGATGCCTAAAAATAAAAGTATGTGCAGAATGTAAAATGCTACATGAACTATTTGCAAGCAGAAAAAAGGGAATTCTGCCATCCCCAGATGTTAGAAGATAATACCATTTAATTTGGCACTGATAAGGCACACTTCATTTAAGATACTCCTATTTAAAGAAACAGGGTGACTTATCATAGAATCATAAAGTATATCTTTTCAAATATGGAGTACATGAGCATTCCATTCTCTATGATTGTGTTGTTTTTTAGAATTTAAATAATTTGGCACAGTCTGACCTTCTTGTAGTTCACCAGTGCACCATTCCCCTTTTGGGCCTCTACAAAACATCAAACACTTGTTGGTACTTTTTCTCAGGAGATATTTATTTTCTAATTTAAAAAAAATTAATCTGTCCACAATTACCTCCTCTGTTTCTGGCATTACTAAAAGGCCTTACAAGTGTTTGTCCATGATGTTTAGTATCTAACCAGAGGATATCTCTTTTCCAATAAATTCCTTCATATCCTCAATGACATAGCACTTAAAAGTCTTTGGCTTGATTGCAGTATATCCTGAAGTTTGTTTTCCATCATACAGTATTAGATTAGGTAGTATTAATACAGTATTAATAAGTAGTATTATATACTACCTATTAGATAAGAATTGCAAAAAAAAAAATCTTTCAAAAGAAATATAGGCAAAGGAAAGGAAGAAGCTGTTTCTCAGAAGGTAATTTGTCAATTGAAACCAGAAAGGAATCATAATATAAAAATGTCTGTAATAACCTGCAAACCTACTGCAAAATATCTATCCTTTCTCCTCCAGAATATCCCAAGTAAAAGTAAATGATCATTTTAGTTAATGATGCCAAATCAACCTTGGAATTTTGAACTTCTAACTGTGCTCTTCTGACATATAAAACAGGTGAGGCTTGTAGGGAGTAGTGGGAAAGATCTCTTAGGGAAACGGAGAGAATAATTTGGGAAGTTGGACAAGGTTTTTATCACTCAGAAAGCAGATGAAGAGGATAACAGATTTTACCTACCCTAACAGAGACTTGCTTCGCCTTCTATAGTGTGTCATTTTCCTGATATTCTCTTGGTGGTTTTTCTGCTCAGCTTTAGCACCATAGACAATAAAAATCTGAAATTGTTAGACCTCAGAAAAAGGTTGTCATCTTCTTGTTTTTTACTAGTGGAGCTGGTTCAAGGAAGTATGTTGCTATAGCAATATGAAAAAAATCTCTTCGAGTTAATGTACCTTTAATTAATACACAGGGACACAAAGGGGAAGAGGAAAGCTATAAATACTGAAATGTTACATCATGTTACTTTTAAGTGACTAAACAAGGTGTGTGAAGGAATTAATGTCTTTGTAAGCCATATTAGTAAGAGTTGTTTCCTAGGCTCTGTCACAAAAGGGTGCTGCTTACCTCAAGAAATCCTGGGACTCAGAAAGCAAACTGGAGTCTGAATTCCAGCGTGCAGAAATATTTTCACCCCACAACTAGATCAAGAAATGTCAATGGGCAGCAACAACAACAGAATAAATTAGAACAAACAACCAAAATTAGGTGGTAATTCACTCTACAGTCACTCTGTCTCCTCAGAGAACTGCAAGAGGAGTTATTTTTTCTATCAAAGCATAAATCACTTTCGAAGTCTGCCCTGCTCAGCCTTTTCAATTCCTGTCTCCCTTCCATTTCTCTAAATCCAGGAACATCCAAACCTTTTCAGTAAATACCAAAGGCTATCCTATGAGGATCTGACATAAGAATTTTCACTTATTATCTAGTAACAGTCTGGTGAAATTTTCATATGTTTCCTATTTTTATATATCACACCCATGTATTTTCCAGCCATCATACCACTCACATTGGTATGGGTATATCACAGAAATTAAAAAGTACTTCAGCCTTATTAAAGGGAAATCTTAATATTCACTTATTCACTTAATAATAACCAAGATTATGCAATCAATATCTGGAACCCATATAATTTTTAAAAATTCAGTATGCAAGAAGTTGATCAGAAATTGGCAGTCAGATCCAATTTTAAAACCTCACAATACTACTGTTCTATTTGAAATAGAAAACTCTTCAACTTTTCCATTCAGTGTAGACCAGGAGATATGAAGGAATCATGAATTTTTTACTTACATCCATTTTCCCTAATGAGCAACTGATAATATGAACTTGGTAAAAAGGTGACAAAACCCACAGAAGTATGAGAAACCAAGTGAAGATTGAGAAGTGATGTATGTCCTATGTTCTGTCTTCAGGAATGGTATGGGCAGAGATTCAGGTATTAACATGAAAAAGTATTTATAAAAAAGTGGTAATCAAGGGAAAATTGCATCTGCATATTTACTTTTAAAACCCATAGCACTAGGAGAGATGTTAGCTCTTCCAGCTGTTCCATGGCTTCTGATTTCACCCAGAGGCCTGATGTCATCCTCCTTTTGCAGTACTTCAGGCACACCATTGTTCACCAAAGTGGTGCTTCTGCATTTGTTTCCAGGGTGGTCTGGATCTCCACCTACTGAATTTCGGGAAGTTGCTTGCTCCTGCGCATAAACAATATAAGGAACTGCCGTCCTGAACTGGTAAATTTACAGGTGTGGATATTTCGCAGAAATGGCAGAGAGTGGAGAATGAGAATCTCATAAATCTCCAAGGCCATGAGATGCCACAGCTTCACAATTCTCCTTCTGACATGCATTCGTAATAAAGCAACTTCTCCCATCACATCTCAGCAAGCACAGAAAAAGGAATCTCTTTAAAAACTTTTCTTTCAGACTTTTCTTTCAGAAATATCTCTCAAAAGGAGGACATATTTCTTGAGTTTCTCTTCATCAGCTGATCTTACATGTATTTTCAACTGGCATTTTCAGTTGGCTATGTAGAATGGATATATTACTTTTAAGAAAGAAATTTTCAGCTTTACTTCAAGAGCAAATTATGCTCAATACAATGTCTTTACAGTTTTGCCATCAAATTGTTTCATTCAGTTTCAGCAAGATTATTCAAGTTCCATGGGTTTAGTTTAAAACGGCTGCCTTAAAAATGAATATAAAGATTTTAAAGTGAAATTTTGATTAAGAAGGCTAAAATTTCCTGTTTTCAAGATAATGATCTTAGATGAATGTCTGCTTTTAAAAGCAAATATAATTTTCTCAATACATTTGTCAGTGACCATAAAAAAATTAGAAGAAAGCAAAAAATGGACAGGTAAAGGACAAACTTGCCACTAAATATTAATATGCAAATAATTCATTTTAAGACCAGCTGAAAATAAGAACTAATAGCCCTAAAACCAATGAGAAATGAAAGCTGATACATGAAATCTCTCACACTGAGTGCCAATATTTTTGCTGATTTTAAGGTCCTGAATAAGAAATTTAAAAAAAATCAATCAAACACAATATTGGTCAGTAATTTTTCTTTGAATGGCATCCTGGATTTTGTGCAAATGACATGAATAAGTCCAGACCCCAGGAGATTGTATTTGTGATCCTTGCCAACCCAGAAACACCCCAGGTGGGGAAAGCAAGTATAACATTAGGGACACTTCCTAGAGGAAATATTTGTATGATATTGCCACAGCTTGTTGCCAGGAGACAGAACAGGATACAGACATATTGGTATTATCATTTAGGATGAGTTACTTGATAGGTTTTCCAGATCAGCTCTGAGATCACTTGTGATCACTTGTACTTGCATAGATAGCTCTCCATGACCAGCTGTACAAGTTAAGGCTTGCTAAACACACTTCTCTTTAATTACTCCACACACAAGTGTTGTCTCTTTAACTAAGTGCCAGAATTCGGAGGTTTTGCTGCAGAAAGGAGAAATCAGTGACAAAAAACCCCACAGTGAAATTCCCACTCAAATGGAGCTCACTATGCACTCTGCAGACTGCACACAGCCAATGCCCTCTTGGACAGCCATCAAACCCAAAACAACGTCCAGATCCTGGGAACTATCCCATTGCAGAAACTGCCCCTTCACACCTGGGGTAGGCAGCAAGCAGTCAAAAGTGATGCCTTGCAAAACTTCTTCATCCAAGGCAAAATGTAACATATTGTTTCTCAAAGAATATGACCGAGATCTAACAATGCAGGTTGTTTTTCTGAGCATCTCTACTGGGATACTCTGCCCATTCCCACTAGGAAGCTTGAAAGCAGAGAGAAGAGCAGACACTTAGGGATGGCCAAATACTTCAGCTAACAGTAAGCATAAAGGACCATGAATCATGTCTTTTTAGCAAGTTCACATAAATTTTTTCCTGTTGGCTTGAAACTCTTCCCGATTAAATAATTGACTTATACGAAAAAAATTCCTGAGAAAAGCTGGAGAAACATACTTGCCTTTTGAGACAAAAGTAAGAGGTTTTTCCCAGAAAATGGGTGATGATGCTTGACAGTGCCACACTAGAAATAAATCCATATGGAAGTAGCCATCATTACAATTTGGAGGCTATATTTGTAAATAAATGTTAGATTTTAATATAAGTTCCCTCAAAATCTTCAGAAGTTATAGAGTCTAGTGCCAGTTCCTACTTTTCTGTCTTTCTAATGCCCACAGAAGTAAATAAATTTCAGTTTGAAAGAATGTATGATGTGAAGAAATGACTTTTGCATTCAGGAGCTCTGTTTTGTCAACATCTGCACACATATAACTGCATGCTAAAAATATGAGAAAAATACCAAAAGAATTATCATTTTCCAGCAAAAGCACGTTCCTTACTGTTGAGTGACTAATTGATTTTTTTTTCTCTGCAGCATACAATTATTGGAAATTGCAAAGCAATAACAAAGACTCAGCATAAAATTGTTAGAGGATAAGAAATCAAAGTCAGGAAAAAGATAACTGCTTGAGGCATAGGTCATCTGTTGTGCTGTAGAATGGGCTAACTACATTAACTTTGTTGTACACCTGAAAATTCTAATTGCAAGTAAGGCCAGATGTGCATTTCCTTGAACTTAGGTGAATTCAGAGCAGTGTCAAAGAAATATATTTTTTTTAAAAAAAGAGACGATGTGAGAAGACAGAAAGCCTACAATATTATGAAAAGAAGTTTTTCCAGTTGCTCTCTATTATCTATTTTCCATGGTCATTTTTCACACTGGAGAAAAAATTCTGTCTTGATAGGCAACACCTGCATCCTTGGGCATCATCCTTGGTTGGTTTCTGCTGTGTTCCTGTCTTCTCCCAAACAGCTCCTGTTTGATTCACCACAGCCCTGCATTTCAACAGCCATTTATGTCTGTGCAGTCTGGCTGGAAAATACCCAAAATACCATGAGGGAATGAATGCAGGGTTATCATTTGGCAGTATTTTGCCTACCCTCGTGCCCGATGTCTCTTATGGCGGATAGGGAAAGAAGGGGCCGTGGCAGTGCCCTGTCAAGTTTTGGATGCTGCTTCTTAGGGTACTGCTCTTATCCGTCCCTGCCCTTTAGAGAAATTATGACTTTGCAAACCACACTGAACATCAGAATGTAAGTCAAGAACCATAAGAGAAAAGGAGTTAAATATTTTTGTTGGGAAATATTGAGATGTTTAATTACTCAGGCTGGAAAACATTTTCTGTGTTTGACATACCTGTCTGTTGATGTTCAGACTTACTGCCTTTGGAAAAAGAATTAACATAAAAAAATACAAGTATACCTATACTGCAAAATGAATGTCTCTTTAGGTTTTGGGGTTTGTTTTTCCCCAGTAAGCTGTTTGCCTTTAAGCCATTAACAATCAAGACTTAACAAATTGCTTTTTCTAAAGTGCCTCAAAAAGCTCACCATTATTAACATGCATGACATTAGCAATCCTTTTGATGCCATTTCTCATTTTGTCTTCAAGTTTACTGAGTAACAAAAGACCACATCAACAGGACAGCTATGGAGAAGGAAGGGGTCAGACAGTGAAAAAGTGAGTGAGTGAGTGAGTGAGTGAGTGAGTGAGCAAAAAAAGGCAGATACTGGGAAAGTAAATCTTAGCTTTGTGAATTGCAGCAGTTTATTTGAACTTGTTTTCGCACACAGATCCAAAATTTATGTTGCAGAAGGAATGAGCAAAATCACATAAAGAAAAGACAACATGACAACATTGGATTGCAATCTGTAAAAAAAGTTGTTCTTTTGTGGGTTTCAAACAGACCTGTGCAGAGATATTAAGTTTTGCCGCTCCTAAGAGCCAAAAAAAATCACTATAATCAATGAGATGTTCAGCAATTTCAGCCAAAGTTGCAAAATTTAATTGTCTATATTCCTTCACTTTAGGCAACCTCACAGAGCACTCAGCCATTCCTGATGCCAGTTCTAAGAAAAAATATGATCAGTGTAAAAGACTTTGGGCACACATTGTTTGCACACTCTGCCCATCATTCCCTATGAAAAACATAAGGGTGTCCCTTGCCCGTTTGCTTTTTTGTCTGGTGCTTCTGTGTGTCTCCAGCTTTAATTCGTTCTTCAATCACTAGAGTAATTCAAGGTATAGTTAAGGAGCTGTTTAAATCCATTGGTCAAAAACAACTGAGATAGCAGTTTCTAAGCTCTCGCACAGGAATCTCTAACTTCGCACTGGAGCCTGATCTGGCTGGAGCTGCCACCATGGGCACTGCTGCAGATCAGAGGTGCACGTTATCAGAGTAGTTTTCATTGAATACTTAATCTACCTAGCCTACATGTTTAACTTCCTCAATGCATTGCAAAAAGTCTTTTTGCAAGAATAGCATTAGAAACTGTCATTCCCACCGGCTCTTCTTTACTGATTCTTTGGGTTAAAGGCAACTGAGAAACTAACAACAGACTGTATGAGAGTGTACAAACTCATAGGCATTAGTTTAATTAAATAAGCTGCTTAGGCTGCCTTTTATTATCTTTCCTACAGAACACAATCAGTGTTTTAACCATGTGGGCTGGAGTTCACATTAGTATATGCTCCAGTATGTGGCTGTGTTTCCATTCCAACACAAATATTAGTAGCAGCCAAATTTAACACAGGTTTTCACCTTTCAGTAATGCTTTCAAATACTTCAGGATTTACTTAGAGCAAGCTTATTCTCTGGGCAGTGGAGCCTACTATTCTTTTTATAAAGCTTGGACCACATTCTACAGTCATTTCAAAATATAATTCTCATTTATTTCTCTTTTGTTTTAAAAATGTGTATCTGTAAATTGTATATTCTTAACAATTTATTGACAGGGACCGCTCTGACCAGCCTGGTTTGTTTTGTAGACTACACTGACAATTAAGAAATTTTTGTAGGGTACACTGACAATGTAGAAAGTTAAGCAAAGGGTTTCAAAAATTGTAAATGCCAGAATGTGTTTCTTGGCTGTCCATAAGGTTCTGCCAGTTGTGGTTGTGCATCAACTGTTTTGTATTGGATATTCCTTTGGTGCTGTTTATCAGCCATACATATTCAAGGACTTACATATCTGAAAGGCTCTGCTGGGCAAAATATTTTCTCTTAACCCTTGATTCAAAACATAGCCCCAGAGAGAAATCAGTCTTTGCTCTCTTGGGTCCAGAATTTCTCTTGGCTCACCTGGCTCCAGAATCACTGTCAAAGGGATTCACTCCTTACAGATCTGGGTAAGATGGTCCAAATCTCCAGAACAAACTGATTGCATAAGGGTTAAAACTAATTCTCTATTAAGACCCCAAGCCTTGAATAAAGTCTTGAGTAGCTTTTCAGGATTCTAAGTAGTAATTTACCACCACAAGTTTGCTTTATTCTTCTAATCATTCAATAAAGCATTTCCTGTCATTCTTACATATCATTATTGGCTTTTGTTTGCTGACAGCTTGTTTTTACAGTTTCCCTTCTCAGATGGTCTTCCAGGGAGAAGGAGATTTTGAGCAAGCTATTGGGATCTGCATTCATGGCACAGAGGTCACTGCAATATGTTCTCTGAAATAGATAGTTCCCATTTCCAAGCCTGTCTCAAGCTCATCCTCTTATGGGAAAACAAAGATAACAGAAAACATCGTCTTTGAACTGATCAGTCATTATATTCAATTTTCCTTTTTGTAGCAGTCATAATGTTATCAATTTTATCCAAAACAAGCACTTATATGTATTCATGCACAGAAGTGAATCTGCTTCTGAAAGGATTTAAGGAGACCTGAAGTTTATAATAGTTTCTTCTTTTTATACCAAATGTAGGAGGGAATGTTTACCAAAGAAATACTTTATATATAATTCAAAATTACAATTAGTCCCAAAAGATACAGAGTTGAATATCACATAAAAAGGAGATTTTTTTTTTTCCTGGATGACTCTGACACTGACTCCTCAGTGGAGTTGCTAAAAATTAGAACACTGCAATCTTTGGAAAAGTTGGAATAAGATAATCTGTATTTTTACAGATTGTGTCTTTCTACTTGGTTAACCCAAAATAATCTGCCCCTCATTAGCAGATTCTAGTTAGGTATAAATGCTTCATATGGGAAAAGACAAAAACTCTTGTTTGGTGTTGGGTTTAGATCTCATGTTTTGAAAGACTTAAGTGTGAGAGAATTGAGACAAGCTGAAAAAGCTGAAAAGCAGAGTGTGTGCGGGAGATCAGACACTAGCTTCTCCCAAGACTCAAGTCATTTGTTTGCAAAAGTACGAGGGAGAATGTATTGTATTTTCCCATTTTGTGGATAATATTTGTAGGTAATGACACTCCAGTGAGCTGAATCACAGAAAATGCAGACGCTTGCAAGTTTGTAGTGCACTACTCTGAGCGACAGATGCAGTGGCAACCTTCAAGCCCTACTTGCCTTCTTTGTAATTGGATCATGCCCCCAAAACCCCTCTTTTTCACTGAAAAATAACTGGCAAAGTTTCAAAATGAAGACCAAAAAAACCATAGACCTCTAAAATAGAACAGGCCAGGGAACCATCAGAGCCCCTCTGCTACTGTTTAAAATTAATGTTTCACTCAGAGAGGAGATAAGAGTTGGAGCTTATCAACCCAGGGATAACTTAAAAGACTTTCCCTTCTTTGATCTTAACAAGAACCCCTTTATGCTTCTGTGCATCAGCAGTAAATTTCCTGAAGATCCATAGCTACTGTCATTGAAGGAGCAACTGATGTTTAAAATCCGAAGTTCATCTTCATTCCTAAGTACCACTGCAGCAAGTATACTAAACTTAGGGAAACACTGCTTAGAAACAGTTTACAACACTTTTAGTCGCTGGGGCTATGATATAACACTGATTTGTACACACAGATGCTGTTTGGTAACAGCAATGTCAGTAGCCTTCAAAAGATTAGGGAGTTTTCTTCTCATCAGCTGCACAAGTTCAAATCATTACCTTGTATAGCAGCTCTGAAGTTTGAAAGGAGAACTATCTCAAGATACACTGCAAAAGGTGGGTTCAGCCACCTGTATGCTGATTTTTTATTCATTTATTTTTATATAGCGTAAAATAATGAATAAACTGAATATCAAAATAATAGAGAGAGAAAAAGAAAGAAATAACAAACAAAAAACCTGTGGGGGATGGGAGGGGGGAAAGAACCCCAAAACACCCAAAATCAAATGTGTCCCAGAAGATTTAGCAGCTTAGCAGAAGAGTTTTTAAGGGAAATGGGTATGTGCCTGAGAAGGCATGTAACCTTCTCTCATAAATTTATCTGCAATGATAATCCCTGTTCCAGAGCAAAAAGGAATTTTCAGAACAAAGCAACTGTGCCATGTAGGTTATCATGATTTCTTTACTTCAGCGCAGTGATTTGTATCAGTGAAAAATTGATTCCAGACAGAAGACACGCATGCAATTGTGCCCTAAGGTTGTTACGAGAGTCAAGTTAATTATTAAAGATTTTGAGTTTAACTGATAGTTAAGTATTCCAAATGTCATGTGAAATATTTGTGGATAAATTGGTTCATCTGATAATTGGGTTCTTCTGATAATTGGGTTCTATAAGCATAACTAAGACCAAATTCTCCAGCACTTTCTCCAAAATAGCAGTACATTTTACATCTGTTGGCCAACTTCTGCTAAAAAATTAAAGTACAAACATAAAAAAGGATTAAAAATTGCTGGAAAAAATTTCTTTTTAGTTTTCTTCTTTGAATTACTCAAGAGCATTAACTGTGGCTCTTGATTTCTGCTTAAATAAGTGTGTGACTTCTTGGAATAACCTTACTATACCTGTTTAGTTTCAAACCTAATAAAAACAACAAAAAACAAACAAACAAAACCAAAAATAAATAACAAACAACAACAAAAAAAAACCAGCAACAAAAAATTCACTCTACCTTTACCTCATCTATCAGGTGGCTGACAAGCATGAAGTTAAGAGAGCAGAGCAATTCTTTCACAGTTTCCAACAGATCACACTATTAGTAAATATGTTATGAACTTCAGTGAATATTACATTTCTCCCAGTTTTCTAGGTGCCCTTGCAATGTTATCCTTTCACTGTGGAAGTTGGAGTATTTGCTTTCCATGGAAAACAAAGTGTTAGGAAAATTTTTTATCTTCTGTTCAGCAAACCAAGTTCTGGAAATTGCTTGCACTTGACAGTTTTGGGTTCCAGATGAGCTAGCATGCAACGTGTCTTGGGCTGACATATTTTTAGTTGATTTTACATCAGAGGAACTCCACTGAAGGAACACATTCAACAAGTGAGATAAGAAGCCTGTATTAGTGGACTTTAATCAAACATCATGAGCAGCAAGATGTCTGTACTTTGTAGTACAGCTAAATGGTTTTCATAATGGATTCTGTTAACTGAATTAATTTTCATGTCTAAGCAGGATTTAATTAGGGTCATGTTTGCAACTACCACCCAATTTAGCAATCATCCACCAATTTAGAATTGCAGCACTTCAGAGAATCATAGAACCATAGAAAGGTTTGTGTTGGAAGGGATCTTACCATCTGGTTCCAACCCCTCTGCCTTGGGCAGGGACAACTTCCACCAATTAGGTTGTTCAAAGCCCCATCCAGCCTGGGCTGGAACACTTCTGGCGTTGGGGCAGCCACAACTTCTCCGGGCAACCTGGTCCAGAGCGACACTATCTACCCTAACAATAAAGAATTTATTCCTAACATCTAATCTAAACCTCCCATCTTTCAGTTTAAAGCCATTGCCCCTTCTCCTATCACTGCATGCCTTTGTGTTTCCTGTATTTGAAGTGTTAGACTGGAGATGAGTAAATTTAAATAAGACTGATTAATTTTGCTTGAATGATGAAGATCTCAGCCTCAGTAGGCTGAGACAGTCACTTTTTTTCACCCCAGACAAAAGTTATGGGTACAGTATTTATATATTGGCATTGAGTACCTACCCATATGTTTTGTATTCTCTGGAAAGTAGTTATTCGTATAAAATTTTTTGCATGTTTGCTCAGCATAAACAAAAATCTCCCATTGTAGCTGGGAGGCACATTATTATTATTCTCAACAGAAATAGCATAGACTTCACTAGCCTAGACTGTGAGCAGTAGACTCTCCAAAATCATGTTTTATTAAGTAATTTTTCTGTTGGTCTGTTGGTGGGTTTGGTTAGCAGTCTTTGAAATATACTACACTTTCTGTAGCAGTTATTTCTCTTTCAGAGATGCCAGACCCTGGCTTTCAATAGGTCCTAAATATATATCCCAAAATGTTCTAAAATTAAGGAATTTTCTAAAATCATTATTTTTTTACCTGAAAGTCTGGAAAAACAACCTACAAGCCATTCATCTAATTGCTTTTATTGCAGTAAAGCCTTCCCAAAGACCTCTGGGAATGTTCTGACATGGTCCAGTAGTGGAGCAATCAGGGGGCTGGAAGTGATTAATGAGAAAAACCGAGGTAAAGGAGAAAGAAAGGTTCTTATGAGTCATTTTTGCTTGTCTGAAAGGGAAAAGGCCTAACAAACACAAAAGTAGTGTTAAGTGACAAAGTGGAAAGAAAACAGAGCCACACTGTGAGGAATGCAGTGAGATATCTGAGTATGCTCAGAGGTTATACCTTGCCAATTATGATTTAAACTGATAATACACAGAATTCTTACGTCTCACCAGAAGTCCCATTCAACTCACTGTCTTACTTCCCTTATCTCTAGGCCAAGAAGAACAAAGATTTCCAAAAACATACATGCAGAAGAAAGCTAACAAGGTCACAGGACAATCAGAGACAAATGGCTTTATCATTAGCTTGCAAAATTGGATTTGAGGAAACAAAGAGTTGAAAATACTGTAGAAATGCCAAATTCTTCTCTATCACCTCTTCTGGTTTATTCATGGAAAATCAGAAATTATTTTCTTCAATTTCTTTTATATGATCAGATTTAAAAATTCTTTCAATAATCACCCAGGTTATGAGGATAAGTTAATTCTGTACCTGTCTGAGAAAGTAAAGGATTAGAAAGCCTCCAGAGTAAACATTATCCTACAATAATTTGGTGCTTTTAGCTGTGATGTAATGTATTAAACTGGAGATCTAATAGATTGGGAAGTAAACTAATTTAAAATATGTGTACTTTATAATGCAAAAAGTTGGAAAAAATACTGCAGATAAAGTGAATCGGATTATTTCTTTCTCCTTCATCCAGTAAATTATTTATTTGACAAGAAAACATTCTTGTTGCTTTAGGAACTAAGGCGTCTTTTAGTCAGGAGATGTATAAAACATTTCCATAATGTTTTCATATGTGTGTATGTACAATACTTTTAAACTGTTTAGGGTTTATGATTAATTTTTAGAGGAAGGAAAAAAAATCAGAAGAGAAAGGTCCTTGAATTGAATGTAACCAGAAATAAACAACAGTGGACCACACTATCGGTACAGAAACTATTAAAAAAATCAGGTAGAGAAGGAATACTTCAGGCAGATATCATGAAAGATGTCTCTGCCACATGCATATCTTGAACTGGGTTTTTAAAGGATGTCTTTCTGATAAAAAAGACTCCATTGGGTCTTAAACTTGCTGATGAGTATGTGATTAGAAAGCCATGCAGAAAAGAAGCAAGAATCCAGTTGGGCCTTTCCACAGTCAGAAAATCACTTCAAACAGAAAAAGCAGCAACTCCAATGCACTTTCCCAATCACAATAGCATAGAGGAAAGGTAGTTTTGACAATTAAATACTTTGTGTTTTCAACTGCATTTTGTCCTGTCAGTGACTTTAAGAAAGCAATTCAGCTGCCTGAGGACATCAGGATGAGGGACACTAGTTCTAAGAGCACCAGTTTTCTCTTTTAAGCCTTAAAATTCGGGTTTAAGCCGACAGAATTTCAACCCCAAATTCTACACAAGGCTAAAGCTTAATGGCAAGCAATACAGAGAACTGACCACCACCATCAGATATTGATGTCTTTGCATGGTCATAGCAATCATGATATTCAATACAAAACACAGCAGTCAATTTTTTGTACAGCTTCAGATCCAAATTATTTACAGTGAGACCCTACTGATAATCATATTCACAGGAAAGGTTAAAGAGAAATAATGCTTAGTGAAAAGGAAGATTTCAATGTGAGTAGGAGCTCAGAACACTAATAATCCCTTGTGCATAAAGTAGGCAAAACTATATTCAAAAGCCAAATGACCATAATCAGGTTCAAAATCAAAGATTCATCTGCATCTACTGTTCCTTATTTTAAAATGTGCAGTACAGAAACATATGATGCAGATGATAAAGTGAAAAGTTGATGGCATAGCTATTTCTTTTATTTTTTAATATAAAGTCATGAAGGGTTTGCTTCAGAGAAAAAGGTAGACGAAGAGAGTTTTTCCATTTCTAAGAATGGAAACAGAAAGTAAGTACTGTAATTTTAAATGCTGAGATTGCTTAGAATTCTCTATGCCTCTCCATTTTATTTTTTTAATATTAAATAAAAATCTTCTGCCTTGTAAATCAATTGTTATATGGCTTATTATTCTATCACACATAAAGAATATGAATCATATAAATTTCCATTCAAAATTTTTATAAAGTTACTACAGATATAAAAAGATAATAACCCCAGATCTATGGCCTTCTCATTCACAGATTTGTATTGTTCTCACAATTCTTACTGCATTAGGGAACAATATAAGATCTTTCCTATAATTAAATTATCCAGTGGATAATTTAACATCCCTATATGTCTGCACTTTTTCTTATTGGATACTTTTTCATTTATTAAATAAAATAACGACATTATAGTTCAAACTAATAGACTTGTATGACCTGTAATTATACAAAATATTTGGCAGATGCTTTCTCTAAGCTTTTTGTATATAATTAATATGTCTTTTCTTTCAATAAAAATGCTGAAGAGTTCAGTTCAATTTTGTTAGGTATTCTTAAGATATTCTTTTAAGTTAAAATACATATTGAATACTCTTGACAGTAGACAGGGCTTTTAAAAATGTTATACTAAAATCTTGATGAAGTTAGTAAAAGATCTTAAAATATATATTTTGCTTACTCGGAATATACCCTCCAGAAAGGTCACCTTAATAGAAAAAAAATAAAAATTAGTATTTACTGTCACTTGCTTTAGCCTATAAAATTCATACAGCATTGCAAGACAAAACTGGCTGAAACAAAGTTTCAAACTTCACAGCTTCAAAAATGAAGCCATTGTAATTATTTTTAAACTCGTATCACCAGTTATGCCTCTTCTTTTTTTTTTTTTTTTTTTTTCCCCCACAAAAATAAAGGAAGCCATGCTTCAGAAAGAGTCACAAGCAAATTCCCTGTGCAAAAATATTTTGAGTTGGTAACATCCATACTTTAACAACAACCTGCACTCCAACCTGCCAGGTAACCTGACACAGATTTTCTGAGTATTTATGAAACCTGATAAAGTAGGAACAGATATCAGAGCCTCAAGGGGTTTTCTTTTTCAAGTTTTCAAGTACCCTGTAATAAGGGCAGACTATATTTTATATGCTGCATAAAAGCCCCTTTCACTGCATTTTTGTCTCTGAAAGGTTTAGGGATGATCTCTCAGTTTAATTTTCTGCTCATGTTTTTCCTCCATTAACACAGGGGAGTGTATTTTCACTTACAAACAGAACTATTTTTTGAGAGAGAGAGTCACACAATATTAGGCTCTCATATATCTAGCCCTGATAACTGTTGCAGAACCCAACATTTCTAGTGCATAAATCTAAATGCAGGAATAAACTTTGGGGCTAATAATAATGAATAATTCTACGTGAAAGTAAGCGTTTGCTTCAAAGACTGGGAGTAATATTGCAACTCCAATGAAGCTAGAGTCTGAGCAAAACATAATTCAACATCTGAGCAATACATAATTCTGAGAAGTGTTTGGCAATGTAATGAAATTGATACAGCCAGAACAAACAAGGTTGTCCTCATAGCACTTCCACAAGGAAATAGAAGAACTGTTGTAAACACATTGATGAAAAGTAGGATTTCTTTCTTGACTTTTGCAAATCCTAGATAATAGAGAAATTTCAAAACCATCCTGAGCAGTAGGAGGTTCTTTATCCTTAGCCACAGCTGTGACTTCTGCAGGCGATTTTAAGCTTTGTGATTTAAGAAATATATGAAAATTTACATAGAATGGAAAGGCTAAGAAATAATTTCTCATCAGGCAAAACACAATAGTAAAGAGGAAAGTAGGCAGATCTAAAAACTAGATAAAGCATTCAGGAGGGAGCATCATCACAGACTAGCATCTCCTCTGAGTTTACACAACAACAGAAAAATAATTGTTTGCAGGTGAAGAAGAAGGAATGAGAAGGAGCCATAGCTGGATAATGCATCATTTCATATGCAGAAGACAAATTATTTGGGAGAGGCCTCTGTGTGAGAGGCCATTAGGATGCATGACTTAAATTATTTTTCCTGGCTTTTCCTGTCCATAAATTGACTTCATTCTGCTTGTCAGGTCCTGAGGGTGCTGCCAGCGCCCACGGGCCCAACATAGCTTCCTCAGGGATGGCCCTGTGCTCTGTCCCCATGTCCAGCAGCGAGGGGATGGTGGCCTGTGCTGGGGTCACCACAAGCGCAAGAAAGGGCTGCCACACTGCTTTGGAGAGCTCCTCACGAGTTCCTGCAAGCAGGACACTTCCAATTATCTTATGTTTCTGTTGCAGAGTAGTCATATATTTCCTAAAAAGATGAAAACAAGTCTAGAGAAAGTATATCACTGTAAACATATGCACACTAGATCAAAAATATGCAGGATCAAAAATATGTCTCTAGCTGCATGGCTTCCCACCTGAGGGCTGCAAAGCGTATAATGTATCAATAAGTTTCCTGCCACCTAAAAATTGAAACACCTAGAGTTTCCTCCTAATTTAATTTTTTTCTTTTTTTTTTCTGAAGTTATGATATGATAATTAGGGTTTTTTTGCCTCAAAACCCATGACTAATTTCTTTAATTTTAATGATGTTATTGGAGCTCTTCAATCATAGGGTTAAGATTTTCCTCTAGCCCAAGGCATCTCATAATCACCTTCATAGAGTGGCAAGCACATCAGAACGTTCATAAAACATCAAACATTAAAATGTTGCAGTATTGACTCAGGACCCAAATCTCTACAGAAACATCTCAGTAAAATATATATTCGTAAGTGCTGTCTCCCCTGGGAACCAGAAGCTACCCCTGCACTTCGTCAGAAGCAGCACAACCCACGGTAGTTTTCTTCTTTGTCCCAAGATGTTAATGAGGTCATGTAAATCCATCACAGTAATAGTGAGGACTATGCAAATGAAGGCTTTTCAAATGAATGGGATATTAAGGCCGTTATGTTCTGACTATGAAGACAATGTCAGAAGCTTTTTAAGTCTGGCATATAAATGAAACAAAAATATTTTGCTGTGTTTTCATTAAACCAGTTCACTCTGAGATGCAGGACCCTCTTCAGAATATAGAGTTTAGACCCTTAAAATTCCATCTGGATCAAATTCCAGAGTCTATTGCCATTGACAGCAGATTTTTGCAACAAGAAATTCCCTCTTCCTGAAATTTACTTTTTAAAAAATCCTGACTAGCTCTACACCACCCACCCACACACAGACTAGTAAATATCTTTAAAATATAACAGTGAGGTTCTGCCTTTGGGTATGCAGGAGTCTGTGGGAAAATAATAAAAAACTCTACAGAACTCAGGGGCAGCATTTTTTCGAATGACACATACTAGTTTTAAGATTAAGAGAAAAGCATCCTATTCACTACCTACTCTTCTGGGTGACAATGAAAAAATCACTGCCCTTCCAACACTTAAAGTAAGGGCAATACCTGCATCTCTGCAAACAGCTGCAAGATCTATTACTGTAACACACAACCAATACTTGTCTTAAGTACCAGAGCACTTTACTCAATAAGCACATCTCCAGAAACCACAGTTCACACTGGGAGCAGGCATTAGAAAAATTATCAGCTCAGGTTATGGAACAATGGGCAGCTCTGAAGATCTTAGACCTCACGGGGTTTTGTGAGACCAAGAGACACAGAAGGGGCGTCAGTCACTCTTGCCTGACACCCAGAGCGAGGTGGTGGTTTGTAGCATCTTAGTCACAGACATGCACTGCATTTGTAGGGTACACTTTGCTGTGTCTGGTGGGCAGAACAGGCCTTGAGATTCCCTTGATAAAAATCTATGACACCCTTACCTCTCAATGTGGACTAGCACAACACAGGGATAGGGTGAGTGCAGCCAAGAAAATAGCACTGGGAGTATGGGATTGACTTGGAAGCTGCTGCTTCTGAAATGCTTGGCTCGTGGGCTGTCATTACCAGCTCTCTTTTCCAGGCATTCTGCCTCAGTAAGTTCTGGAAGATGCTGATCAGACCCCTGTGTTCTCACTTGTCAGGTTTCAGCACGGTGACTGCCTGCCCCTGGTCCTGGGAAGCCCTGCTCAGGCTCTGCTCCCCTCTCCCAGGATGTGTTGGGTGGCACAGAACCTGCCAGCTTTGTGCCTACGGCCGGGAGCAGCATGGCAGAAGCCCATGTGGTGGCTTGGAATCCCTTTCCACATTTGAGTGCTGTGTTTTCTGACTGCTTCAAGACTGCTTGCTGCAGTAGCCAGCTTAGGAGCCCTTGGTGCAGTTTATGTGTCTTTTATTCCTTCTGTCCATACTGTGATCAGCACAGTCCCAAGAAATTTGCTAAAAGTGGATTCCTGAGCCATGCCAGATGGCTGCCTTTGTGTAGCTGATCGTTCTTGAACTTTGTTCAGATGGAACAGAGGAAAAAATATGACATTACAGCCTGTGGAGGAGGCATTGGCCTCATCAGAGCCATCAACTCTCTCTACACACATCGCATCTCCCTACAGCATCCCACTAGTGACAGTACCTGTCACAGCCCACCAGGACCAACTTTCTGGGCTGTGAGGCCAAGGCTGAGGCACAGTGGCAGCTGTGTGGGACACAGGAGACCTACTTGGACACCTTTGAAGGAATGGGAACAACAGGGCACAGTCAGACCTGAAAAAATTGAATCTATATTGTGTTCATGGTCTGGACCCAGCATGCCTGCAGAGAGGAGACTGTGCTAAGATTCCAGTGGGTCTGCAAGGGAGGGAGAGAAGAGAAAGTTTAGCAAAAGTCTTTGTGATCTTTGAAGTGTAATTTTGGAAAGATCTTAATGGCTTCTCTGAGCTCATCTTGACTATTACAAAGGCTTATTTCGACAAGAGTGCCCTGGGAGCTACAAAGCAGGTGTTCACATTTATGGTTTGTTTTTACAAAATAAACTATTGTCATTTAATATCTCTGATTGGATCAGATGGAGAAGTCACTACCCCCATTTTTAATATCATTCTAATGTCAAAGGACTCCTGGATTCCATGAAAAGCAATCAGTTGGTAGACTGAGAATTAAGTGCTGGGAATTGGAGTAGAAACAGCATTATTTCAAACCATCCAGGTTTTCACAGATAAAGGAACTCCACTTACTGCAAAAGAAAACTTTCTAACAGTAACAAAGGAATTTTTATTCATAAATAAGTTCACAGGATCACTCTTTCATCATCTGGATAGGTCAGTCTAGTGCTTGCCCTAAATTCCTTGAGGCAGTTTCAATTTTTAATTAATGAAGAGAGTCCTTACCATACCAGCCATGCAGTGGAGGACTGAACCCTGCATATTGAGCAGAATCAGCTAAACTGAAGGAGGAGTTTTTCCATTGATTTTTAGAATCTGAGGGGGAGTTGTGCAATAAAACAACTTTTACTTAATCTTTCTCTTGGAATATTGGTGCTCCCTTGGCTTCAGTAATTAAATTGCTGGAGAAAATCTAATTACAAATTTAAAATTAACTACCTGAGAATTGCGGCACCATACAAGTGAGTTCCTCATAATAACAGTGTGATAACAAATATTAATGAGTTTTCATCTTGGAAGAGACAAAAGCCTATAGAACTGCTCTTTTCACTTGCTAGTAAATATTGGTTTAGCAATACCACAGTTTTGTACAACCAAAACAGCAAGCAGAAACACGGCCTCTATGGTGGGAGAGTATCTTATATAGATAATATTTTACATGTGAGGATAGTTTTACAAATTTGACAAAAATTATTTGAGAACTAAAGCTTTAAATCATTCCTACTACAGACAATGGAAAGACCCCCAGCTGGCTCCTGCAGACCCAGCACAAACTGCATGCATTGGCAGAGCCCTGACCTTAAAGGAAATGTTAAAGCCTCACTTGATGAAATGAAGATCACTTCTGAGCTATCCAGCTTCTGGTGGAGCAGTATTTGTTCACCAAAACAACTGACTGTATACTCTCTCTTCTGGCATTTAATTTTTTTTCCCAGTTCCAATCCTAGGGAAGCCATTTAGAGACAATCCCCGGGCACAATAAGAAATCCAAATTACTGGGTAGCTTCAGATCCCTCACCATTAACAAGACTCCCTCTGGTTTTGCGTGAGCTAAGACAAATGGAAAAAACACCCCTAAAGGGAAGAAATTGTGCCAGTGTAAAACAGATTCAAGTGGCACCAGGTTGTGTAATCTTTCCCACCCATAGATGAGAACAGGCCATCTATCCTCAGTGTTTCTTTCCATTTTCTATTCCTTTTTGTGCTCCTGGGCTCTGTGAAATACCAAAGTGAAACCAGGTGCATCTCAGTCAAAGTGACACAGGCATCCTGTCACACAAACAGCAGTAGCCTGGGGTATCACGCGTATTCGTCATCAAAAAGACTTAAATGGAAACACTGTTGTTTAACCCACAAAAATTATTAACCAGAAAATGCTAACAAATGGCAACAAATTATTTTCCATTTTTTAAGTATAAAAAGTATGGAATGTCATAAGCCATGGAATGAATCTTGCAGAAATTAAACATTTCCACTTTTTGATTCAAAATAGTTATAAATTTAAATTTATTTTTATTTGGAGATATTATCTGCAAAGCTTATCCCTGATGATTTTTGCTTGGCAAAATTAGATGAACAGACTTATGATGAAAATTGCTTGTGCATCTTTATTCAATTTAGAACTGGAATACTACAGAAAAATAATCTTTTCAACATTGAGTTATTTCCTAAAGGAACCCCAAAAGTAAAGAATCACACAGAAATTTTGCTTTCTTAATAGTTCAACAAATTTCACTTAAAAACTGTTTTAGGTCAGTAAGGAAATCCATTCTCTTTTTATGAGAGTCATTTTAGGCAGAGCTGTCTACAGATAAGTAGGTCATTTTGAATTTAAAGGGTCTCTGGGAACAGTTCATGTATCAGTAGGACCCAGAAGGGAAGATAAAATCACAAGTGCATGCATCTTACTTGTGTCTGAATTATACGAGATCCCTTTCACCCCTAAGATACCTCGATGATGTTAAAAGTGGGAACCATTCCATAACCCTGCTGGACAGAGTCATTACTGGGCCAAGGGCTACTTGTGAGAAAAGCACGTACCTATGTTTGTATACTACAATAAATAATGAGTTCATTTTTCATGGAATCTTGCAGCTCAGTTATGATGATCAGGCCTTCATAAAACAATAAATATCCTCAACCGAGCTGTATAGTGACCTTTATACAATAAACCAAGAAAAGGTGATCATACGCTGCTTTTTCCATACGGCTGGTGGAGTGCGGGCAGCAGTGGCAATCCTTGAGTGGGTCACCATGCTTCTTCCCACTTCCCTGTTTTCCTCATCCTCACTCCCACACTACCTAGGGTTCCTATGGTAAGAACCTGCCATGCATTTCTTTGAGTCTCCCCAGATTCTTCCTGGTTTTCCCTCTGTTTTTAAGTTGCTCTGAATGACAGTTCCTACTTCCCAGCCCTGTGGACTGGGCTGGCTACTGGATGCCCTGCAGGCATTAAAGGATATTTCCTTACCTGCAGCTGTAACGTCCAGGAGGCAGTGAACAGGAAGAAAACTCCTGCTGACCTGTCACCAACCCGAGCCAGAGCGAGTCCCCCACTCCACAGAGAAGGCATGCACCCCGACAGGTCACAGCAGAGTGCCAAGCGCGCTTGTCGTCCACAAAGAGTTGGCACAAATAAATGGGTGTGGTCAGCCAGGGACCACTTGAGGCAAAGTGAGCAGGACTGCATGGAGGGTGCTAATGTATACTTTTCATTCACTTTGTAGTAGATGGAAGTTACTGAAACTTTTTTCATCATATTTTTCACTTCTATATCAGCCTAAGGGATGCAGGTACAGTTATCTGTGGGCTGTTGGATGTGTGCTTTGCCAGCTTACATAGGAACTCTGTGAAGGAGAAGAGAGAACAAATTTTTCTCATGGATATTAACCTCTGCACCTGTCTACTCTCTTACCTCATTTCTATGCCAGTTTCCTCCCTAAAGATAAAATTAATTGATTCATCTCTAATAAATCCACAAGGTGACCTCTAGCTACAGGACAGCTTATTTACCTGAGAGTTAAGGCTATCTGAAAAAGAAGGTTCCTTAGGAGAAACTGGTAGTGAGATGAAGAAAATATGATACCGAAAAAAAATTATTAACACACTTGGGTCAACAGAAGCTTACAATTAAAGTTCCATGTGCTATAAATACCCACTTGTTTGAAAAGTTTCTTTTAAATTTGACTAACAAAACCCAACTGTGTTGAAAGTATGCTGACCTATTTGCTGCAGCTTTGGTTCACATAGCAAGTCCCATGATGAGTTTCCGTCTTCAGGCTAAACACTTCCTCATTTATCGTCTCTTGTTTTACAAGCTGGACTTCCACATTCACAAGTACATGGCATGCAAGTAATTAACGGTACTTTAAGTATTCAGAAAGCACTTTCTGCACCTACCATCCTGTACAAGGTCATAAGAAGTACCTAAAAATAATTTTATATATATATTTATGGCGAAGAAAGTAAGAGTTACACTTTTGTATTTGAAGTCTCAGGTTTTTTTATCCTTAGTTTTGAGATTTAGTTTTGAACCTGGCAAGGCTTCAGCCACATGTGTCCTACTGCATCTGCTCTGTGGGGTTGCTTGGGCACCATTATGTTCCCCACACCAGCTGCCATGTGCTCCTTCCCTGCATGCCATGTATTCCTTCCCTGAGTGCCTACCTGTGTCCGCAGGAGCCAACTCACCCAGAGCGTATTCATGAGTTCTGCTGCAAAGCCCACGTGCCTCAAAAGCTGCTGTGCTGTGACAGTCAGCACAGATATGCCTAAATGGCTTTGAGCATCTGGCATTTAGGTGATAGTGCAAGGGAGAATATGACTTAATTTGGAAGAAAATCAGAGGGATCAAGTAGAAAATTATTGACATACAAAGACTTATTACTGCTAGTGATGAAACATTCATGAAAAAAGACTTAAACATCGATGTGTCAAGCCTTTCTGCTAATCTGGGACACACCATTAGGATTTGCTGTAAACAGCTGTCAGCTTTTCCATCAACAATTTTCCTTTGCAATTATTGGTAGCACATCCATGATCAAATACTAACACCCCAGACACCAGAGCATAGTGAAAGTTCAGATATAACCGCGTAGGAATTTTCCTACAGTCTTCCAAAAAGGAAACTGACAGCAGTATCTGCCCAGAATCAACAGGGAGTCTGTTAAAATAGTCGATTCCATGAATCCTTATATTAATGATTTCTTAATTAACAGTCAGAAGCTTCATATTGCTATCATATGAGGCTCACTAGAGGCCCCATTAGCAAAAAGCAATATCCAGAATTCTTCGATATGTGGAGGAGTGAACTGGAAAAGACAGAGAAGAGTGGTATAAAAACAGTCTCCATCTGTCCTGTAGAAAATCTTCCTTCAGCAAAGAAACAGGAAAAAAAGAAAAAAAAAGCTTGTTCCTTCCATAACCTTTGGTGGTAAACATTGGTTTTGTCCAGAATAAATTAACAGTAAATCATTAGAGGTAATTTAGATCAATTGCTAACAGCATTAGTTCAAATGACTTTTTTAACTCACCTGTAATTTCTCCACTTGTACACTAGGCCTGAATTAGTCTTATGCTTCCCCAGCCTGTCTGTGTGTTTAATTTGAAGTCAGGTATTATAAAGAATTCACGCATCTGCACTTGGATTTTTGGTAGTTTTCTCAGCATGTAAGTCCGGGTTTACTGTCTGCTTAATCTCCTCAATGAAACAAAAATCAGATGGGAGATTGAACAGCACTTTTCTTTGGCATAATCCAACAAATTAACAGGATAGGGACATCTCAGAGAGGATGCCACTCAGTTTAACATTAGGAAGCACCACCTAACCCAGTCCCACATATATCAGCAGTGTCCTTTTGAGGACTTCAGAAAACAGACAGTCTGCTGCTGTGGTTTATTTCACTGATTAATCACCCTTTCTGACAAAAATAGCAGTGCATCCTAGGCTCAACACAGGTCACAGAGTGCCACTTCAAGAAAGTTGTGTCACACTGTACATGCTCTGTTATATGCATTTGTGAAAGTATTTGGACATGATTCAGCATTGTTAACAGATTGTTAAACAGAGTAATACACTAAAAATAATGAAATCCTTAAAATTCCAAGCGTAGTAGAACATTTTGAGGGAAAAATAAAACTCTTGAACAGATGGAGTGGGTAAAGCAAACTGGATAGCTACAAAATAATTTCACTGCAGCCTTTAAAACTATGGCAAGTGTTGCCAGTGTTTAGAAAGATCTTCAGAGTAAACAGATAAATCAGGTCTAAGGTTTGAGGGATTTTTAAGGCAGCGTGACAAATTTGTACCAACTTTCTGGAACAAACAACTCTTAACACAACATATTCTATATAACTCATATGTGTATTCCCAACAATAAAAGTCTTTGTTCTAAGCCTAGCAATTAAAGACGTGAACTGAATAAAATCCACTCCTACTCCTTCATATTAATACTTCTGTGCTTGCAGTTATTTATCCACTATTTATGGGTATGAAAATTCTGGTCAATTTGAAAAACATCAAGACAAATATCTGGTGAGACTCTACTAACAGTAGCCAGGTCAGCGGGTGGTGATCAAAATCTTTGTTTTTCTAGGTAATTACAGTAAATACAGATATCAACAATTGTAATGTTACCGGATTCACAAATACTTTTTAACTGTACTTATTAAAGACCTGTTATACAAACAGAAAATCATGCTCCACATAATAGAGAAAAAACTCACTATTTTATGACAGCTGTTAAGAGACAAAAATTCATCCCTAAATTACATATATTGCTCATATGTATACTTATAAAGTAGGCTTACAGATGATCACTGTGGGGAATGAATTGCAGAACAAGGTGCTTCAGAAGTTAGAGGTTATAAATTGAGTTGGTGATCAGAATTAATTCAGAATCTAAGGAAATAACTATCCCTTCAGGTAATTCTGAGCAGTTCATAACTGCAGCCTTCTGGAAATCTGCTTTGTTAACAAAGCAATGGGAGAAGATTCCTGCTTGAAATTCTGTTGCAAGACCATGCAGTGACATGTGGTTATGAATAATTCACTGTAAATACTTGCACTGCATATTTAGATTAAAACAAATTTTAATCTCCCCCCACCCAATCAAAGTATCCCTGTTGTAAAGATTCAAAGGCATTTGATTGCCTTAGCTCTGCATTCCCACATCTTATTCCTTCCCATCATTGCAGTGGATTGGGTCTCTTGTAGGAATGCTTTGTGTAATTAATGACATAATGACACTTTTAGACTCATGAGAGTTGACCACGATGTTCCAGACGTCAGTTGCAATAAGAAATCCCTCACTGAGTTAAATTGTTGGGGGTTTTCCCCTCTGGATTCCTCTAGTTGTGTTTTTTACCCTTCTCCATAACTGGCTTTCTGAAATTGGGTAGATGGATTATACCTTGAGACACAGGAATTAAAGGAGAATTAGAAAAACAAGGCAAGCTTCAAAATTCAGTAAACCTCTCATCTTTGCTCTAAATTTTCAATTCCCCTGATTTCATCACCTTGCAACACTATCTCCGTTACAGCTTGCATTAGTTTGCCAGTCAATTAAAATATGAAGAGAAGCTATCACAGAAAATGTTTTGAACTGAGAGGCTAAAATAATTTTAATTTGAGGAGATATTTTCTAAATACATACCAGTAATTTGAACAAAATTGGCTGAAATGAAGCTTACGTTGGATATTCTTCACAAGCTGAACTTTTTAAAGAACAATTACCTTTTTTCTTTACTTTTTATAATAACTATACAACTCTTCTGTCTCTATCATGTTCAATCAAAATAATCTCCCCATGAACAATGTTTCTTCAAAGAAGAAACATTTCTACTTACATTAACCTGGAAGTCTAATTTGCAGTCTGCTTTAGAAAACCTGGAAAGTAGAGCCTTATCATATGCAAGTGGTAATTTGCATTAACCCTGTGGGTCATCAGATACTTTTAACATTTCAGGTCACTAGACACAGCAGCAACAGTGTCTTGAACAGCCTACTAATTTTTATAGCTCATGTTCTGTTCATTCACCTCCCTTCCCACGGTTATTGCCCTTACAACACAGCAGTGACTCCTGCAGATCCTTAAACAAAGCAATTGGCAATCAATACAACCTTCAACTAAATCTGATTTTAAGGGTATTTTCTCACAACTCATTCTGTATAGGCAGTGTCACTAGTTGGGCCAGCCAAAGAGAGATATCATTTGTTGGACTGCATTTTGTCCTCCCATCAGTATGAAAATACATAGAAGAGGGAAGTGACTGTCATGCACAGCAGCTCTCTAACAATCCTGCTAGCATCAGCAGAGCTGTCACTGCTAATTCATAAGTATTGGTACAGTTTCACAGCAGAGGGTTCCTAGGAAATGGCAAAATGCTGTCCAAAGCAGAGCTGAAAACTCTGGATTATCCCACCACAGCATTCTTCAACTAAAAACTAGGAGTAACGAGTCCTCTATCTGCAGCCATTGCATACAAACTGTCGTTCCAAAAGCTACTGCTGTGTTGGTTCTTTCAATGCAGAAAGAGTGGTACTCTTATCCTATTTACAGAAGCTTCCTGACAGGGATCATCAAGCCTCTCGTGGGAGCAGAGCCGTGTATTTCATGTCAGGAGGGAGCCAAATGAACACACAGTTTCTCTGAGCAGGGCATGGCCTAACTGATGCTCACTGAGCAGGGGGGGCTCCCATCATAAACATTACCAATGGTCCTGGGACTTGTATTACTAAGTAGAGCCAGCACTTGCCAGACAGCCAGAACAAGAATTTTGTTCCAGGCTGTTTCTTCAAGTGGTATCTGTGAAGATGATATATGCGTATCGTGAAACCACATGAAAACCCTCTCAAGCCCACAGCTGGCATCCTTGCTGGCTGGTATTGTGTAGATGACTCATCCACACTCACCACCCATGAATTTCTCATTGTAACTGCAAAACTTACATGTAATTCTTTGACTTACCTGCTTGAAAGGTAGTATTTCTAGACTAAAGCATTGTAGGCATCAGCAGGCTCCCAGTTTCAAGAGTCTAGGATGAAACATAGGTAAAAACATATTTTTGTCATACAGTGAGTAACCAAGAGAGAAGATAATGAACATTCACCAAATACAACCTGACAGCTCAGTCATTCCTTTCCTTTGTTCTCTTTTAACTCATCAAAAACATCTTCTTCTTCTCAAATTTCAGCACATATCTAATACAATATCTAGCATAAATATCTATTTTACCTATGTGAGAAATCCTTGAATAAAGAGTTTATAAATTAAAAGGCTGACCTAACCTTACCTGTATCTGTCCTACAAAAGCATCTCATCAATGCAGAACAATAATCCCAGCCCTAAGTTTTGAATTGGGGAACTTTTTTAAGCTAAGGAGAAAATAATTCATAGATAATTAGAAGCCTTTACTTACACAGTGCAGCACAGAGTAGTATTCCTTTCTAAAGTTTTTTGCTTTTGGAAGAACATTATATACAAAGTGCATTGCCACCCATGGATCCTGCAGGGCAGCTAGTCAGCATGGAACAGCTGGTTACACCTAGTAGTGGGATCTACTGCCTTGGAAAACACTGGGTTGTTTTTTTCCCAAGCTCTGGTATGTAATTCCAGCTCTGGAGTGACTGGAATAATGTGCTCCAGATTCTCAGAGCAATGGAGTCTTCTGGGCCTCATCTGCTTCATTGCATTTACTTCTGCCTCCTCAGCTCCTGCACAGCATGAAATGGATCACAGCAAGCAAACTCATCCCAGAGCTTTTAAAAATATTAAACCAGCACTTTATTTCAGCTTTAGAATAGCTCATCAGATCAGCCTTTCCCTGCTCAAAACATTTCTGCAGCATTTTGGACACATCTGAGGCTTTGCTGGCCTGATGTCACACAAGGAAGAGTGAAGAACCACTAAGCAGCCCCTGGGATGTTTCACATGCCCATGGAGGTGAAAATATTATAATGCAAATATTTTTCTGCAATGCATGTCAGATATAGGTTACATTATGATGTAAACATGACATGTTTTTTTTGGAACTTGTTTCAGATTAACTCTGTAATTTTTCTTCATCTCTTCACAAACAGAAATATGCAATTTACATCTATAGACTTCAAGTGAAAAATGAAATGGTATCTTTATCTTATACGTGTGTCATTCATACCTCTAAGGTTACAAGTTTTACTTGATTAGGCTATATTCAATGAATCTAGATCAGTGGAATTCAGATTTCCTAAATTAAAATTATAATCCATGAGGGTCTTTATCTTCAGTGCTGTCTTTTACCCCCATCCTCGGAAGCAAGGAACCCACAGGAGAATAAAGATCAGAAATAAAATAAAAAATAATTAAATCCAGCACCAAACTTCTCAAAATTAAGGGTCACCTTTGGGCAGCTGAAGCACTGTTATGATGAGCATTGCTGGTAGGGAACACTTGGCACACAGCTCAGCGGCATTGCAGCGCCAGCATGGTGGAAAAATCATCTGACATTTGCTGAGAAAGGCAGAAGGTTTGTCTACTCTGAGGTGGGCTCTAATGGGAGTTTTGAAGGAACATGTGCTTTCCCAGACATCAAAACTGGGCTGAATTAATACCCTGCCTTAGTCACTGCAGGGATTCATGAATCCTCTTACCCTGCAGCTCAGTCACCAGTTCTCCCTTCCCTCAGAAAACAGTGAAGGTGTGCCAGGAACACACAGGGGTCATGGTTTAGGAATGGTATTCTCCTATTTAGTACCCTCACTAAAGCAACACCCAAAAAAACAATCCCAAAAATACCAGCCCATGAAAACCATGCCCATGGAAAAAACACCAGCTGCTCGCTCCAGTTGGAACAACAGGTAAAGGTCATAGCCTGAGATAAGAGCAACGTACTGGAAACAGCAATGAGATAAGAAAATGAATAGTAACAATACTAATAACAGATGGAACAGCCTTCTCCCTGGAAGCTACAATGAGTCCTCTTCCCCCGCCATGGCAATTAATGAGGTGGTATCAAAAAAATCTGGGTCCTGGCCACATTCCCACAGTCAGGTCCCCTCCTGACTACTGCAAAAAATTTAACACTCTCCTGGCCAAAACCAGGACAACAGGAAACAAAAATTTTGTTAGGGAAGAGCGAAAACAAGCCCAGTACTGAAGGAAGACAAGAGCTGCTGCGGTGCAAGTAAGCCCTGAGTGAGGGCAGCTGACCTGAGCCCAGCTCGGATGGCTCTGCCATGTCCCAGCTGTGCCTGAGGGAGCAGCAATCAGGCTTCACTGGCTCACTCTGCTCTTTGGTTCCTATAAAGGCGTCCCCTCCGGGAGGGATGGAGGTGGTGGTTGTGAGATGGGTTCCTGCCTTACTGTGGAGTGGAAAGGATGGTAGCCTTGGAGTCTGAAGCACTGGGGAAGACAGAGGGGAGCAGCCCAGTCTGGAAGGGATCAGGAGAGGGATTCAATGGCTGAAAGATAAGTTGTGCCCCCGTGGCAGCGATTCTCCCCTTTATCTTCATGAGAGGGGAGGTAAGCACTGTCTGCTGATCTGTCCCTTATTTAAAACACTTGAGTCAAAGCTGAAGGTACTCTTCTCTGACTGCAATAAATTCACGTTGTTTGTCACTGTGGCTGTTGGTACTTTGTAGTTTCAGGTGCCAGCACTAATGATTTGTAAGGCTCAGTAATGTACAAGAGGGTTCTGGTCTTGGTAACTGCCTGGTCTCTCCTAGGATGAAGCTGCAAAAGTAGATGATAAACAGCTGGGGGATCCAGAGGTTTTCTGCTGTTGCAGGGCAAAAAATGATTCCTTTCAGGCTTTACCAGTAATAGAGACAGAATAAATAAACTGTACTGAGATCAAATCACGTTGGATTTATAGGCAGGATTTGGGATTTGATAACAAATCAAGTGTTTTAGGGGTATTGTATTTTTCTCAAAAACATCCAAACCCAAATCAAAAACCCTCTGGCTTGAAATAAAGAGATGGTAAGAACCACTGGTCTCTGAGTCTGACATTCTTGAAATTGAAGCCATGTGGGAGCACTTGTAGCTGTGAACTCTTGATGGTGTGAAAGCCAAGAGACTGTCTCAGATTCTAATTTACAGTACGGTAGCAATCAGGTCTGAGCCCTGTTAAAACTCCCATGACAGTCAAAGAGTGCTGGGGTTTGGCTCCTTTCCATTTTAAATGTGGATATTTGCAGTGCAGGTACTTCAGTGATAGTTCTCAGTTTGCACTAAGGTGGATGGGGAGTAGCCTTTTCAGTGGACTCTTTTATAATAAAAATTTTGCTATCTTTATTTAAAAGAGCTGCATCTCACAACTGGTGAATTTGGTGATGCCTGAGGCTCAACCTGATGTGGATTTTCCTAAAAGCACAGCAGAAGTGCAATCTGAAGAGCCATTCCTTATAATTTTTTTTTACTGTGTGACTTTCCAGGGTTTGGCTGGTTTTTGGGCAACCAGGGAGGAAGAGTAGGAGGAACTGAAGGGGTGCTTGTGACTTGAAATGGAATCCTTTAATTTATAACACCTTGGGAAAGCAGCAGCTCTGTGCGCACAGTGCAGTTATTTCCCCCTTGCCATTTCAACAGAATGCATTGTGAGCTGCCTCTTGGCTGTGAGCTGGAGGCAGGGTGCTCACACAGGGCCAAGCTGGGCCTTTGCAAAGGAAGATTTTCAGCTGAAGAGCTGTCTGATACTGGGGGGCCCAGGTGAAAAGGACACCCTCAAAATTACTTAGTTTTGCGGAGCTGGGTGCTGGCTTCTCCAGGCTTTGGGCTGATGCTGCCCTGAGCTTCCTCCTTTCCTCCCTCCTAGGAGTGTCCGTAGGGCAATGATCTGCCTTCCTGGAAGGGAAACTGCCTGAGGCAGGTGCTTGACTGGAAAGTAATCTTTGTTTCATTCTCCATCAGCACAGTGTGTCTATAAATTTGGTACTGAGGCACAAAACTGAAAACGTAGAGGTTGTAGTAGGAATTGAGGTTTTATTCAGGTTTTTATACTTTTATTATCCAGATGATAAAGCCTTTCTCCAAATCTGAAAACATTTTAGCTTTTTTATATTGCCACCCCTTTTACACAGGGGAAATCAACCCTGAATCATTTCCAGAGGAGTGACTGGGTCCACTTACAGCTCTGACTGCACCTGGAATTGCTGAGGGAGAGGTGACTGGAAGAGTGTGCCTCACTGTCACTAGTGGTGAAATATGTGTATGTGACACAGTGAGCTGCCAGCTGGGAGGTTCTGCAGCTCTCGAGTACAAAGGGAAAAATAAATCTGAGTTAAGCTCCCTATGCCAAATACAGAAGAGTATACGAAAATTATATCAGCAGTTTTGTAACTTTGGCAACTGGCACTCTTGGGTGCTGCCCCCTCCCCACCATATATTGATGTTCAGGGTCCGTTCCAGTGAAGAGGAAGGCAAAGACTTTCCATGAGTAAAGAACAAGAAAGACCAGGGCTGAAAAGCTGTTGTCTCCTGCTTTATGAAGCCAGGTGGGTAAGGTGAAGGACATGAAAGAAAGCTGGTACAGTAATTCAAATAGCCGGAGAAAGGGCTGCCTCTCTTTCTAGGAAACACTTCATTGAACAATGTGATTTCATACTTCACTACTTTTTTAACTGTGTACAAAGGCTTATTTGTAGCATAAAGCAATAATCTAAATAGAAAAGTTTTTAATCTTAAGACACTTTCACAGACACACGGAGTGGTCGAGGTTGGAGTTGGAGGTCATTTTGTCCAACACCCCCTATACTCAAGCAGTGCCACTGAAAACAAGTTACCTGGACAGCTTTTAAATATCTCCAAGGATGGAGATTACACAACATTTTTGGGCAGCCTGTGCCAGAGCTTGGAGACTCTCATGATAAGAAAATGTTTCCTGATGTTCTGAGGGAATCTCCTGTGTTTCAACTTGTGCTTATTGATCCTTACTGAGCATCAGTAAAAACAACCTAGCTCTGTGTCTTTGGACCCTCCCATCAGGTATTTGTATACATTGGTCCCTCTTCTCAAGGCTGAACAATACCAGCTCTCTCAGCGTTTCCTTGCAGGAGAGATGTCCCAGTCCTTTAATGCTCTTGGTGTTCCTTGGTAGTACACAGCCAGAAAAGCCACCATGGGTGGCAGCCCGAGCATCTGGTTCAGTCTCTGTGCATGAGACACACAAACTGGGGGGGCAGTTAACTTAAAGAAAGAACTAGTAAAGAGAGCTTTAAATCAAGGCAGAGAAGAAGTGATTGTTTAGTGCATAGTAGTAGACTCTTGACTGAAGTAGAATTAATTTTTTTCTATGGAATGTCTGAACTCTTCAGTCTATGCATTTGATACATGCATGGATTTTTGGTTTAGGTTCGTTTTGAATGAAGCAAAGTCACTTTTCTCTTCCCAGAAATTGTTTCTACCAGGAAAGAATGCCTGACGGTTGTTGATGTTTACAGTGAGGATTGTTTTGTCATTTAAATGTTTTTTATATGTATATATGTTAATAGCATAAGGGAGTTCATGAAAATGGGCTGTAGGACAACAGCTAGTAGAAAGTTTTGCTAAACTTAGGTCTGTCTTAAATTTTTATCATTCATTTCTTTAAATTACTTGGTTAAGCCTTTACCGAGTTGCTTGCAGAGTGATTAAGTGCTTTACCCATTAAATACTCTGTAGATAGTTTGACATAAATTGCTAACCCTGGACGGCAGTATGTCATTGTGATAAGAATAAAAATATGTCTCGGAAAGATAGAGGTCATAATTACTGTCAAATATCCATCTGTATTTGCAACATAAGAAAAAAACCTGAAAATATAAAGCTTCTGAGATTTAACTCCTTAAGAAAATCTTTTAAGTACCACCAATTTTGGAGAGAACACCAAGGGTATGCATGCACTACCAATAAGAAGGAGATCATCAACAGGTATAAACACTCACAGACCCAATACAGGGCTTTTACAAGAGATATGGCAAGGTGTGTAAAAAGCTGAGGACTGAACCGTACCATAAGCAGGATTAGTATTGCATTATTTAGGCTTTTCTTGGTTTACGGTTTGGGGTTTTTTTTCCCCCTTACATGAACATGTCTATACTGTCATATGAATCTTAATTTCTAGATGCTGACTGCTTTCTGGCAAAGGTGGAGTGTTTGAGAACCACAGTTTTACAATCTGGGCCCTACAGACTCAGATTACTTAATCTTAACAGTGTAGTCCTTGATCTGGACTTGTTGGTTGGTTGGTTTTTTAAAAATTATTTCCATGCAAATGTTTTAAGTTGAGAAGTCAATACCTAAGAAATTAATTTACCATTAAGAATTCCAGTGCCCTTACAGGAAACCTGCAGCCACAGATGGCAAGTTCTTAATGCCTCAGTAGCCAGGACCCCCACCTAGACTGTAGCTCTGCTTTTAGAGTCCTTGCAGAAAGAGCATCTCTGAAAAGCCTGTCCCTCTAATGCCATATCAGTGCCACTGATTTACCTTAAATTCAACTTGTTTTTTTTTCTTATTCTATTTTTTCTTGCATGCTGACAAAAACAGAGACAAATTTCTGGCCTAGAATGTACTTAACTCTGTGCTAGCAACCTAATTTCTAGAAATTTGGCATTTGCTAACACCTTTGCAGCTACATTAATTTTAAATCTGCTTAAGCTGACTGAAAAT
>VZTX01003203.1:1196640-1209399 GCA_013400915.1 Pardalotus punctatus | reverse complement strand
GGTGGGGGGGTTGGGTGTGGGTGGAAACCGGCCCAGATGAGGAGGAGCGAGATCCGGGGAGGTGCCAAGGCAGGTGGTGTGGGAGCCAGCTGTGATTTTTTTCTTTTTCCATTTTATTTTATTTTTCCATAGATATTTATTAAACTTTCATTGATATAATCCTGTCCTTATATACAACGTTTTCTCCCGTGTGTGTGTGTGTGTATAAAAGTCTAATGTATATGTGTGTGTGTGTATATATACATATATATAACTGAAGTAATGCCATGTCATCTTTTGTGTTGCCAGTTAAGGCACTTCTGTTTGGAAGGGTAGTCCTCAGGACTGAATTTTTATGTTATAGTATTAATATTTCTGATTTTTGCCTTGTCACTTCTGCCAGTCTAGTAAGGGGGGTAGATGGGTGTGGAATATCTTGGTTTTAATCACATCATATAATCTAATTTTTTGCAAGGTACATTTTGTTTGAGAGAGGTGTAGTACTACAATTAGAAACCAAGGAAAAAACCAAACTTCTTAAGCATCTGTTTATATCAGCTATCTAAGCAAAAATAGATTTAAAAAATCACTCTAACTAAACTGCCATATTTTATCCAATCTCTGTGGAAACAGAAGTTTATAAACTTCTTTCCTTTGCAACTGGGTTAAAAGATAATAAATAAATGCAGTAACTGTAGACAAGGCTGACTGCAAGCTTAGGCTTCTGTGTGTACAATGACGTTTATTTCAAAGATCCTGGAAAGGTGTGATGGCGCCTTTCTGGACTGGTTTATACTAACCTTAAAGAGCCCTAAAATCAGCAGTGTCAAGAAGAGATAAGCATTTGAGCATGTTTGTAATCAGCCTTTAAAAAGTGTAACTTAGCTGTGTATAATGACATTGTCATATTCATCAAGTTGTTATTCCAAGAAGCTTTCAGAGGGAGCCCTGCTTTGGGCAGAGAAATGGTAAGTGTACTGGTTTTGTCCACTTGGTAGTTATTTCTAAGGTACAGGAGATGCCATAAATAATAAAGTGAGCAACAACATTGACAATTTATATCATTTTTCATTAAAACACTAGGTGTGGTTTGGTTTTTCATCTTTTTAATGTTCAAAGGCTGACTATTTCTGGACATGTGAATGAAAGAAGTCAATCAAACCCACATATGAGTTGATGCCTGGGAAAGCAAGGCTTGAAGAGGAGCAGATAAATATTTCCTAAAATGCCACTTTCATTTATCTCCTAACCCCATTTTTCTAAATAATGTTACGAGTACTGTGATTTGCAGGAGTAGAGAACCAACACAAACTGCCTGCAGGAACAAGAATGTAGTTATCAGAAGAATTTCTTTGCCAAATGCTACCAAGCTCTAAGTGGGTCAGCCTGGAAGTCAGCAGCCCCCTCTATCACGTACTGCCTTTTCCATGGAGGCTTGTGTGGTGTCCCGAGGCAGAGTACTCTGGGGGCAAAGGGAGGGTGTCCTAACAAAAATCTCATCTGCAGACCAAAGAGAGTGACTCCCCTTTTTTTCTATGGACACTGGGGCTGGAGTGTTGTGTCCAGCTTTGGACATCCAGTTCAGACCCTTGCCACCAACTGGGTAGCAAAATCTGCACTTTGAGAAATCAGATGAGAGTTTGAAATCCAAAATAATTCTCTTCTGGTAAGGCTATTACTAATTTTCATTTCACAGCAAGCAAGCAGACATTTTGGGGAGAAGAAATTCCAAGTGTAGGCAGCAGACTGACAAATACTGTGGAATATCTTGTTTGTGTATCAAGTCTGGCTCATATCTCATAATAAACTTAACTGTTGTTTTGATAGCTTACTGCCATTTCACTGGTTTTACTTTTCAGCCTGCAAGCATCATCTTTGCAGGAACTGGCATTTAGGGGATGAAATAACATTGTTATTCTGCTCATGTTTCAGCCACTCAGGTTTTCTATTAGTTCACATCTGTATTTTTATAGAAAATTGATAAGTGCTGTAATTATAGTCTGTTGAAAGCAAGTAGGTCAGAGCTACACTTTCCGTTCCAGAGGGGCTTCTGGCACTGGAGAGACAGAAATACAGCTGGATGTTTTTCTTGTCTGGGTGTTGCTGCCATTTATTAGACTCCACACAACTGCTCACCAAAATACTTTCAGAGGTACTAAACAAAATCAACCAAAGCATCTGTGTTTAAAAGGTCCTCTACTTGTGTGTTGTACTTCTCTGGCAAAAGAATTTTTCAGGACATCATGCAAGAATTATGCAAGAAGTAACTGTGGAGGGAAAATGTCTTGGAGAGTACTGGTGACAATTTCCTCACGTAGATGATGGAGGAGCTGGGCCTCCTACTCACAAAGGAAGAATGGGTAAGGGATGTGAAGGTTAAAGGTTGCTGTAGCTACAGTGACCATGAGATGGTAGTGCTCAGGATTCCAAAGGGATTAAGGCAAAAAGCAGGATTGCCTCCCTGGGCCTCAGGAGAGCAGACTCTAGCCTGTTTGGGGACCAAGAAGAATACAGAGAACATATCCCTGCCCAATTCTGCAGGGACAGAGTTAGGAAAGCCAAGGCCTGGTAAGGGATACAAAAGGTGATGAGAATGACTTTGACAAGTAGAGCAGCAGAAAAAAGCAGGCTGGGGAAAACATGGGCCCATGGGTGAAGAGGATCTGGTGTCAAAGGGCACAGGAAAGTCTGAGGGACCGAATCCCTTCTTTATCTCAGGCTTTATCAGTAAGACTGGCCAAAAGTCTAGAGCAAGGAAGATGTCCTCCTTCATGGAGAAGGATCAGGTTAAGGAACACTTGAGCAAACCAGATGTACTGAACAACCTGTCCATGGGATGTGCTGGGACATAGCCACCAGTGTTGTGAGAACTGGTTAATATCATTGCAAGACCACTCTTAATTGCCTACGGAAGGTCATGGGAAACAGATGAAGGTCCTAAGGACTGGAAGAAGGTAAATGTCACTCTGATCTTCAAGAATGAGGATCTGGGTAACCCTTAACTTTCCTTACTTCTGTTTGCATTTAAAGCAGTGATGTGGATTGTCAGTAGCAGTTACTATTGTATCTTCTGTCTGTTCTCATATTTATTAATGTATAAAACTTCATTTGTGGGTTAGGTGAGTGATCTCTCCTGTCCTTATCTCAACTCATGAGCTTTCATTATATTTTCTCTCCCCAGTCCAGTTGAGGAAGGGAGTGATAGGCTTTGGTGGGCACCTGGCATCTAGTCAGGGTCAAACCAACTAAGTCAGAAAATCAGACATTTTCTGTGTTTATCTGACTGCATAAAGATAGTGACTAACAAGAGCATGAATATTTCATCTGTAGATACAGATTCAGAGAGGACAGGTAGCAGTGTCTATGCTTTAAGGGGGTGTGTGAATTTTTTTTTTCCCCAATTTTTTTCTCCTGTCCAATATACTGAAGACTAGCACAACTAGTAATTCTATGCAGCTCTCCTGGATTCTCACTTTTAGTAAGCATACTAACATAGAACAGGTTCCAATTTAAATGACACCTTTGTGTTGGCTGCACCAGTTTGCTGCAGTGCTGAGATGCCTGGGAAAATGAGCTGAACCAGCCCATTCCTGGTGTCTCAGACGCTCTCCTGGTGTCTCAGAGGTGTTTAGAAAAGCAGCTGATGAAAACACTACCTACCCCNAAAAGTGTAACTTAGCTGTGTATAATGACATTGTCATATTCATCAAGTTGTTATTCCAAGAAGCTTTCAGAGGGAGCCCTGCTTTGGGCAGAGAAATGGTAAGTGTACTGGTTTTGTCCACTTGGTAGTTATTTCTAAGGTACAGGAGATGCCATAAATAATAAAGTGAGCAACAACATTGACAATTTATATCATTTTTCATTAAAACACTAGGTGTGGTTTGGTTTTTCATCTTTTTAATGTTCAAAGGCTGACTATTTCTGGACATGTGAATGAAAGAAGTCAATCAAACCCACATATGAGTTGATGCCTGGGAAAGCAAGGCTTGAAGAGGAGCAGATAAATATTTCCTAAAATGCCACTTTCATTTATCTCCTAACCCCATTTTTCTAAATAATGTTACGAGTACTGTGATTTGCAGGAGTAGAGAACCAACACAAACTGCCTGCAGGAACAAGAATGTAGTTATCAGAAGAATTTCTTTGCCAAATGCTACCAAGCTCTAAGTGGGTCAGCCTGGAAGTCAGCAGCCCCCTCTATCACGTACTGCCTTTTCCATGGAGGCTTGTGTGGTGTCCCGAGGCAGAGTACTCTGGGGGCAAAGGGAGGGTGTCCTAACAAAAATCTCATCTGCAGACCAAAGAGAGTGACTCCCCTTTTTTTCTATGGACACTGGGGCTGGAGTGTTGTGTCCAGCTTTGGACATCCAGTTCAGACCCTTGCCACCAACTGGGTAGCAAAATCTGCACTTTGAGAAATCAGATGAGAGTTTGAAATCCAAAATAATTCTCTTCTGGTAAGGCTATTACTAATTTTCATTTCACAGCAAGCAAGCAGACATTTTGGGGAGAAGAAATTCCAAGTGTAGGCAGCAGACTGACAAATACTGTGGAATATCTTGTTTGTGTATCAAGTCTGGCTCATATCTCATAATAAACTTAACTGTTGTTTTGATAGCTTACTGCCATTTCACTGGTTTTACTTTTCAGCCTGCAAGCATCATCTTTGCAGGAACTGGCATTTAGGGGATGAAATAACATTGTTATTCTGCTCATGTTTCAGCCACTCAGGTTTTCTATTAGTTCACATCTGTATTTTTATAGAAAATTGATAAGTGCTGTAATTATAGTCTGTTGAAAGCAAGTAGGTCAGAGCTACACTTTCCGTTCCAGAGGGGCTTCTGGCACTGGAGAGACAGAAATACAGCTGGATGTTTTTCTTGTCTGGGTGTTGCTGCCATTTATTAGACTCCACACAACTGCTCACCAAAATACTTTCAGAGGTACTAAACAAAATCAACCAAAGCATCTGTGTTTAAAAGGTCCTCTACTTGTGTGTTGTACTTCTCTGGCAAAAGAATTTTTCAGGACATCATGCAAGAATTATGCAAGAAGTAACTGTGGAGGGAAAATGTCTTGGAGAGTACTGGTGACAATTTCCTCACGTAGATGATGGAGGAGCTGGGCCTCCTACTCACAAAGGAAGAATGGGTAAGGGATGTGAAGGTTAAAGGTTGCTGTAGCTACAGTGACCATGAGATGGTAGTGCTCAGGATTCCAAAGGGATTAAGGCAAAAAGCAGGATTGCCTCCCTGGGCCTCAGGAGAGCAGACTCTAGCCTGTTTGGGGACCAAGAAGAATACAGAGAACATATCCCTGCCCAATTCTGCAGGGACAGAGTTAGGAAAGCCAAGGCCTGGTAAGGGATACAAAAGGTGATGAGAATGACTTTGACAAGTAGAGCAGCAGAAAAAAGCAGGCTGGGGAAAACATGGGCCCATGGGTGAAGAGGATCTGGTGTCAAAGGGCACAGGAAAGTCTGAGGGACCGAATCCCTTCTTTATCTCAGGCTTTATCAGTAAGACTGGCCAAAAGTCTAGAGCAAGGAAGATGTCCTCCTTCATGGAGAAGGATCAGGTTAAGGAACACTTGAGCAAACCAGATGTACTGAACAACCTGTCCATGGGATGTGCTGGGACATAGCCACCAGTGTTGTGAGAACTGGTTAATATCATTGCAAGACCACTCTTAATTGCCTACGGAAGGTCATGGGAAACAGATGAAGGTCCTAAGGACTGGAAGAAGGTAAATGTCACTCTGATCTTCAAGAATGAGGATCTGGGTAACCCTTAACTTTCCTTACTTCTGTTTGCATTTAAAGCAGTGATGTGGATTGTCAGTAGCAGTTACTATTGTATCTTCTGTCTGTTCTCATATTTATTAATGTATAAAACTTCATTTGTGGGTTAGGTGAGTGATCTCTCCTGTCCTTATCTCAACTCATGAGCTTTCATTATATTTTCTCTCCCCAGTCCAGTTGAGGAAGGGAGTGATAGGCTTTGGTGGGCACCTGGCATCTAGTCAGGGTCAAACCAACTAAGTCAGAAAATCAGACATTTTCTGTGTTTATCTGACTGCATAAAGATAGTGACTAACAAGAGCATGAATATTTCATCTGTAGATACAGATTCAGAGAGGACAGGTAGCAGTGTCTATGCTTTAAGGGGGTGTGTGAATTTTTTTTTTCCCCAATTTTTTTCTCCTGTCCAATATACTGAAGACTAGCACAACTAGTAATTCTATGCAGCTCTCCTGGATTCTCACTTTTAGTAAGCATACTAACATAGAACAGGTTCCAATTTAAATGACACCTTTGTGTTGGCTGCACCAGTTTGCTGCAGTGCTGAGATGCCTGGGAAAATGAGCTGAACCAGCCCATTCCTGGTGTCTCAGACGCTCTCCTGGTGTCTCAGAGGTGTTTAGAAAAGCAGCTGATGAAAACACTACCTACCCCTTCTGAAGGTGGCTGCTGCACTTGCATGCAGCTGTTCTTTCTTATGTGTAAATTTAAATTGTAAAGACTGTAATTTTTGCTGGCACATCATGAAAGTGGCACTAAAGACAGAAGATATGCTCCCAAAGATATGTGAGCCAAGAATGATTTCACCTTTCCTGGTCACAAGAACATTGTTTGAAGAACACAACATACCGCTGATGACTACCGAGAGCTTTTTTTGCTTCTAAAATGCATGAGATCTCTTCTTCCTGCTCAAATATTTTTTTCCCCACTAAAAGTTGTTTGGGTTTTTTTTCATACCCCACTGTTACTAATTTACACCTTGCCAGGACTTGTAAGACTGATTTTATTGCTGTTGTTGTGGGAACAGAATTCTCAGCCATATGGCATGACATCTTCATTTCTGCATGACAGGAGACAGAATCCATTATTCAGTTTTGCAGTGCTGCAAATATATACTTTCATGAATGTTTTTCTTAGGGAAACTCCATAGTAGAGAACAAAAAAATACATGTAATGGACAAATTCTCTCCCAAGGGATAACTTGTACTGTAAATGCTTAAAAGAATATTTTGTTCTTTTGCATAAATCCAAAGCTTGCCCATTACAGTAATGCATTTTAAATTTGGCTGAACTTAGGTTGGTTTGTTTGTGGGGTTTTAGTTAGTTTGTTGTTTTGTTTTGTTTTTAAATTTTGTGGCATGGGTTCTTCATTTTTTGTTGGGTTCTTCCCAAGTTTAGAAATAATAGAAGAGAGGACAGAACCCCTGACCTGAGACTGTGAGGTGCCATGAGTTGTTGTGTGCATACTGATGGTCTGTGTCCAGTATCTCTGACCTAGCGGGGCTGGTGTCTCGTAATCTGTCTTGGTTTTGAACATCTGAAGAGCCTTCTCTTGTCCAAAAAGAAGTAATGCCACCACTAGGGTGATTGTTTCATGGTGGAAGCTCCCCTGAAGATGAAGCCCCAATTAGCAGAAGAACTTCTACACTCTGATTTTAATTAGATGCATCAATCTTGCATGTGCTCTGAGAAAATGAACTGACATGTTAATAATACAGCTTAAGGGTGTTTTCTAATGAAAATTTAAGCTGATATGCTGTCAACCAATGCCATCCATTTGGGCTGTGCAGGGTGTCCCTCCTGATGTTTCGCATAGATGTGTATTTTGGACTGAGACATAATCCTTCTCATGAAAAGTAGCAGGTTGGCTTATTGGGCCTGACAAAGTAACAGCATAAGAGGCTGGTCAGTGCTTCAAGGTAAAGGCTGGGTGGAGAAGTGAGGGAGTTCTCGCCATTGCATTGTGCACGAAGGACCAGAGGTGGCCATGATCTGTCCCCAGCACCCTTGAGAAAAGCCCTGTGGCGGGGGAGAAGTGGGTGCCATTCTGTTCCCTCTGTCAAGGGCCAGGACCTTGGTGGCACAGCACTGAAGTGTGATTTTTAAGCCAGAGCACCTTCCTCAGAGGTGGCACAGCACAGAGCTCTGGCACCTGCTGCCTTGGCAGTCAGGGTACAGAGGGTGCAACTGGGAGATGGGAGCACTTTCAGAAGTTATTCCCAAAGTCAGGCCCTGGAACTGATCTATACCTCTCTCTCCTGATGCCTCCAACTCTACAAACATTTCAATTATAATGCTTACTTCTTTTTTTTTAATGAAAGATTCTGTGGTTTAATACATGCCTTAATCCAGCAGTCTCTTCCTCTTAGACACACTTATTGTTCTAAATACAGAACTTAATTTGACTTAATATATTGCTATTTCTGTAGTTAAATTCCTTGCTAACTGCTGAATCACTTGAATAACGTGAAAAACATGGTCTTTCCCTCCAACCTATTTGTTAACCATCCTTTCACAAACTGAGGGAAAGGTCATTACTTTGACACTTATGTTTGATATTTGTTAGAGTTTAAAAAAAACCCAAACAAAACCCAACAACTACACACGAAACCAGTGTCAACTGTTATGATAAGGAAACAGAATTTTTAGGGCTTTGGACTTTTTCTCCTTCAAGTGTAGCAATTCTAATACAGTCATTAACACAACTTGCATTAATGCAAGTACCCAAAACTAGCACAGGGTAGAAAACATACTTTCTGCCTCAATACCTAATGCTGTGGGTTCAGCTGAGCATATTTATTGACTGAAAGCCACCAAAAACCTGAAGACTAATTTACAGTTCTCCTATTTGGCAGGGCTTCATGCATTATTGCTGTTCTGTAATACATATATATAACATCTTAAAAATAAAAGCAGTCTGTTTTTCAGTGATCAGATTTACTATCTGTCATGAAACTGAGAAGGATTCCAAACTAAAACCACTAAAGATGGAAAACTAGAGAAAATATGCAAGATTTACAAGGAAAAAACCCACTCCTTAATCTCATTTATATAAACTCAAAACCACACAGAGAAAAAGCTAGCACATACAAATTGACTATCACAGCACACTCATGTTAATCTTCAGAATGAAATTTTCAGCATTTAGCAATGAGATGTGCCATCCTTGAAGCCCACAAAACTTGGAAGAACTCCACACTTTTTCTCATGTTACTGCAATATATTCCTTTTATTTATTATTGTCTCAGAGGAATAATGTTACAATGTAGTGTTTGAAGCAGCATTTACTTGGCAGCAGAGGACAAAGGATGCATACAAACACAGGCAGAAAACTTTATACATAACCTCATATTCAGAACAAAAAATAAACCCACCAAATTCACTACTGAGTTCTTTTTATACTTATGTTGGGGGGTATTTTTAAGGATTCTTTGCCTAGAGAATTACGTAGCTTGATAAAAGCCAAGTACTTTGCAGAGAACAGAATATAAAGCTATTTCCAATACTACTTCTGAAGATAGGTCTGAGGTAGAAAGGTGGTCATGGCTTTCCTCTTCTGTAAAATGTGGGTTTTTTTCTTCTCAGAATAACTACATTACATTTTAATAGATAAAGCATTTATAGGAGTCACCATCTTTGTCTTTTCACCTTCACAGCTTTGCTCCACTCACTCAAGATTAATACTTAGCATTTCCACAGAGCTTTTCAGATGCAAACTAAGTCCTACATCACCTTTGAGAGGTAAGTACTATCATCCCCATTTTACAGAGGGGAAAACAGAGGCAGAGTGGTTAAATAATTTGCCAAAGCATTCAGAAAGAACTGTGCCAACAGTAGAAGGTGGTCAACACTGTGCCTGAATCACTCCTTGAGCAGCAGCAGTTCAGGAGTAAATACTGCGGGTGCAGGGCAGTCTAGCCGGCAAAACTTCACAAAACCACTAGAAATTCCTGACCTGCTGTTTTAATGTCCTCTATCATCTTTTTAGTAGCAGTAGAGAATTTTACACATCTTTCAATACCATTTTGAGATAAGGTTTTTTCCTTCAGTAATAACAAAGAACAACAAAATTTTGTTTCTCTCTACTATACATGAAAGATATTGCATGCAGTTTTACCAATTAAAGGTATGCCCTAGAATTAAAGCAAGTGTCCATGCAGTATTGTAAACTCTGTGAAGGCATTAAAATCTCTTATGATAACCTTTAAACTAGAGATCAGCTGATCAGTGACGTAACTTTCTCATAATTATCCTTATCAAAAGTACATAAGTAAGTTATTTCAAAGATAAGGATGATCTGCAAGATTACAATGCCAAATGATAATATCTAAGTGCATTGCCGTTCTGGAGAAAGTTCTGTTGCTAATAGTATTGGAAAGGGCTTTCTAATTGTCTCTTCATTTCCAAGAGGCAGACAAAATAAGGGGATCTCACAGAAATGAGCTTTACTTCATAGACTGTAAATTCCAAAACTTGAAGCAAGTTTGGCACAGCAGGGAACAGCAAAGCTTTGTCTCTGAACAAAGTTGGGAAAGATTACACTAACAATCTTACTAAAACCAACTTAAGCTATCATCTAAGTCCTCTTTTTAGCTATCTCCTGATTCAAAGTGAAGTAAGGCTTAAAAAAATAATCCTCCAAATGGAGTGTGTTGGCTGGAAATAATGAAAAGAAAGTTAAAAATACCACTTAGGTACATGAGGATGCTGATTATGACTTGAAATGAGTTTGCCTTGTTTAATTTAATTAAAATACTGTATCTTGCACCCAATGACAGTTTTTGTTAACCAGTAACAATAATGCAAATTAGAGGAACTTCATACGCCAATGCTGAAAATAATACAAGGATATTCTGAAATCTGTGGTCAGATGGTTAGCATATAAATAATCAGTACAGAATATTACATGTGTGAGAATATAACTAAGAGTACTTTACAATGCAAAAGCAAAGAGCTGAAAGGAATGTATAAATGTAACATTTTGCTCCAAACTCCTTATGCAGTTCTCTTTACGATTATCAAAAAGAACGTATATAAAGCCCCTGCCCCTTTTCCCCTGGCTGTATATTTATACAAATCAGTGACAAATATTCCACTGCTCATTAATTTACAGTTGCATAGAAAGGGAAGAAATAAAAAAAAAAGATACTATAAAAACAACATCCTCGTCTTTGGGTATTCAGTGTTGTACTGTTTCAAGTAGAACACGCGGTCAAAGCGAACGGCGTGTCCCGGGGTCCCATGCAGGTTTCTGATGAGGCGGAACGCGGCCGGCAGGCTGGAGAACAGGGCTGTACTGCACGCCAGGAAGCACTGATGGGCATCCCAATGAACACTTCACATGGCCTGTCATGATGAGAAACCACCCCATGATCACCATGTGTTAACATAGAGAAACTTCTAACTACTCTGGGCTCATTCAGCTCAGGACTGTGACATCATCTTACAAAACCACTGTATTAAAAAAATTCAGAAGTAATGGTCAGAGACTCAGCAAATAACTGAGGAATATGTTAAAAGAAATCTAAGTTCACAATATTGCAGTGTTTTAAGTTCTTGTTGAAGTGGTTGGCTATTCAGAGCCGGCATCTTAATCTAATGCCTAAGGTGCTGTGTGGCTCCTGATCCCTGTGCACTGGTGCCCATAGCTCCTGAAACTGGAGCTGTGGGAATCGGGGCACAAGGACGTATGGATGTCTTTGAAAGAACCAGTTTTGATCTTGCAAGCCAATGCTGTCTTGAAAGTAACTGGCCCCAATAAATGCAAGCTGGTTCCATCTGGTCAGCAGTGTAGAACAGCACATCGTAACACCTTTGGCAGTGCCTGGACTAGTGCAAATTTTCTGTTCCCTGTGATATTCTAGAATCTGACCTTTCTGTTGCATCAGTCTAGCTTCCAAACAGACCTCTAGGGAAAAATATAGACAAACACCCCCCCAGCCCCTTCGCTTTAATGGAACTTTCCCACGTGCTTTACTTTGTTTCCAATGCCTATGCAAGTAGGTAAACATGTCTCTTACCTGTGGTCTGCCAGTGAAACTTGCTGCAAACAGGAAAAAAAAAAGGTTAGAAATTTACATGAGTGCATCAACAAAGCTATTATCAGGAAAATACATACTACAGAAGAACAAAAAGACTCTTATCTTTAAAAGACTAAAGATTTAACTAGAAACGTGTTGTAATGGCCTAATTCTTCACAAACTTACTTTTAACAAATTTATAGCATTGTAAATATGTAGGCAATATGAATTGTTTCATTTTCACCACTTGTAACTATATAAACTCCTGAGTGATGTATTACAATATCATCTGTTAAAGATACTGTGTTCTGGACGTCATTCAGACGCACAGACAAGACTTCTGCACAGTGCTGCACATCTGCCTAGTTCTGAAAACCAATGACATAACTAAGGAAGGAAAAAGAGGCATTGTATCCATGACCAGAGGATCTGAAGGACCAAAAAAACCCAAAAACAAACCAACAAAACAACAAAATTCACTGTTGAGGTTTGACCCCGGCCAAATGCCAGGGACCTACGACGTCTGCTCTCTATGCTCTCTCCTGCTGCAGCTGTGCAGAGGAGAGGACTCAAACTAACACAAACACACTGGACTCATGAGTTGAGATGAGGCACTGGTGGGGAGGGGACGCATGAGAACATGAGCAAACAGGTGAGAGACTTAAGTTGCAAAGTGATTTATTAACCTAACAGAGTTGGAGGATAAATGAGAGGTAAAAATAAGCTCTTAAGACACCATTTCTTCACTCACCCTCCTTCCCTCTTAAGACACCGTTCCTCAGCTCACCCCCTCCCTCCTTCACACAACCAACAGCTCCGGGTGGGGGGCAGGGTATGGGGTTTTTCCTTAGTCAGTCCATCACCACAATTCTTCTGCTACAAACACTGTTTCTCTGCTCACCCCTCTCCCTCTTAAGACACCATTTCTCAGCTCACCCCCCTCCCTCTTTCACACAA
>VZTX01003203.1:1123793-1196425 GCA_013400915.1 Pardalotus punctatus | reverse complement strand
TCCTCCTCTGGCTACAAAGAAGTGTGTGCACCCATTGTTTTGATTTCTTCTTAAATATGTGTTCACAGAGGCGTAACTAACATTTCTAATTGGCCCAGGTTTGGCCAGCAGCATGTCCATCATCTTCAGAGCCATCAGAGAGTGGCTCTGCTGGACAGGGTGAAAAATTTCCAGAACCTTCACACAGGACACACTGGAGCCATCTTTGTGCCCCTCCCTACCCACTAGCAAAAACTGGGCCAAGTAAAACCACCATGTTCAACATTATTAAAACGTTGCTGGCCTTACTATATGAATAATTGCTTCATAAAGGATATTTGGCATAAAGAGGCTGACTTCAAGATCAATTATAACCTGAAACCCATGAAAAGGAATACAGCTGTCATTTGCTGTCTCTATTATGCAGTCAAAAGGGGATAAAAATTATCTGCATGAGGCTAAATGCTAGTAACTCTAGTAACTCCTTAATGGAGGCTGTGGCCATGGCAGAAGAGAGAAGTAAGGATGAGGCTGTGAAAAAAGTATTTTACTTTTTCTGTCTTTTTTTAAAAAATAATTAGACATCCAATGTTGCACATGAAGGCTGTTTAGATAAAATTTAGCTTGGTATAATTAAAGAGGGTAAGGATGTTATTTTTTAAGGTTAGGAATACACTGATGCCTAGAGAGTCTGTGGAATCTGCATAATTTAAAGTCTTACAGAACAGGTTAGACAATTGTCTGTCCAGAAAGACAAATCCCTCTCAAATGGCCACAGGAAAAGATGACAGACTTAGATGGTCTGTCATTGTCTTCCTTAGCAAAACTCAGAGTCTAATGCACTTTGTTGGGAAGGCCAGACTAAAAATCCTCATTCCAGGCTTCTAAAACATTTCAGATATGAATCTGACACAGTTAAAAAAATATACTCCCAAGTAAAAGATGTTACAGAATGACAGAATGAGAGCAAACATAAGTAGTACCTACTAATGGAGGCAATGTGGTTTAGCTTGACAACGGAGAAAAATCATATGAAATTTGGAACTGTGACTTTTTTTAATCTTAAATGCTCAGATACACTTCACAATATGAAAGGGCCATGGTTTTCACTCACAGTATCCTCCTACCTCATTCAATGTGTTTGTTCATAGAATCAGAGAATTTTTTTCTATGTTTCCCAGTCCTGGAGAGCAGCCATCATTACCAAGCTTGCCCTGACACAATGCAATTTGCTTTAAATTCATTTGGGCCAAATGACCGTATAGCTGTATATTCACATAGCAAGACAGTAATTTGCAAAATCAAGAACAAATATTCAAGTTGCATTTTATACTGATTTGTACACACACTCTCAAAGTGTGCTGAGGAGCTCCACTAGCTCTTGACTTCAAGATGAGATGCTCTTTAGAATCAAATCCTTAATTTGTAGAACGATGGGCTCTGAAGTATTGAACTCAAAAATCAAAAAGGACATCTGAAACAAGACCCTTTTTGCTAGAACCTAATTTGCTTTTTCAAAATATGCAAAATGGATCTTCTGTGATGCAGTTCTTCACAGACAAGCAATGTATGTACAAGAGATAAGTGAGGTATTTTAACAGGGTTCACAGAGTTTACAAAATAGTATAGAGTTCAATCTGGATGCTTCCAAAAGGACTGGGCATAAATAGCCACACTCTTACTTCTGCCTTTTAAAACTGACCATTATTACTAGATTTCATTTGAAACTTTCAACAATTTTGAGAATATATCCAAGCTTTCACTGCTGTTTTTCTAAGGCAAAAGAGCTGAAATATATATATAGAGAGAAACATGTATATGTATAACTGTATTTAACAAAACCCACCAAAATACATGAGATAGCTCCTCACTTTTGCAAGTGCACCGACACTGCAAGGAGGAGAACCAGTGGGAATGGCAGCTGATACAAGACATGCATACAAATAAGCTGGTTTTCCTTTTGATCTCTCTTTAATAGACACTAAATAAAATATCAACTTCTAATGCATTTTAAGAGGGAAAGGTGTTATGTGCTGCATTCACAGATTTCCTCTGGTCTATTTAATAACTAGTTCAGTAATTAGTCCAGTCCTCTTGGTGTCTAAGGACTTTTTTTTTAAAGCATTATTACAAAAACTGCATTCAGAAATTCTGATTCTGCATTCACTTAAATTCTGCAAAAGGTTTTTATCAGCAGCTAGTGAGATTCTAGATGTCTTTTCCCTTATGTGGGCACTGCTGAAAATTCCACATTGAGCTACAGGCTTTTCCTGGAGTCAATTGCTTCCACTTAAAATAAGAACATTTATTTACCTTCACAAATACAGTCTATTGAGGAATTTTAAGGAACAGAATTATATCACTTGCATATCTTGACAAGAAATCTGAGAAATATTTCTTTTTCTAGTCAATACCAGAAGAATGAGTTTTGTTTCTTCAAAAGAGCACCTTAAATTCAATACTATTCTCAGAGACATATTTTGTTAAACTTACAGCAGCAAGCTGGAAATGTGTTGTTGATTTGCTCCATAACATCTGTTAGATCTGTGTTGGTATCATGAGGTGGAACTAACAAGTCATCTGCAGACAGGACAACAAAAAATTTATTTTTGTAACAAAAGGAGGAAAAAAAGGACAACAAAATTCTAAAAGGCATTCTTATCCCACTTTCCAGTTAAACACTCCTTTATATTTCAAGGGAAAACACTACCTGAAGCCTGTATAATGTGTAGGAACTACCACTGATAATTGCCAGCCTTGGGAGAGGAAGTGGAAGTTACATTATTGATTTACAGTCAAACTCATTTCTCCTTTATTAAAGCTTAACCATTGCATCCAGGATTTAACTAGAAGAAGCTGCCAGGAAGGAACAGTATATAAAAATTTACAGTTAAATAAACAAAATGTTGACAAGATGAGAGAATTAAACTCAGTAGCTGCTCAATTAAAATTCTGTTCCCATTTGCAGATGATTTCTCATGTAACTTTCAGAGTGAATACACCATCCTTTTTCTGAAAAAATCCCACCATTTCTCTTTTAGACAGTCTTTATTCAATATGTATCAGCCATTTCGCTAGTGCTAAAATCCTCCTTACCATTTCTTTGAAAAATGCTGCTTAAAATTAGCCAAGAGAATGGTTAGGGAACATAACTGGCTCTGTTGTTGGCAGTTTTATTAGACAGCATCTTTCATAAATCTACCACAGCATGAAATCAGACTCAAAGAAGTTCCATGTTTTTCCAGATAAATACATATGTCAATGCTGAATGAAAAATGTTCAATATGCAAGAGAATATTTTTCTTGTTTTCCACAGAAAGAAAATAATTCTTAATCTGTAACACAAGGCTTAAAAACAAAAACAGGAGGAAATTGTGCCCAAGATAATGTGAGAAAAATATTTTCCTTTTTCCCCTACTTTTGACCATGCAACAGTCTCTAGTTATTTCTGCTAAATCCTGATGAAATGAATGAATTCTGATATTGGAGAATTTAAAATAATCTTTCAAGAGAAAAATCGCATCCTATGCAGAGCCTGTACCCATAAATATTGAATTACTCCTAGAGAAGCGAACCTTTTGGCAGTGGGAATATCAAATACCAGGATAAGCAGAATTTTCACAAGAATTTTTTAAGCAGAGAGGAAGTGTAGATTACATGATTTGGACATTTGGTCCTGTATCTGACAGATTACTTGGGTCCATGTGTGTACCATAGGACAAACAGCTGTTAACCACTTCAATCCAATGAAGCCTGGTTCCACTTTCAGTGAGGACGGATTTGCCCAGTAAATTCACTTGGTCAGAACAGACGGGACCAAGGAGTCTACCGACAAAAGTCTGTAATTCAGAGTAACATGGATTCTTAGGATACCACAGCTCTTTGCAAGTGTGAGGAAGGATTACCTCCAGCTGCACTGAGCAGAAGCATCACAAAGATCCACTCCTTTTGATTTATAAATCTTCCCAGAAGGTGCCAACAAACCAATCCAGTAGTCATCTATGGAGTCACGAGCACATTATCGGATCAGAACACTCACCTGTCTGATGGAACTGCGAGCTTGTGTCCTGCTCGAGTGGGAAGCCAAGGGCAGAGTGCTGGGGTGAAGCACAGGGGGAGGCGCCATTGACCCGGGAGTCTGACTCGGGCTACATTAAAAACAATAAGAAACAAATTTATCTTAACTGTATCAACATAATTTAAGTGTGGGCTTGTATGCAGCCATTTTGCTAATTTCCTTTTTTATGTGCTCTTGTCTGTTCTTCAAACCATTAAAAGTTGGCTAGACCTAGTCTTACAACTGCTGAGGGGTAGAAAAAACCCAAACAACTAAGAACTTGTTAAAAGAAAATTTAGACTTAAGAATAGCTCTTACAGGACTCCAGCTGATGGTCTTGTTAAAAACAATGCTCTGTTGCATCACAGAAACACAATGTAATGTACAACACACACAGTCTGCCAAGGTTCTCAGTCCAGCTCTGCAGAAAGACTACACAATGGGATTATCTGGATTACATTTATATGTATGGATAAATACATACATATACATACACAGACAGGACATTCAGCTAAGGTCCCCTGAAAAGCTTTATGAGGATGACTAATCATGCTTAGGAACAACTGTCCAATCATGACCAGTTTTGTAGAACTCCAGAAGCAAGTGAAGACTCAAGACAGATTTAAACCAACTTTGTTAGATCTAAAAGGTGGTAGCCAGCCATCACTCCCGCTGATACTGCTTCTCAACCACGTGTAAGACACCAAATTTGCTGGAAAATTTGTACTAGGTAAACTCCTGAAAATTATGAGAAGTAGCCTATATACTTCGAAAACAAGCTTTTCTGGACTCTTAAATTACCTTGAAGAGCCACTGAAATCTACATAACATTTAGCTGTAACCATGTATGCATTTGAGATATACATATATGGACAGAAAATAATAAAATATGATAGCAGCTCAGAAATATTGGAAGAGACCTTGTTCAGGCCTTTTTTCCCTCCTTAACCTTTCTTGTAAAAAATCATTTGAGGAGGAGAGTAGTAATACAGTATTTGAGTCTAGAAGTGATTGTTCTGAAAAAAACAGAAATAAGTGAAATAATATTTACATCTGAGGTAGATGTACTGAAATTGCTGCCACTATCATTTATCTTTTTGATTGCAAATCTTCAAATTACTTTTCAACAGCTCAAGGAGAAGGATATTTAAGTGAATCTATCAAAAGCAGATACTGAAGGAATTTAAAAAGATCATAGCTTTTGAAGTGTTTTTGAAACTGAGCAAGTACCTAGAACAGCTATGAGACTTGAGGCAGAGTTAGAATAGAGCTGTTAATTTGTGCACAAGTCTGCTCCTTAGCACCTCACAGTCTTAATTGCAATACTCAATTTCTTGAGATAGCTTGCAATTTAACAAAAACAATCTTCAGTAAAACTGAAGATCGTTGAACAATAAAAGATGCTTTCTCCTCCATACAGTAATGAGAAAAAAAGAAAATGTTCCCTCAGCATTCTTTTTTTTTCTCCCCTATATCTCATCTTTCAGCATGACAATACTAAGGGCCAGCTTTGACTAAAATAATAAACTAAGAAACATTGCTCTGCATAGAAGACAAAGAAAAATGGAAATGTTTTCAAGCCAGAGAAGGATTTTACTGTCAAGACACTTCTATGAACAGTGAATTACTATCAAGTACTTAGGTAATTTGCTACTCAGTACCAGGCTTCAATCCAACTATAGAGTCTAAGTAAAATGAGTGTGGTGATTTTAAATCAGTGAAGCCTGGAATAACTTAACTCAGGCAATTCTGTATTACCAGGAACCACTGTTCAAGATGTTAGAGCTATAATGGTAAAGAGAGGAAGCAAATTCTCCAAAGGTTAAGAGTCCCTTCAATACAGAACAAAACTAACTCCAGCAGCTTGCCCACCCCATAAACAGTTGAACAGAGGGAATGTGAACTATCCAAAGTGCAAACTTGTACCTGGACTAAATCTCTGTCCCTGTTCAAGCAACAACTATGAATAAATTGTGCACAGATGACTGAGGGTGAATGAGAAGATCTGTGCTGGACACACAAAACTGCAGTACAGCAACACAGGGTCAATCAAGGACAGCGATATACTGCACAATCAACAACAGCTCATGTTGACAGACAGAAATGAAATGCCTACAAACTCAGGTGATGAGTTAGTCAAGGTACCACTTAATAGCTCTACTGCAAGAGATAAAAGAGCACTGCAGAGCACAAGGACTACCAGTAGATAAAATGAAAGAAAAAAACCTGATACGTGGAATACCATATATTGCTGCAGCAGTCAGAATGAAATATTGCAGTTGGATTTAAAAACAAGTCAAAAACCACAAAATCACCATCTTCTAATCAGAGGGCAATGTCTGATTACTTCATTTTCATTTAAATATACTGATAAATGTTACACTACATAGTTCCAGTGACTGAAATAAAACTAAAAGCCAAAACAAACGGAACCCTTCTTCGAAATCAGGGACAATATTGTTAAGCATCTGAAGAGTGGGGTTTGGAGCAGAAAGTGAGGGTTTGCAGTAGTGGTATAATTGCCCTAATATAATAATCAGACACTGGAAAACGTTAAATGCAAACCAGCTGAGGATATAGATATATCTACACGACTTAACAATTTTACTGTTAGAGAACTTGTGAAAAATAACTGTAGAAAATTGTATTCTATTTGACTTCAATTGCACAATACCTACAAAATATGAGCACTTCCATCATAACCAGCTTCAGCCATCATGAAGTTAATTTATTCTTACTCAAAACAACTCAGCAGACAACCCTGAAGCCGGAAACCAAAAGAAAATAGTTCTAGATGTTATTATATACCTGCTGCTTCTTCTTGAAAGAAATAAAAGCAGGGATATTGAACATGCCTCTGTAGGGATGAGGGAGAGGTTTCCAACTCTAGTCTCAGAGAGTTTTCAAACTTCTTTTTAGGCAAAACCAAACAAAGATATGAATGGACAGATAAGTTCTTCTCCAGAAAACTCTGAAAATATGGTTTTTTTCCTGTACTACAGCAGCTTTTAAAGCATTTCGAAGGAGATATTTATTTCAACCAGTTTTAATCTACAGTGCCTTATTTCACTGTGCCTTCTGCTGGTGTCTTTCCCAAAGAAGAGCCTGAAGTGCTCTGTGGTTTAATGGATAGCTAAGACATATCTGCTCTTTCCTTGACTTCTGCTGTTTTTGGCAAAAACCAAACTAAACCTCAGCATCCCCAATCTTAACCACAAAAATCCTCAAAAATGCCAATATTATTACCACATTCATTACAGATGTTTCTTCTTGCTCCAGACTTTTTCTCCCAGCTACAAAAGAAACAAACTCTCCTGTGCTCTTCTGATAAAACTCCTCTGCTTTCAGCTTGCAACCCCCATTTACTCTCTGAGTCTGATCATACAGCTGTTGACAGATGATTTTAGCTCCCACTAACTTCAATATCAAATCCAATATGAAACTTCTATTCAGTAGCTCAGAAAAAAACAGAGAAATATCCGAACACATTTTAAATGCCCTTCATAACAGATCTTACTTTGACTTTGCAAATGCAGTATCTATAAAGACTGAAGAAAGAAAAATAAAAATGGATATTTTTTTTTTTGTCTGTCTGATTAACATGATGGTATCAAACTGTCACATGCCAGTTCTGTTTCACCTTCCTCTTTGGCACCCCAATCAATCATGCAGACAAAAATGACAACATACTGTGACAGCTACCAATCCTTTGGGCTTGCTAAAATAAAAATAGTATGGTAACCTCAGAATTGTGACCTGAAGTAGACAAATGTGCAGTGAGGATGCATGCATATTTCTGCTAAAGGTGCTCTCTAAAGAATGTCCTAGAATGCTCTCATCTAGATGAAGCAGTTACTACATGGAAGTTTTTAACTTTCATTAATTCTCTATCCCAATATCTGTGTGTAGACAGACTCACTCCAATCTAGAGAAAAAAACTCCCAGTATTTTATACTCAGTGGTATAAAACGATAGTCAGCAGGCTAGTGGAGAAAAGGAATGGGAAGACTTGCTGTTGATAGAAGAGACAAACAGAGCCAGCCATGGCAAAGAAATTGCTGTTAAACAGTTGTGTCCTTTAATACTAGTAATTACAGTGTTGTTATATATTTTGAGATTGGGACTTAAGAGCATCTTTCATGCAAATCATCCATCTAATTAACAAGAAAAGGTATTCCTTTTATCCACTAAAAATAACTGGGACAACCAGTAAAAGCAAAAGAAACAAATAAGTATACTTAGATTCTCATCTGGCTTCCAATAAAATCCTTCCCCAAGCAGTGAAAGAGATAAAAGGTAAACTGACAGAACCACAAACATACTGAGAGTGGTCATTTTTTCAGAGAGGGGTAAGTAATGGAAATCAGTGCTGCTTCATAATTCCATTAATGTCAAAATAAATTTCAAAGAACATTACTAAAAATTTTAATCATTTATAATTTCTGAATCCCCATCAGGGGAGTACCTTCAACATTCTGGAAACAGCTTGTAAAAAATCTGCTAAATTAAGTAATCATATGTATAGAAAGATATATTGAAAGACCACAGGTATGTTATAAAAGAAATAATGCAGACCTTCTCATATACTTGACTCTGAACCAGCCACTTTACTAAATGACAGAGGAGAAGCAGAAAGACCTTAGGAAATAATATGTGGAACAATCAGAAGCACGGCATGACTCCCACAGAGGGAGGACAATTCAGACAGAAAGCAAAAGCCCAACAGTATACACTAAATGAGGTGTAGACAATCAGAAATATTGAAAAAGCTCATCTCTGTTCTACTTTACCCTATCTAAACCCAAAAGCTACAGAATGCCTAGAAAATCCAAAGGCAGAAATTATAAGAAGAAATTACTGCCCCTTCTCCCACACACTTTATCACAACAAACATATATACCCTAAAGGTGTTACTAAGAATGCTGTAAGGATTCCAAAAAGATTACCAAACTGTAAGATCACCCTCAGCTACATTAAGGAAAAGAAAAAAAACAAACAAACAAAAAAAAACCCCAGTTTTAATGGGTGAACAAGTTTCTGCTCTAAGCACTAAGGTGAAAGTGACTGTGGGTTTGATAGAAGTTCTGTGTTTCTATTCAACATCTGCTTCTTTGCAGATTAAACCCTTCTCTGAAAGACCAAGTATTGGCCACATATCCCAAGATCCTTACTTTATAAATTATTATTACCACTGCACCACTTGTTATCTTCCCTGGGAAATATCTAAGCTGCTCAAATACTGATAAAAGATGCTAGAATAACAGTAGCAACAAAAAAGTTTACTCTGCTATAGGGGTAAGGAAGCCATTGGAACAGATGCATCTTAATCCTATTCAGCCAAAACTGCCTGGAAAAAATTACAAAGTCAGCCAGTGAAACAAACAAAAAATACCTTAATCCCTTTAATAAGAATATCATCTTACAGCAGGAACTTAGGCCATTTTGATACCTGGTTTATGTAGCCTGTTTCTCGGCTTAGTTAAATCCTCTACTACATCCAGCCAGTCATCTGACTCACGGAAAGCAGGAATTACTTGCCTTGCTGCACTCTGACCCAAGTGTAATGATTAGAGAGACGAAAACATTCATACAAATTGATCTTCATTACTCAAGCTTCCACACATGATATAGTACAAGCTACCATCTCTAACAACAGCAGCAACATACACCATGTGTTATTTCTATAATCTAGATGTGCACATGCTGACTTCCAAAGCAATCAGCGTTCCTTCTGCCAACAAAGAAACCCCATGATCTCCAGCTACCAGCACTTGCTAAAAGGCTCTTACTCCCAGCATTTACTTGTGCAAAACCACTTTGCTGTAGCTTATTGGTCTAAATATGCTACTCAAGAGGAACTAGATTTTTAATGTAATTAATTGCTCCTTTGCATTTCAGACATATCTTTGGCCATCTGTCTCTAGCATGCTAAGAGGGGCTTGAGTGACTAACTGTGACAATAAATAAACATATTATTTAAGGAAAGTGTCTGGGAAAACTGAAGTCAAACATGGGGTGTGGCTGGCATCATTACTCAGAATAGGGTATATACTTTCTTCCCATGCTTTTTAGTTAATGAAAACCTATTGCTCTTGTTTGTGTTTTTCTCCATGATCACTCCAGCACTTGTAATCAATTTCTGCTCATTTGACTTTGACCATGGCTTATACTAGAGGGTAAGAAAAAATACCTCATTAGGAATGATCAATTACAACAGAGCAAAAGTGTATGGTGAAAATATCTGCAGCAAAATGTCAATGCCTTTGTTCCACCAAGAAATCCACCATGCAAAAACAATACAGGGGAAAGCGTACAAGTACCTGCTCAAGTAGCTGCCGTAGCCGGTGAAGCTGAGACTCCAGCTGTTTATTGTGATCTTCCAGTATCTGCATCCTTGCTTCCAGACGACCTTTATGTTGCCTCAGGAGTTTAGCTTCAGCAATGAGCTCAGCATCTTCAGAAGCATGCTGAGGTGACACAATGGAGTCAGGAGGTGACGCAAGAGGGTTTATTCCTCTCCGAAGATGTTGCTCCTTTAGTTGCTCGTATTCTATCTGCAGACTCCTGGAATGTTGAAAAGTGGAGGAGAATGATGGCTTGATCAAGTAAATGAAAATGAAAGATTTATTAGATCAAATTATATTACCACCTCCAACTAACACAAATAGCTCATACAAAGACAATGTCTTGACTTGTTTTATGGGGGAGTAAAAAAAAGGCAGTGAAGTAGAAGAAAAACTAAATTATTGCTTCACAGACACTCCCTCTTCTACCTAACAGAGCCAAGCTATGCACAACACATGCCTTCATTATGGATTATTGGGTTTTTTTTTGCTAAAATCATGACTTCTAGGTCTTTCTCATCTTCAATATAGTACATGCATGGCTCAAACAACAACGAAATGACAATTCAGACACCAGTAGGATGATTATGAGACCTTTGCTCTTCCTCAAGGTCAGCAATGATACGCTCCAATTCTCCCCGCTCTTCCTTCTCCACTGACTTGAGTATCTGAGCAGGACTCTGTGGCTGACTCACAGGTGACTCTCCTCCCAGCGTCTGACAATACTGCTGGATAAGGGCATGCTCATCCTCTCTGAAACAATAAAACAACACAGATAAAGACAGCAGCAAAGCATTTATTATGTGAGCAAACACCTCTATCAAGCTGAGGGATTTTGTCTATTTATGGAAAAGGACTAAGCACAAAGGAATGAAGCCTAAAAAACATACTGGAAGGAAATCATATAAACATACAATGCACAGGAAAAAAGGATTTATCTGCAGGAAAGGATCAGTTTAGTTCAATGCATGCATAAAGAACAAATGCTGCTAGTGGTTTGAAAAGAAACAGTGAAAACAAGAATCAGAGATAATACAAACCCAAGAAGACTGATTTGAAATGCCTTAAAAATAAATAAAACAAATAACAGAACCTGCTAGGTCCATTTTTTTCATAATATATGATATTTCTGAAATTTTCTGGAGGTAATTTTGGTTTGCTTAATTTACCTAATAGAGAAAAAAAATCCCCACAGAATTCTCCATGAAGACATAAAGCAATGCATCACCAAGCATCTAGCTAACCCTGTGCGCTGCACAAAGGGACTGACAATGCTTCAAAAATAATGCTGGAGGTTTTGAATTAGCACTGTATTTCCATTTTTCTCCTCCTATTTTGATATACACACACAATACCTTGAAAGTCTGCATTGGTAGTAGATTTCCTTCTTAGAGTTTCAGGGATAGAAATAAACTATAACACTGTCCTCCTCCTGACTCACATGAAATTACCTTCAGGTAAGGAGATCCAGAAGTCCTGACACTTTCAATTATGCTTTAATACCCAAGTGAAGTTGGTTTTGTATAGATGTGCCTTACTCCCCAAGTTGATGGCTTTTCTCCATAAATAAAGTCAGATGGATAGAAAGTGAAAGACACCAAGTGAAAGACACCAGTTTGCTTGCTTGCTTACTCAAGAAGAATGAATCAACAGCAGAAAAACATATACTATTCATCTTTTAAGAGAGAGATTGCTGCAGCAGTATGAATGCTGAAGAAAACCCTCCTTTAATTATCTTCTTTACTTGACTACAAACCAGAGACTGCATACTCTGATACCATGAAGTATTGTCCCTACAAACTTTACCCCAAAGATCTCCTACAGCTAAAGCATGGCCACAGCAGAGTGACAAACGCATGGGCAGTAAGCACACACTATTAAGGTTTCATTTAGAAAAGAGACTTTTCCATATTAAAAATATGTTGTGTGCTAGCCTTTTACCTCCTACTGCTGGAAAGTAGCAGCTGTGAATTCTGATATCAACTGATTATGGAAGTAAAAGCATCCTTAAGGGCTGCCTTTGAAAGCACGTGCTAAAAATAGGAAGTTCATTATATGCAAAGTATTTCTTTTCCAAATAAAAGTGTAGTGGAGCTTTTCAAGAGGCTTTTTTAAATTTCCTGTCAGTCAATTTAACATTTTTCATCACGGAATTTCCAAATGTACAGTCTCATTTGAAGGAATAGTAAAACCAGTTATTTAGAAAAGTATAGCCTGGAAGAAACAGCAGTAATTTCTGTGGTGAGAAATAGTCTATAAATAAGTGCATATACAAGTAAAACACATTAGGTGTCTTACAGGCCATGTACATGGATCGGGGGTTTCCGAAATAAGTTCGAACTCTTGGGACAAAAGCAGAAAATGCATGTGACAGGATTAGGTGAGAGTTGCATAAATACTGTTTGTGTAATGAAAAGCCTTATTTTTCAACCTCCTGTTGAACCAAGAGTTTTTGTTAGCTCAGTATATCAATATCTATTTAAAAGATTCATCAGTATTAGAAGCAAGACAAAATAGCCAAAGATTTAATAAATCCTGATTCCTGGTGTGTCTCTCTTAGAAAAGGACTTCCATCATTTAGTGAAATGATTTGGTTCTTTCTAGTACTGCTTAAGACAAAATTTGTATTGAAGACTAATCCTATGGTAGAACAACACTGAACTTTTTTTCCCCAAGGATAACTATTCACTATCTACCCAAAGTTATCATGTGGTCTTCCATTTTCCAGCCTGTTATTGAGATTTGAAAATTTAGACTCTTGCAATCAAAGAAATGTACATCAAGAAATTCTATGCCTGCCAAAAAAAATCCAGACAAAAAACAACCAAAAATCCAACCAAAAAAAAAACAAATGAACAAACAAACAAAACCAACCCCAACAAAAACAAAACAAACAAAAAAAAACCAAAAACCCAAAAAACCCACAAAACAATAACAAAAAAAAGCCTGTGGCAGTTCTATCCATTGAATTAAAAACCAAATTATTGAGTATTGCTTTTAAAAATTAGTAAAAAGTTTTAAGAAAATAGTGTACAGTCACTTATTTCATATCTGTCTTGGCTGTAATCAGCACTACACTCATGAGAAAAATGACTACATGGATCTTCCCTACAAATGAATAAATCAAATAAATTTTTAATTAAATACATACATATATATATGCATAGTTTAAATATAATTGTTGCATATGCATTTAAGTCCTTAATAAAAATAGTGGTATCCAAGAGTGTGAGGTGAAAAAGAAAAAAAGAAACAGAACAGTGTTCCATTTTTTCCCCCTTACCTACAAAAAAGGCACCTCTAACGGCTTTATCTTCTTCACTACTTGAGTGATCACAGGGAAACTCATAATCACTATTATTTTCCATTAGTCTACTTCAAACTAAAACAAAAGCTAGTGAAGTTAATGGAGTTTGGATCAGGTCCCAGTGCAACAATTAAAATCTCATTGTATTTCTCTACCCTTTAGTTATCTTGACAAAAATACCCTACCCTTTGTAACTAAATTTTTGCCAAAGTGATGTAACCCCTCTGGGGGCTTCAAACTCTGCAGGGCACAGCGCTGCAAAATGTGCAGAGTACCCTGTGACAGAAATGGCCACAGCAAGCCAAGAGTGCTGGCAATTCAAAGTCACTCCTTCAGGAAGCACAAAAACAGTGTTAAAGGAGGCAGGTGAGAGAACACAGCTTTATCATCCAGCCTTCAAAACAGCATTTACATGTTAATTTAAGTGATACTGTGTAACTACACATACAGCCTTCATTTGTGTAGGGTGTTGATGATGTCAGGAAACGTTCACTTGATCTAGCTTAGTCTAGTTATTCTAATTAGGCATCAAAAAGCTGCTGTCTACATTTTAAAATGGTGAATTAGTTCATAAACAAAATTTAGGTCATCTAAAATGATTCTGTATTAAAATAGGGCTCTGTAAGGCTGGATTTATTATATTTATTGGAATTTGTTAAATCTGAGATTCTGTCAAGATTCTGTATTAGGCATAATCTTATTTTTTAATGAAACTTAGAAACACTTTAAAAAGAGTTTACACAGTAAATGCTTAAATGCTTTTGACTGCATTGTGATCCAGTTGATGAGATGAACACAGTTAAATACAGATAATTTTATATTTTAGTCTCAGAGTTATTCAGTCCAGAAAAAACTTCATTTCCCTCCTTTCCCACTGGTTCAGAGTCTCAGAAAGCATACTGGAGAGGCTGTGAATATTGACTGCTCTTTTTTTAGGCACCACACATTGCAACTGACAGCAGGCTTTTTCACAGGCACTTGATAAAGGAAGACTTTTGAAGCAAATGTGTATTTTTACCATGTGTTCTACCTTTGGTCTGTCTTGCAAAATTACTAGTTTGAAAATACACAGCCTTGAACCTGCACCAACAAACCTCATGACTGTAATTAGGATAGATTCATTAGTAGCACACGACTTCCAGGACAGGGCTTCAAATAACCTACAACACAAGGTCTCTGTTCTATGCCAGCCAAATACTTTTATTTTGAGAATCTGGGACATTGTTCTGTGGAAGTGGAAGGAGATGGCAACCAGCAAACCAAATAAAAGCATAATGTAAAAATTAATTCCTCACTCTTTCTTGGTGGTTGAATACCCCATGTCCTTTGAGAGACAACTAGAAGTACACAAAGTCCTTCGACAGCAGAGGCTGCAGCTCCTATTCTGCATTTCACCATAGTAAAAGGCAGCAAACGAGACATCCCAGAAGGTCAGACTTGAAAGAAGTATATCTCAGAGGAAAAGAACACCCCAACAAAGAATCCCAGGGAAAACAGCCTATGAAGTATCCTCTTCTCTTTGCAGACATATATTTTCAAGAGGTCTGTTCCAAAACATGCATTGTGCATAGAGGAAGCAAGAAGCAAATAAAGCTGCATATAAGCTCCCTTTTATTGGACTATGCTGTGGAAAGAAAAATTCAGATTTCCTGACCATCATTTTTCATCAGTGCATTACTTTATCTGATTAAGAAAACTGATTGCTAAGTTGGATTTAAGATGGGAAGATGTGGCTAATTGTGAACTTACTTCATTGACAATTTTAATTTTTACTGTAACTCTTATACCAAGCGCCATGCATTCCAGTCCAAATAAAGTGTACCTTGACCTACTGATGCTATGAAACATTCTAGAATAAGGATGAAGAAGGTACTCAAAAATCCTTTGTCGAATTTATTTGTTCTTCTCCTAATTTTACCATCACATGAAACTAATTTGTCATAGTAACAAGATCCTTTTTAACCACTTACATCACGTCACAGTATTCAGTTACTACATACTGGGGCTCCAGTTTGACATTACATGAAGTAGCAGTGCCAGATAAAAGTATCAATGGCCTTTCCCTTCTGAACCTGTTCCTACTTCTGAACCTGAGTGCAGAGTTCCCTAACATAAAATTTCAGATATGTTCCAACTCTGTCTTAGGATGACTGTGATGCAACAATGGTGCAGACATGAAGATAACTGGTAGTAAAGGCATTAACCAGAAAACAGCTATTAAGCATCTGCATTTATTCTGAAAGTATTTATACTATGCCCAGTGCCATCAACTTCTGTATGGACTCAATAGGATAGTTCATAAATTACAGGAATAAGAGAATTATGCTCTTGTCCTATTTTCCTAACAATTTTTATTTTCATTCTACAACACCACAATTTATCAAATTATGAGGCATAGCTTTCTGCTAGGGACACTACTGATCATTCTATGTTGTAAAGATGTAATATTTTTCTTATGCTCATCTTCATTGGTGAATAGGTAAGTCTGCTTTAAAGAGAGAGATGATTTTGCATGAATTGAAGCCAAACAAAATCCATCACAACATTCTAGCCTAAATATCTAGAACCGTCTAATGTATAGAGAAGACCAAGTGAAGGAAAAACATTTTTATTCATTGTATTTGTATCAGAAAATTCATGCATGAGAGCATTAGAATGTTTTTAAAGAAGCTGGGCATGCTACAATAGAGACTGTGCCTGTTTTTTCTATCTACAAGTCTTTTTCTGATTAGATAAAATGCCTTTTTTAATGGAATTCACATATCTTTGGGGAAGGGGAGGGTTAGAAAAGTTTAGCTGGAGAGATAGATGTCACAATGACATTCAAAAAAACAGGTTAGTTAAAACTCAAGGATTATCTTTGATGAGTGCTTTCTTAATCAAATGGCATATTGCAAAACACTCCTGAAAACAAACTCATTATGTTTAACTGAGAGCAGAAGTTCTCTTATTCAAATGTAGATGACTTCTTACATATAATCTTTGATGCATGAAGAGTGTTAAAAGTATTGTCCCTGAACTTATGAACCTTACAACACCAAAGCAGTGACATTCAAAATCAAGTTTTCAAAAAAGGCAACACTGCCTCTGTTCTGAATATTCACAATAAACTGAAGGACTCTTCAGGACCAAAAAAACAAGATCATTAAACAGAACTCCAATTATGAGAAGCAAAGAATTTGATTTCTAAACCAGTAATTGTTTCCTAATGCTTGAAACAATACTGTAAAAAAAAACAAAACATTTTTCTCAGAGACGTTTATCTCTTGAGATGAAAAAACATGTATTCACATTTCAAATTGCTCCTTTGAATTCCATCCATATAGAATGATGACACCATCCCTGTTTCTATGTTAAATGACATTTAAAAAATAAGAATAGATTTGAACTATAATCCGAAATTCCCAATGTTTCAGCAACTTCTTTCCAGCTTTCCTGCCAAATGAGAGCATGTTTGCTGGTTTTTTTGGGGTTTTTTTTGTGGAAGGGAAATCAAAAGGGAATATTTTGGCTGCATTTCTCTCACTGGTGAGTGTGCCAATGACAGAAACAAATTTAAACAGTGCATGCGAAAATAAGTTTTATTTGGTATGTAAATAGAGTCAATTAATCAGAAAACAGGCAACATTTAAAGGGGGGTCACGTGTGCTTCTTTCACGCAAAGTATTTTAAATCTCAAACTGTTAGTATACTCGTGGATAGAATAATTTCATTATTAGATTTTAAAACAGTAAATTAAAGTATTACTGAGACTAACAGCATTTTCTAACTAAAGCTTAACAAGAATAATTTTAGTTTTCCTCTTTAAAAATGCTGATGGTATTTGTTAATAACTTAAAAAGAGACCAAGTCCTACAACATTGATTTAATTAACTGAACTGATGATAAAGTGAGGTTAAAACATTTGTGCTTTTACATTCAAAAATATTGCATTTAATTCATCAGCAATTCAAGGGGTTCTATGCTTTCCAAGTTTATCAATGCATTTTAATTAAGGTTTTTACATAAAAGTGATACACAATAAAAAAAAAAATATATATATTGGTAAAACTAATGTAGGACAATGTTTATTACATAGTACAATCCCAGGTACAAACACGCGGATCAGCAGCCAGAAAACTGAAATATAAAGAAGTAGCAACACTATTGTGGCTCTGAAGAGTCTTCAAAATAGAGATGATTTTTTATTTTGATGAGAAAGTTGTGTAGGGTCTAGCAAAAGCCACAGAAGGATTTATTTTCTTTTATACTATGATAAAAGCAGAAAAGGAATACAAACTAGAGCCTACAGAGCTGTGGCTTTTTACCAGTCACATGGAATATGCTCACTTTTGAAGCAGAATGCCTGACAAATGCAGAGTTCCCACACATCATCTAGTGAACGTGACCAATTTCCACAATTGGTGCTTGGAATAATTAAACTTATGCAGGCATCCTTGGGGTCATTCTTATGCGGCTGCTTTTACTAAGTCCTGTGTTAGACCTGATGAAGATTATTCCATGAATCTATAACCAAAGCTCCTGACAGCCTTAATGAGTCCTGAGTTACTTACACGCTTCCTGTGGTGGAGCTGCCGTCCATGAGGAAGGAGCCATTGGTCCTTTCCATCTGAGCAAGCCTGAAAGGCAGGGAAAGACCAGGACAATTAAAGGTAGTGTGAAAATCAATTCTACTTAAAAACAGCTCAGTTTTGGTGATCTTTGTATACATGACTAGGAATAAACTCCTAGATTTTTGTGACAAAAACCTATAATCCAGAGGACTTTTATGAGAAACTTGTGCTATGATTAATTAATTCTACTTGCCAAACAACAACAAAAAGTGTATTTTCTAACTCTAGTATAATTATCATTAGCATCACCACAACTCTCATGGAAAAATTAGTTAAAGAGATGTTTTTGCAGATGGTTTTCTTTCTGAATTTTCTAAAGCTGGACTAACAAAAGAGGATGAATACTTTTTAAATATAGCCATGCAACTTCTGAAATTATGCTTGGCAAAAAATACCACACTGTGGACAGACAAGTCCTGGAAAACAACACACAAAGCAGTATAATCAGAGGGAGGCACTGCCTATAGTTCTCATTTTGGAAGGAATGAATTTAAAAAGATGATTCGACTGTATATACAAGGTCATACAGTTCTTTAAAATCAAAGCAGAAATTTTCTTTCTATTCAAGTTTCCAGGAAAGATCATAAGACACAGATATAAAAATTAGGAACACTGATTACTCTGCACATACATTCAACTGCACCAAATACAGCTACTTCCTTTACTATGGGTTATCTTAATTTCACATATATTTTTGCAAGTGCATTATGCATTACTATAGACATCTTCAAACTTCTTTTTGAAGGCAGTGTGCAAGGCCCTAAAGAACTGGGAACTCTGGTGACTTCTTTTAGTATGGAGCACATTTGCTCTTCTGTACATTTGTTGCTATTCTTGAGGGTTGAAGGGGAAGAACAAATGAAGGCACACACTTCCATCTTGATTGTCTCATCCCACCGTGGCTGGGGTGGGACATTGTGCTCCAACACCTCCCCCGAAGGGAAAAAACTCTCCAGAGTGACTAGAGACAATCAGATCATCTCTGCTCTGGGGCATCTCAAACCAATCTAGTTCACAGTGAGCAAAACGCTTATAAAGTTAGCGGGTATCTGTGGTTAATGCTTCACTATGATCGTGCTCTTAACTCAGGATGAGAGGAAATGGCCTCGAGTTGCACCAGGGGAGGTTTAGACTAGATATTATGAAAAATTTCTTCTGTGGAAAGGTGGTCAGGTATTGGAATAGGCTGCCCAAGGAAGAGGTGGAATCGTCTTCCTTGGAAGTGTTCAAAAGGCATGTGGGGGTGGCACCTGGGGACGTGGTTTAGTGATGAACACAGTCATGCTGAGTTAACAGTTGGGCTTGATGGGTTTAGAGATCTTTTCCAACCTTAATGATTTGGTGATCACCAGGTCTGAATGTACAGAAGTGAGTTCAACAAAACACTGAAACATTGAGATGGACTTGGCATAATAGACATTTTATCACAAAACAACTAGGGCTACCCCACAAAAGCCAGAACACAAAACATCTACAATTATGATTTGCTCTGCTAAAAGCAGAAAACTGCTAAAACAGTAATGCCGTGTCAGCCCATCACAGAAGAAAACAAAACCCTGGATCTAATATCCTACTGGGAAAACCTATATATCCAAAAAGTTCAGTTTATTTCAAAGGTTAAAAATGAAGATACAAAACGATAATGGCACATTTTATAAATAATACAATTTTGCAGCAGTTTGCGTTCTGTATAAGACATGTTAGATTTAACACATCTATTTTACATTTATTATGACTGTAATCAGAAGCTAATGATTTTAAAAGATTTTACTTACTTCTAAGTACAGAGAATTATATCTTTTTAATAAATAATATCTAACCAGTATTGTATATTAAAAACTGCAGAAATCAACCCCAAAATGCAATGTACTGATGAGAAACCATGTCTGTCTTACCTAGTAGCATACTGCTCTATCCTGGAGTGTGTGTCATCATGAAACAGCTGTGGAGACTGGGAAGGACTAGTTTTAAAACAACAATAAAAACATTAGCAGTGTCTAAAGCAATTTATGCTACAGACAACATTATTTTTAAATTAACTTAGACTGATGACAAATAAATACATTCACAATATTCCCAAGGGCATTACTACTTTGGGTCAGCCATGCCCCATAGTTCAGGGACATCAGATTAACTGCAACTGAGCTAAAAGAAAACAACTGGCAAACAAGGCTTTCCAGATAAAGGGGTTCTGCATACTCACTCATATTGCTCAGGCCACATACTGATGAGAGTGATAGGACTGCAAGGAAGACACAAAAAAAAAAAAAAAAAGGGGAAAAAAGAGAGAGAGAGAAAGAATGAAACTATAAACTAAAAAACTTTAGTACCATTTATGCAAGAGAAAGCTGGAGAAACACAAAATATTTTAAACAGCAACCCACCCTGAACCAACAACAACTCATGGAGAAGAGAGACAGTAACAGATACTGCCACGTGCCTTGGAGAGACAGAAGACTGACTTACATACTTCATTTTGTTAAATAAAAATCAATTTAAAGAAAAACCCAAATCAGTGGTATTGACTGAACTGCAGCTCATAGGCCATAATCAATTAATTTAAATTCTGCCCAGGCAGTGGAACTTTAATTTTAAACTAACTAATAAAATGTATTAAAAAAAAGAGTGGGGTGTAAAATCCCCACCAATAAAAACACCCCACCATAAGTCACAGTTACCAATGCTTATTTTCCTTATGCATAAAAATAATGTGGTAAATATATATTGTATTACATTCTCACACTTGAATAACCATAAAGGATTTTTTATTTTCTTTAATTTTTTTTTTTTTAGTAAAAGGAATGTATTACTGAGTTTTGCCACCTGCAGGGCGGAGAACCGATACCAACAGTTTTCTCAGCATGGTGCTGACAATTTATCTATTTCCCACATGACTGGACCAACAGAATTTTATCCTGACCTGTGATTACAGTTTTGACATTCCAATTTCTGGCAGCATTGGCAAAATTTCATCACATCAAAGTAGCTTTGCTTTCTTGTGTTGGTGGCAGCTGAAGCCTGCCCTGGAGGGTAACATTTTAACATTTGAATGTGCGTTGCTTCCTTAGAAGCCAGGCCATCAATCAGTAGTTTTCAAATTACTTCCTCCTGTATCTTAAACTGCTAATGAGGATGTTTTGTTTACTTACTGCAAATGAAAGGCACAGCCCTGCAGTCATGGAAGCCCTCAGAGCCAGGGCACTGGCACTGAGCTGGAAGCAGAGCATCTTTGCTGAAGCCTCGCACAGTTGCCAAGTGGCGCTGTGTTCAGACAGTGCAGCAGTGCCACAGAGTCCAGGATGTGAGGGGCAACCAATCCATTAAACTCATTCTAGCACCCTGTCAGCACGTCTTAATTTTGCTCTTGTAAGAGTGTCTTTTGCTGACAACTGCCAAGTGAGTAAATAAAATGAAGCACTTCTGTCAGCACCATAAATAATATGGTGGAGACACCAAGAGTGCTCTCTCTGATTAGGCTACCTCTATTTCTGAAGCCTGTAGGACCCTAATTAACTCAGAGGTATCTAATTCTGGGAATTTTGACATAATCATATAAGCAGTGCAGTTCCAAAAGCCCAGTCTCCTCAAAAGTGTTCTCTGTGAAACAGTTATTCAGCCCCCACCAACATTACCTGTTTTGTCGATTACCATGGCCATTGTAAAGTCCATGGCTTTATAATAAAATGCTTATGAAAACCTAAGCATAAAATATGTTACTTTAAAAATAATAGACAAGATCTGCAGATAATGTGAAACAATACAAAATAATATAGCACAAGGCTCTGAAATTGTTGTTGGCAATTTTTTGAGTTTCAGCTTTTTGTTTTTGATAGAATAGGCCAGTGATTCCAGGAGAAATTCCTCTATAAATCAAGCTTACGTCTCCAGGTTGTCACCCTCCAATACTGTTTGCACAGGTAAGTAGCCAAGTCGGGGATGCTTTGCAAAATACTTCTTTGACCGGAATTTATTCTTCAGCACTTTTGTGAAGTCCCGTACATCTTCCCCAGATGTCGTCTTAAAAAGAAAAAAGAAATAAAATTCAGCATTGCTAAATAGTATTGATTTAATATCAATATTATTAATAATTATGGTACTGTCCTGAAAAAGAATACAAGGAAAAGCTTTAAAATTTCAATGATGTTAAAATTGCCCTTTTAGTGTCCTGAGATACAGTACAATAATAATGCTAATGCACCTAAAAATATTATTCTTCTGGAAAATAATAGCAAGGCTTCAAATTCCCAGCAATAAATGTATTTACCAATTACTTTATAAATTGGAGAAAAATTGAAACACGTTCAAGCGTTAAACTGAACATCTATAAGCAATCTTAACACAAAAATTTAATTTTTCAGAAAAATTAAAAAGGGCAAATCAGTTGGTAAGATACAGCCCTCTTTATTCACAAAGTCTGACAAAACACACACTGCCTTCCATTCTAGACCTACAATGGAAATCTTTATCACAAGAGTGGAGTGGTACGTGCTAAGCCATTCTCTGCTGCAATGGCCAAGATTTTCATAAGCATTTTCTCAAGTTACCAGATCTCTTCCTATAGGATTCTGTCACTACCTGTAATATTCCAGAGTCAAAAAAATCCACAGATGAAGTGGTGGTCAGTGTACAGCCACTGTGCAGAAGCACAGGCAGGCCAGATAAGAGCAATTAGTGCCTGAAGTAACACACTCAGACTGATTCTGTCATCTCCTTACTACCACAGAGTAAGATTAGGAGAAAGATTAGCCACAAAATTCTACAAGTCTAAATTTACAAGTTACAATCATCATCTTCCATCCCTCTCAGCAGCTCTTTTTACTGGTCCTGACTGATGCAGCCTCTTCCAAAACTGCTAAGTGCTTAGCCACATCCCTCCCTGCCCACCTCCCTATCCTCAGAACACAATTAAAATTTATTCAACTGCTTTTAAAAATCACTTTAACTGGTGATAATCACAGCAATAATGGCAGCACTGCTTTGGTAATATTATTCAGCTAACTTCTGCTACCAAAGCAGGGGTACATACAGGCATAAAATCCAAGGCGAAAATGGCAATAAAGAGGTCTGCAGGAAGAAACAGTAATGTACAGTTTGCCTTTGAAGTGTATGTGCTCAGACTGTGCTGAGTATTTCAACAGAACAGTCCCCTTCCAGCCTCTACTACTGAGCATCTCCTCTTGCAACTGCAGTAAAGAAAATGTGGCCATTCACCTCCAGAGTTATCTGAAGATTTGCAACAGCTTTCACAGACTTCAGTCCAGCCTCTGTAACAAACTACAAATTGCATTCCTCTGCTTCAGGAGAAGCCTGTTAACATCATAGGATGCCGAAGTGGGTGGACAACCATGTGGAAAACAGAGATGAAGACTTCAGTTTTGTAATCTTTTTCCCTGATGTACTACAAAGAGGCCTAGGAGCAGGTCAGGCAAACTATTCTCTGTTGTCAAAATATAAAAATGCTTCCATATTCATCTATATATTTTAATGTATGTATAATATATGCAGTTACAAACTCTAATGCAGATCAGATGAGCAATAAAAATAGCAGATAATTAAACCGATGTTGGTTGGAGTTTCTCATTTGCAGCTTTAACAAGTAACAAGAAATTGAGTAAATTTGTGACCAAGAGGTGTTTGAACCCCTGAGTTGTAATATAAGTGAATTCAGGGAGGGTTCACAAAATCATTCTCAGAAAGCATCTCTCCAACCACTGCACTACTCAAAGAAGGAGCATGAGGCATTGCAAAGGGCTGCTTACTCTCATGCAACAGTAACTCCAAGGGATGGAACTCTGCCCCAAGGCCAAGGAATGAAAAATTTAATACCTACACACTGTACAAATAAATGTCTACTGAGCTGCCAAATTTTTCCTCTGCTGTATTCTTTATTTGGTATGACAGCCTGATTCTCAGAAAGAAGACTAATATGACAGTGTACTGACTGAGCACTGTAAATACTAACCAGTGAAATTTGAGCCGATTTGAAAGAACTATTTTAATTTACATTAAATTAAGATGCAACTCTGAAAAATGTTGGGTTTTTTTGTTGGTTTTTTTTTTTGGGCATATAACAACACTATACAATCCAACCCAAAATCATGCCAAGGGAGATATACTATAACATTTTTCTTTCAAAAAAGGATAGCCAGGCACTGTTGTGTAGAATCTATCTTTTAAATTAAAACCAGCAGGCACCTTTTTACACTTCCTTACATCATGACATCTTGACTATTTCCACACAAATCAACAGCACAAATAGCACCATTGTTACAGAACTACTTCAAAAGCAAAGAAAAAAAATCCTTTCTTTCACTGAAAATTCAGTCAAAAGACCCATGCTTTCAAACTCAATTTAAAATCTCAGCTCTTAGAGCAAGACAAAGTTCAGGAAAAAACATTTAATATCCATGGCTGACACTCACAAAGAACTAAAAAATAAATTCATAGCAGAAAGTGTCAAGGTGTCAGTAGTTACAATCTGTAACAACCAAAAAACTGGCATCAGCACTCTCCAATACACCAGCTAGGCACGGAGTTATAAGCAGCAAACTAAGATACAAGTAGCTGTAATCCAATAAAAAACTAAGAAAACAGGATTTCATGGCAAACAGTGAAAAAAACTGAGCATGCTGAAACATGTTTTTCATACATGTCTTACAAAACCAGTTGGTGTATGCATTCAGTATATTGGAAATAGAACAAGTATTCATTGGGAAAATGTAATACCAAGAATGTAATAAACTAATTGTAGAGCTCTAAATTAAATTACATATAAAATAAAAGTTATAATAAGCAAATATAAGAAACATAAATAAATAATATAGAATACTTATAATGCTACATGCATTTAATTTCATTTATTTCTCACTATTCTCTTTTTCAAAGAAAGACTTAGAATGGAAGCCCAATTTCTTATTCCTTTCACTGCACCTACCTGTGTAAAAGGACTAGTCTGCACCTGAAGTCATCATTCTTTTAATTACATTTATTATATCTAACACAAAACCAATTGGCTGTTTCAATATACACACAGAAACTGATTCCCAGAAGAGATATGAACCTCACTAACCTATGCTGTCCCTAAGCCCAACCAGCCATTCATGGGTTATAAGTAAGCTGGTAAGAAACGTACACAGACACTGAAAACTCAAGCAAGTTCCAAGAAAATATGTTTTGTATAATAAGACATGCTCAGAGATGCAAAAATAAAATAACATCTATGTTGCTTAAAAGGATTTTGGTTTATCCTTTAATAGCAGCTCTAGTGAATACCTGAATTTGATACTACTTGACACTGATCAAATGCTTTAGGAAATGTTAAGGTTTGCAGTCAAAAAAAACCTAACAGTGAAACCTCAAAACTTTTCTACATCCCATATTTTAATTTCTTTATATTTTATTTATCTGTAACATTTTTTAGCACCTCTACTGTAAGTCTGACTGTTCTTGATGGAAAACAAAATTCTTAGACCTACTTGTGGTAACTGCTAAAAAATGCGCAGGTATGATGAGAGCTGCATCTTAAAGCAGCTGTCAGCTAGACACCACTGGGAAACATTCCAACATGGGATGTGAGAGTAAGACATGGATACTTCATTCCTGTAATTTTATTTGTTTTAATTGACATTTAAGAATGCCATTCACTAATAATGTACAGACATATTTAACTGTATCATAGAATATACTGAATTGGAAGGGACCCATCAGGATCATGAAGTCCAACTCCTGGCCCTGCACAGGACACCCCACGAACCACACCATTGTGCCTGAGAACATTGTCCAAACCATTCTTGAACTCTTAGGATTTGTGCTGTGACCACTTCCCAGCGCAGCCTGTTCCAGTGTTCAACCACTCTCCGAGTGAAGAACCTTTTTCTGATATCCAACATAAACCTCCTGACTAAACTTCCTGCCTTGAGTCCTGTCACTGTTCAGAAGAGTTAAGAGATCTGTACTTTGCCATCCACCTTCTCTCATGAAGATGTTGAAAACCACAATGAGGTCTCCCCTCAGTCTCCTCCAGGCTGAGCAGATCAAGTGACATCAGCAACTCCTCATACACTTCCACCTCCAACCCTTCACCATCCTTGTGGCCCTCCTTTGGATGTTTCCCCATAGCTTAATGTCTTTCTTATAACCTGGCACCCAAATCTGCCCCCAGCACTCAAGAGGAGGTGAACCCAGTGCAGAGCAGAGCGGGACAATCCCCTCCCTTGCCCGGCTGACGATGCTGTGCCTGATGCCCCCCAGGACAGGGTTGTCCCTCCTGGCTCCAGGGCACTGCTGGCTCATGTTCCGCTTGCCATCGACCAGGCCCCCCAGGGCCCTTTCTGCAGTGCTGCTCTCCAGCTTCTCATTGTCTGCTCTATACACACAACCAGGGCTCCCCCATCCCAGGTGGAGAATCTGGCACTTGCCCTTGTTAAAATTAATGTGGTTGGTGATTGCCCTTCTCTCTTAATTTGTTCAGGGTTCTCTCTAGGGCCTCTCTGCCTTCAGGGGGAGTCAGCAGCTCCTTCCAGTTTTGCATCCCCTGTGAACTTGCTCAGTATCCCTTCCAGTCCTGCATCCAAGTCATTTATAAAGTCGTTGCAGAGCACNGCTCCAGGGCACTGCTGGCTCATGTTCCGCTTGCCATTGCCCAGGCCGCCCAGGGCCCTTTCTGCAGTGCTGCTCTCCAGCTTCTCATTGTCTGCTCTATACACACAACCAGGGCTCCCCCATCCCAGGTGGAGAATCTGGCACTTGCCCTTGTTAAAATTAATGTGGTTGGTGATTGCCCTTCTCTCTTAATTTGTTCAGGGTTCTCTCTAGGGCCTCTCTGCCTTCAGGGGGAGTCAGCAGCTCCTTCCAGTTTTGCATCCCCTGTGAACTTGCTCAGTATCTCTTCCAGTCCTGCATCCAAGTCATTTATGAAGTCGTTGAAGAGCACAGAGCCAAGGATGGAGCCCTGTGGAACCCCACTAGTGACAAGTGGTCAGTCTGACATCACCCCATTCACTGTAACCCTTTGCACCCAACCCATGAACCAGCTCCTCACCCATCCATGATGTGTTTATCCAGCTGTGGGCTGCACATTTTGTCCAGAAGGATACTGTGAGAGACAGTGTTGAGAGCTTTGCTGAAGTCCAAAAACATTACATCTACTGGCTTTCCCATATCAACTAGGTGGGTTACCCTGTCATAGAAGTAAATCAGGTTTGACAAGCAGGACTTTCCCCTTATGAAGCCATTCCTAAACAACTCACATTTTTTAAAAACACCTCACTCCCCTTGATAGAGGCAAGAGACAAAATACCACAAAAATTAGGTTATTAAAGGTATAATAACTGTATTCAGGCTGTCACTGTCATATCAGTGATGTTTGCACTGTGTAACATTGTGAAGGTTACTCTTCTGTGCCCACTAAGAGGGGCATTTCTTAGCAATTTCTCACAAAAGGAGAGATCGATTATAAGTTTTGTGGGTTTCAGTTTACTCCAATGAAATCAAGCTGTAATTTCAAGAGTAACTAACAAATTAACTACTCTTCTCAAGGCAAATGGTGATCTCTAAATTCCACAGCTGGAAGCGATGTTCTGCATGTGAAATAGCCAGATTTAACCCTTGCTGCTTTCTTTCACCTTCTCCATAGAAAAATCACATTTTTTTAACAGTGCAGCATCATGCCTGGTGCACTGCTAAGCATGTCACGATGAAACCACTGACTTACTCGTGTCAGTTGCTTATGAAACACTGAGGCTGCTTAATGTTCAGGAACATATCTGTCTTCTCTGAATGTCACTAGGAATTAAATTTTCAGATGACTTACCTAGAGGAGAAGTCTTAACAGGCACTATTTCAGATAAGCTTTACTGTGCCTGGAAAAAAAAAAATCACTCTAGGATGAACTATCATTCAACCAATAATTTCTGATGTCTTGACTATCATGTTCTGAGCTCCTGTAGGGAAATAAAATTCTGATCATCTGGAATATGAAGGGGCTAACCTTAGCTGGCATTGTTTAATAGAAAAAGGCTACCAAAAATTACTTCCCTAAAATAAGGAGCTGTGCCAGGTGAGTGGCACACAACTACAAAAATGGATTATATTTTCATTAGGAATGAAATGAGAAAATTTTCAGAACTGTGATTTGATATTTGCGTTTTACTCCAGAAGAACTTATTTTTATATTCCTTGCTGTGGAATATGGGATTTGCAAAGTGAAAACAGTTCAGAGAAAGAAAACTGATGTAGTACATATTTCCATCTGAAATTCAAAGGATCCATTGATACAGAAAGCCACATTAATATAACGCAAGTGCCACTATTGAGATGACTTCCATTCAAAAAAACCTAAAATAAACCATGGAGGTAGCCATGTAAGCCTATTCCCAAATTAGATGTTAAGAAAATCTAACAATATTCTTACATATATGTATTAAAATTCTACATTAAAATCTTATTTATCCATATTCTTGGAGAAAGACTACATAAAGGTGAAAAACTAACTAAAATAACTTTGCATGTCTACTACTTAAGAGAGAATTATGTTTTCAGATGCTTCTCATGCCCATCTCTAAACCTTGGATGAAAGAAAAGACATAACTGAAGTCATAGCAGTTATTTTTTTTTTCCTGCATTTTCAGCATCAAGAAAACTAAATTGGAAGCTAGGAGAAATGTTAAATGGCATTAAAGATTAGAATTCAGTAACTACATATACCTATGTGGAGTAAATAGTCCTATTCTGAAATTATGAAGCAATTCTTACCTAATGTAAATATCACAAAACTCATTAAAATGGAGAACATATTCCTTAAGCCATTCTCCAAATCATTTGAAATTTAGTAAGAAGCTACACTGCTTCTGAGAAATCCCTTCATACCCTACACTGAACTGCTCACCTAAAGACAATTAAATGGTCTTCCCACCATCTGTGACTAAGCTCCAGTTCTAAATGTCAGCTTAATTAATGGAAGCATTTTTTTTACTTATTTATTGCTAGCACTCTTGTTAATAATATATTTATATGCATTAGCAGTAAGAAAGTGGAGCTAGGTTTTATTAATGCAGTTTGATAAGTACATGCATTTGTACTCTGCTTTTCAACGCTGGCAAAAAAGCAACATTTTAACATGAACAGCCTTTGAATTTAGGTGAAAAGGTAGAGTAGATGTACTCTTCCTGTTCAGGCTATTTGTACTGTAATATAATGGATTCTGAGGAACAATTTAGTGGCCTTTGGTACTTTTATTTTATTTCTCATGTCTATGCTACTTTTCAGGCATTATCCCATTTAAACAAACAAGCTATTCCACTAACTGCAAAAAATTTTGCAATTCTTGACTGCTGTATTGCATTTAATGAGTTCATTATGTAGACAGGTTTAGCAACAAATTAGTACACCAACCATAGTGCCTTATTACAAATAGTAAGAACAAATAACACAGGATTCTTTTTGTGAAATCAATTTTTTATTCCACCCCTAGACTGGATAAGACTAGTTGAAATAGACTGCGTGTGGGTACTGATTATGGAAGTCTAACAGGCATGTTGGTCTGTTCATATAATGGGTCATTTCTTTTTACAGAAATGGAACTAGCAGAGTGTACTTACGGCAGGACTCAAGTAAAATTCCAGCTCTCATATTCAGCTTCCAAATTAATGGGGGTCAATGCTGAACCTCTAATTTTACGTGTCATCTAAATTATATGTAGTTTCTTTTATTCTGCTCTACTTAAACTGCCCCGAGTTCCTTCCTTCCCCCCCTTATACACTTGCCCTCCTTCTCTCACTCTAATCAAGAATGTCATTTTACTCCCCTTATTATCCCATAGTGGATTCACCTCATTCCTCCTGTATTTCATAGAAAGAAGGGACTTTTGCCTTATGTTACCTTATTTTACACCTAATATTGCTTTAAATCTATATTCTTTCTGCAGCAGTAACAGAAATCTTCATTATAATACAAGCCATCCCTATTCCCAGGGACAGAAAGGATTACAGACATTTCCAGAATATATTTTTCATTTTGTCAGCCTTCACTTGTAAATGAGATGGCTTACAGTTACATAATGGGAACTTGTGTGACAAGAACTGAAAATTCCTCTTAGATATCAAATCTGCTGCTTCAGACAAAACCTGGAATTCCTCAGAAATATACCATCTTGTTCTAGGGAAAGTACTATACCCCATACCACATGTAATCTGTATTTGACTAACTCAACAGGAAGGATATCTTACCCTGTGGATCAGCAGCATTATTTATTTCAACACCCCTTACAGCTCAAATTCTGAATTTTCTGTATATTATAGGCAGTAGCAAAGAACATTTCTGTTCTTCTAAAGATAAGGCTTATAAGCAGGAAAACAAAAGTGAATGCAAGAACAATACATCTCACATATGTTCTAACTTTTAGGGTCATGTTGGGCAAAGAGGAAAGCAAAAAATCTGTACCACCATATTTTTAATGATGTCTAATCATAGACCTTCAGATCCTGAGGTTAGAACAGTCATGTGAATATAGGAAAAACTGGGCTTATATCATGAAACCAGTATAAGACAACACAAAAAGAAAATGGCCTCTGAAAAGCAGAGGCAAAAAGAGCAAAAAACAGAGAAAAATACAATAAACATTAAAACCGGCTGAAAAAACAACAAATCTAGTTAAAAAATATTCTTCAGAGTAACCTAATAATGGTTATTACCCATTAGAACCAGTCAGTAGATTGGTACTCACAGGTATACAGTACTCCACCATTGGATAATGGAGTTTATGCCCCTTTGCTGTGCGACCAGAAAAGAAACAGCTCTGACAGACATCATAGTTGAAATGTTTTAAGCTCCGGTACCTGTGGGGACATTAAACAAAGTGATTAGAGATTCCTAAATTTGCTTCTAATTAAGCCTCACAAAGCAAATTACTCTCTGAAATGGTGTCACCTGCTTTTCAGCAGCAGCAACACAAGGACACAGTGAGTTTGTTGGGATTTGCTCAGAGAGAGCTCAGAAGTGTGTGGGTGTGTGCGGCCAGAACGTGGCACGGCCAGCACTCATCACAGCTGCAGGCCCAGGGATGCCAGTGCCACTGCAGCAGCTGCAGGGGACACAGGAAACCTGCAGCTCCCTTAGCTCACAGAACCTTCTGACATTACAAACCTCACTGAGTATTTAAAAGTTCTTGTCTCCATATCCATATAGAGAGCCATTGTCAATCACCTGCTGCCCAAGGCGCTTTGATGCAGAAAATCTTACAGGCATCAGCTTCATAGATGGAACGGAAAGAATTTATAATTGTAAACTTTTTACGGACTTTAAACTATATTGCTTTAGTTCCTCTTTTCCTTTATTCAGTATTCAGATGATATCTCCAAAATATTTTTATAAACCAGACTGGTTTACTTTTGTATGTTTTTACACTGAACAGTTAGATTAAACGTTTGTAAATCATTCTGATGCTCAGAAATTCTAAACACATTTCAGAAAATTAAATTCTTAAGAATTCATGAACTGTAAGAATAATTTAAAATTCAGTTTAAAAAATACATCTTGTTTACTTTTGGTTTTTTTTTAAGAGAGTGTATGTATAAATAAAGTAACAAATGTATAGAGTATCCCTTGCACTAAATATAGTCACCAGGAGCATGATTTATTTATTTATTTATATTAAAGCAGACTAAAGCAACAATTCAATTCCAGATTCCACCCACTGTTTCTATGCTATGGCTGTTCTGACTGAATGAGGTTATATCATTTGTATGAAACTAAAATGAGCTAACTGAACCAAATTGAATAGCTATTGAATAGTTACAAGTTTAAATTAAATTGCTTCCTGAGAGCAGTTTTCAGTATCCATTCACATTTTTCCCCTGTTGAGTTTTATGTTTTGTTTTGCAAGAGAATGTGTGTCTATAAATGTAAAGGTTCACTTTAAAGGATGCTGATCCAACTGTTTATAATACTTACTCAGAGCCTGTGCATTAAATGGCCACATTTACCTTCTGCTAAGATGAAAGATGTTTTTGTTGTTGCAGATCCCTAACTTCCTCATAGAAATTATTTAGAATGACCCATTCTAAATGGGTCTTCGTCTTCCTTTCTCTTTCCTGTCTCTCTGCCCTGCTTCTACACATAGCACAACTTAGACAACTAAAACCTATCCGAGCTAGAGCTCTGTCACTATGCTCCCTCAAGCAATAATAAACACAAGAACATTTGGAGGAATTTCATCTCCTCTTAAGACAGGCAACAAAGTTTGATTAGATTTATTATTTTTGCAAAGAGTCACACAGCCGTATTTATAACCAAAAAAAAAGAGGGTTACTACCTCAATCTTTCAAGACTGACTAAAGCCAGCATTCCTAAAACTAGGCAAGATGAATCTGACCTCAGGGTTCATATTATCCTTTAAAACAATAGAAAGATAGAGAATAGAAAGCATGATGAACAAAAATTAATCATCCGCCTAGATACCTGAAGAAAAATCTTAGAAGCACTTACATGATAGACTGCTTTATTTTTTTCCTAAATAATACACTAGACTCCACGTCCACAGTAGAGGAAAAAGCCAGTTTTGCTTAATTCTAGTAGCTCTAGCCCCTACTGCAGATTCTGGAGGGGGGGTGGTTTGCATCACTTCATACACTGAAGCAATCAATTCACAAACGCACAGTAGTCATAACAGTACTTACTAAAGGTATCAACTACAGTTTAGGACAGTAACACGGAGGATATTCCCCGTGTAATTTTTTATTTTAGAATTAACACCTTTCTTTGAAAAGACTAAAGTTAGATTATGTTCAACGCTTTAGGCAGGGATTGCAAGTCCTGCCACAGCAACATATCAGTATTTGTTTTAAGCAAAGAGAGATTGATGTTGAAGGGTGTTTTATATTGCTTGGCATAAGTTAGCTTCTCAAGCCTTACACAGGAGAGCAGGCAATCCACATTTCTTCTTACTGATCACCTCCTTTTGATCGTGTGCTTACAGAACTCATGCGGTGTATTCATATTCCATTTGCTGTCTCTTGGATCCAGCAATCCAAAAATATCTGGTGACAGCCCACCCATTACCTCTGTCAGCCACAGCACCACGGGGTGTGTAACAGTGGCACTGCATGAGCCAGAACTGCACTGGCTCAGACCACACCACGGCCTCACCACAGGTGACAGATCCCATCTTAAAGAAGGAATACAGTGGAAAAACAAACAGAAAGAACTTCATTTGTTGGAAGACTTAAAAGTGTGGATATTTTCAGAGAAACATTGCACCTAACAGCTCTCCTCTTACCTAAATCCAACAATTGGACACTCTTTACAGATGTTGCACTTGGCCTGATGTTTTGCCGTTTCTGCAGCTGCCACACGGTGTAGAACCGGTAACCACACCATAGACTGTGGTTCTAAGCGCATCCAATCTATAAATTGCTTTACAGTTATTTCTGGCTTATTGTGGTTCTGTGGAGAGAAAAAACCCCACACCCAAATTAAAAAAAACAAAACCAAAACAACAAAGCACCAGACACCCACAAGTTGATTTTCCTTAGAATTCTAAGGGGAAAAAACCCCAACAACCAACATGAATTCTTTCCATGATACATTAATCCAAAACCATTTACAGGATATAAGAAATAACCTCAATTAAAATGAAACTAAAGCAAACAAGTTAGTCAGTAAGACTTTAGAAGACTAAACATCTGTGATAGAGTAGACAGATGGCAACAAAGATGAAGGACAGTAAAGAAGTAACAGAGTGCATAGTAAAGCCATCTTTCAACTGAAAGGACCTGAAAAATAAATATGATCATGAAAGGGAAGCACATTCTGCAGTACAGACACACTGAAGACATGGTTGTCTTCTGAATTAAGATTGATGACAAAACGCTAGAAGTCAGTAGTGTTTGCATGTGTCTACAGATTGCCCCAAGGCTCGGCATTTTTTATTGTGTTCCAAGCCCACGGTGTTCTTTCTACACATTAAAGATTAAACATAACACACAAACAGAACAGACAAACAAACAGACAAATAAAGAACAAGAAAGGAATCTGCCATTTATAGGCAATCACAGCAAGAATACAGCAGAGCTAATGTATTAACATGATGGTTTTAAGAAGCAAACAAACACAATTCCACATTTTCTTTAAGCTGTAACCACCAGAGAAGCCTAGCTGTAAAGGTATTGCAGTCATCAACTTTGTCAGCAATAAGAACAGAGGTCATATTTCTGAGCTCAATGGAAGCAATAAAACAAAGCTGAAAATGAAAGTTATTCTGAAATGGTAACACATGATGAAAAGCAATGCTAGGCTTCCTAACCTATTCATAGTCCAAGCTCATTTTTGCCACTAAGAGGGAAAAGCATGAAAAAAAAGGTATCCCTTCCTCACCAACAAAATACTAATTTTCTTTGGGCTGAGATAACTGTCATGGAGCTTCACACTTTCTCTATGCTCTTCTAACAACCAGGGACTGAACTTGAACTATTAATGTAATGCAAGGGATGCAACCTGATTATCAGTGTAACTGTAATAACATATCAAGTATTTAAACACCACCTTGCTAGTACCCCTTGCCCGTAATTGAATAGCATGGGAGATGGGCCAGATCCTTGAGGGACATAAAGGTTCCTCTGTCACACAGAAAGTTTGTAACTAACAAATGAACAATTTGTTTCAGTACAACTCAAACCACTCAAGGCCAGTGACAGATATGTCAAGCACTATCCCTTATTGTCTGAAGTAGCAATGTTAAAACATCAGGGGAAGCTTCACATGGATAATTGATCAAACCAACTTCCATACATATCTACCAAATTATTCTTGTCCTGGACAAACACTCTTCTGATTCTAATCACCTGAGTCCAGAAATGAATCTAACAGTTCTGGAAAAAAAAGCTGGCACAACTGCATTTTTCAAATGGACAAAAATGTAGAAATCTTTACAAAAGAACGGCAATACAAAAATCCTCTGGAAGTTCACTAAAAACTTTAATGTTCAATAAAATCAGAAGTATTCAAGTCAGTAATTTTATATAAGATATGGTGCATTTTTAATCCATATACAATTTCTGACAATGCTCAAATCAGCTGCTTTCACAAAAACAATACACTGAAGCAGTATAGTTATCACTATCTAACAGGTGGAGCCTTAGGCATTCTTGGAAAAGTCAGAGTTAGTTGTGTTCTGCCACAACATCCTGTTTTAATTCTCATCTTCTTTAAACAGACATACACCCCTTGCAGCCTCATTAACCCCCTGCATGCAGTGTGGAGCTGCACAGCAGGCTGCAAGAGCTTTATTCCATGTTCTGATCCACTGCATAAAGACTCACAATATAAAAATGATTATGCTTAAAGTTTCATGGAACTGCAACACCTTTTGTCAGTAATGTAATGCTAAATAATTTCCTGGTGCACACGGTTAAAAATTACTACCAACATAATTTTCTTGTTCTGTTGAGATCATGTCTTGTTCCAGCAGGGAAAAGCATGTTGTTCTCACAGTATCAGGTTGCTTTGAATAATGAAAAGCAGGAAAATTGGCTGCTACAAAATTTTTCAGCAGCTTTTAGAGTAGCAAACACTGTCAGAACCATGAAGATTTATATATTCTTTTGGCTAAACATAATTTGTTTGATCCTCTCCTAAACCATAAACAATCTTTTACAGCTGCATTTCACATGAATTTCCCATACATAGTTACAGGAGCATATTCATTTCTGTTCAAAACTCAGTGATGTTTCTATATTCCTCTCTTCTTTTTACATCATCATGTATAAATGAATCTTTAGACTTTACAGAGGGTTTGATTTTGTTTTGTTCTTCACGTGAAGGTCCTTATCTTACCTGTTGGAAGCAGCTGCGCACACTGGGTTCAATGTTGCTGCCACCAAAGGCTGCCACTTCCCCAAGCTGTCGTGGGATCTGGATAGCATCGTGAAGCAGAAGGCCCAGCTGCCTCTGGTCACACATTTCTGTAGGGCCTGCCACCTCCTTGAAGAGGTCTGCAACACCAACAAAAGCCACCATTTCATTCCATTTCCACGTACACCTCCCTCACTCTGTAATGCTGCAGCTCAAGCCTTTAATTTTTGTATTATCATCATGGTTACAAACAGACACTGTCCCATTTACAAGAGTTTACCTTCATCTAAACTTGATTTGTAAACATAAAATTGAGAAAAATAAGGCCAAATGAATGAAACTATATGGCTTCTTAAGGCACACGGTGGATAGGGAGATGATTTGAGGTAGGGCAACTTTACCAGCAAAAAGTCCTGCCTGTCCAACCTAATGACCTTCTATGATAGTGACTACGTTAGTGGACAAGGGAATGGCTATAGATGTCATCTCTCTGGACTTCTGTAAGACTTTTGACACTGTCCCCCACAACATCCTTCTCTGTAAATTAAAGAGATGGATTCTACGAGTGGACTGTTAGATGGATAAGGAATTGGTTGGATGGCCACAACCAGAGGGTAGTGGTCAACAGCTCAGAGTCCCGATGGACATCAGTGACAAGTGCTGTCCCTCAAGGCTCCCTACTGGGAGCAGTGCTACTTGATATCTTCATTAATGACACAGACAAACGGATCAAGTGCACCCTCAGCAAGTCTGTAAGTGACACCAAGCCAAGTGGTGTGGCTGACACACCTGGAGGATGGGATGCCATCCACACCTGGACAAGCTTGAGAAGTGGGCCCAGGGGAACCTCATGGGGTTCAACAAAGTGCAAGGTGCCAAGTGCAAGGTGCTGCACCTGGGTCAGGGCAACCCCCAGTATCAGTTCAGACCGAGGGATGAAGTGACTGAGAGCAGCCCTGTGGAGAAGACCTTGCGGGTGCTGGTAGGTGAAAAGCTGGACACACGCTGACACAGTGCACTTGCAGCCCAGAAAGCCAACGGTATCCTGGGCTGCATCAGAAGCACCATGGCCAGCAGACTGAGGGAGGTGATTCTGCACACTCTGCTCTCGTGAGACCCCACCTGGAGTACTGAGTCCAGCTCTGGGATCCCCAGCACAGGGAAGACGTGGAGCTGTTAGAGCAGATCCAGAGGAAGGCCACAAAACTCATCATAGGAGAGATGTTCCATCCCTCTACAGAAAGGCTGAGCGAGCTGGGGTTGTTCAGCCTGAAGACAAGACTCCAGGGAGACCTTATTGAAGCTTTTCAGTACTCAAAGACAACTTAGAAGAAATCAAACCTTTTAGCAGGGCCTGTTGCAATAGGACAAGTAGTAACAGTTCTAAACTAAAAGAAGGCAGATTTAGACTACTTATAAGAAAGAAATTTTTTACAATGAGGGTGGCAAAGCACTAGAACAAGCTGCATTGAGAGGTGGTAGATATTCTATCCCCAGAAACATTCAAGTTGGACAGCTCTCTGAGCAACCTGATCCAGCTGAAGATGACCCTGCTCATTGCAAGGGGGTTCATCTAGATGATCTTTAAAAGCCCCTTCCAAACCAAACCACTGTATGATTCCATGAAGAATGAAATAATATTTCAGAAATCCACATCTAATGGTACAATCTGTGTCATGCTTCAGTTGGTTGGGGACAGAAGCACAATTACTCTGAACTGAAACTTGAAGTTACCACAAGTCACAACTGGCCATGTGAAATAGCTTAAAGCAAGAGTGGCAGCCAGAAAGACAACTTGAGCTTAACAATGATCATATTTTCTTCCTGGATAACCATGTCCGCTTCATGTACTTTTCCTTTACTGATTCTATTTTCCAAAGTTAAGCGTCAAGCCCTGCAGTATAAACAGAAGAAGCAGGATGACTGTAATGACAGAAAAAATTGATGCTGAAAGGGATCGAGAAAATTGTTCCAGATACAGGCACTGGGAAGGAAGATACTGCTTGTACCTACAGACACAGTAGAGCACTGAGTTAATAGGCCTGTCAGCAATACAGATATTATTTCTCAAGTGCTTTCTTAGTACATTACTTTGATTGGACAATTTTAATTGTTAAAATGTTCAGCTAAAAATTCTAATGTTTCTGCCAATAATTTTGATTTATGAACTATGTAGCTGTGTAAATTAACATTTAGTCACAAGATTAATCTTTCCTGAAAACATCTTAAATGCTGAGTTTATCTAAGAAATATTTTAAAATTCTGTGATTGGTACAAATTACAGAAGAAATGGAATTGAACTTTTATGTTCATTCCAGCTGGTTTTTACATTCTCCTTTTGCACTCAGTGGCCAGCTTGGATTAAAGGTCCAAGTAATCTCGAAAAAGAATCCATTTATATTATGCCCCTACTTATTCATGTTTCCCATCAGAACAACCACTAATAAATTAGAAATAAATGAAATTTCAAAATCCAGTCTGACTGCACTTCTGACCGAGAAAAGGACAACTTTTGTTCAGAAACACTCAAGAGTAACTCTTGCTACTCAGGAGTAACTCTTATTGTTCATTTGGAGCAACTGTCAAGCTTTGTCAGTGTGCTTCAGACAGTCTGGGCATACTTTTTTTTCTTCTCAAAGGAGATGGAAGCAGTAGAAAGGATCTTCACAAAATAAAAATCCAGATGACTGAACTAATTTTTAGATTTGATTGTATTTTTCTCACTGCTTTCTCACCTAGTTAAACAGTAGCTACAGCATCTTGTCCACTCAGTGTTGAGAAAAAAACCCGTACAGACAAAAGCAGTGACAGAATTAATACTGCACCGGTGCAGGCTCCTCTTGGCAATCCTAGATGCTGACTACCTTCTTCAGCTGAGGATGGGATAATTTTTCATTTTCTAAGAGTCAGTTTAAAAAAAAATGCATAGTATGAAAAGAGAAAAAGAGGGAAAAAAGAAAACCTTGTCTTATTCTTTCTGTTTGCACCAGTCTGCAGTGGAAACAGGCCGTAAAGGAAGAACAATTCATTAACTGCTGGAGCTGGGAGGCAGAATAAGTAATTTCCTAAGCCCTTAAACTTCAGTTGATTGTGGAGCTGTTAAATAGAGGAAAACGATGTGACAGAAGAGGGAATAGGCACAGTAATTAGCTGGAAGGAAACCAGCAAATACCTTTGAAGAGCTCAAACTCCTCCAATTTATTTGTTAACACACCCAGCTGTGCCATAACCAATGGCTGTCCAGCTGCAAGGGAGTTCATGGATGCTATCCTATCCTCTTTTCCCAAACCACTCAATGCCTTTAATGTGGCACACAGGAGGAGAAGTTCCCAAAATGAAGGCATGGAAAGTGTGAATGCTCTTGCCATCTGGCATACTTCAAACAACCCATGAGCTACTCCCTGGCAAAGGAGGCATGGTAAGAGCAAATCTCAAGTGGCAGATGAAGGAGAGCCTATTTTAGCCCCGAGAGGGATCACCCTGCCAGGGACTATACTCGCCCCAGAGGGAAAGGGGACTCCATACATCACCAGCCACAAACTCTTTTAAATGGAGTTTGTTGACATGCAAATACATAGTAAAGGAGTTTCAAAATGTGGGTATAAGGGACTACCAAAGAACAAGAAGAATGCGTGAGGAAGCAGAGAAAAGATTATTCAGACCTGAGTCATATGAAAAAAAAAAACAGAAACCAGGACAAGAGAAATCAGTTAATCTTAAATAAATTAGCCTCACACTAGTATTTTGAGGATGACAGCCAGTGGGACTCAGACTGCAACTTAGCTGAACAACCTGAAAAAAATGTACTTATGGTTGATATAGAAAGGGATACATGAAAACATTGAAAAGTTTATTAAAATCCTATCAAAATAATAAGATAGTTAGTAGAAAGATGTCCACAACCTGCATTTTGTGTTGCATTGTCACAAACAGAATGCAATTCGAATTTCTTCCCTTTTTTAAACTACCAGTGTTAGTTCCAAATGGTTTGAAAATTTACAACAAAAATATAACAGTAAAAAAAGAACCCACGACATTCGAAGTATGTTGTACATCACTTGAAAACTGAACTGCTCTGAAGACAAGATTCATCAAGTAGGTCTTCTTTTTCATTTCAAATAGTACAGATTTTATGCATTAAATTATATCACCCAAAATTTACACTCTGTAAAAACTCCACACTTTTTTAAATTCTGTTTCTGCTGCTAGTTTGGGCTTTGGGTGTTAGAAATGAGCGCAGGTAAGAGTGAAGTGCACACAAATGTGTTCTTATGCAGCTCACAAGTGACCTTTCTGGTCAGAAGAGAAAGCAGAGTATAACATGGTTATAGCCAGACCAGAACACTGGCCTGAACAACAGAAAAGAAGCCTGAGACTCCTCGCCCTAATAGATGCAAGTAGCTCGCGATTACTGAATTACCTTTGCAGGTCCATTTTTATTCTCAGGAGCACCCAGGCAGGTGCTTGAAGTTAAGCATGTCTTAAACATTTTCAAGAATAGGAACTCTTCAACTGAGGCTTCAATGTTTCCTCTAAAGCAATTGGGAGTTTTAATTAAAGATCCATTCTCATGTCAACCCTGAAGTCTAGAATTTTAAAAAGAAGCTTAATTTAAAAAAAAAAATTAAAAAAATCACAGAAATTTCTCTGTCTAAACATTTTAAGAAAATGTGTCAAGTGAAAAGATCCTGCCTATAGTAGAAATGAACATACAGTCTCTAGGAAAGGCTGAAGATTCCAGCAGCAAACATTCTGTTTAAGAGTTTTAAAAAAGAATGAAGGGTTCATCCAGAAGTTTTTAAAACATGAAACTTGCTTATTTTACTACCAACAACTCTAAGAAGAGTATGCCTCTCCAAGGCTACAACATGTGAGGCACAGTCTGTGCTCTGCAGAGGGCTCCAACCACAACCATCCAATGACTGCCACTCTCAGAGGGGCCTGCAATTGCCAACACCTCAGAAATGCTTAGAAGAAACACCGCCAAAAGGAGAAGCAAATGCCAGGAGTTGGTCTGAGAAACTGAAAAATCAGAAGGCAGGTAACTAGTATTAACCACCCTTGTTTGGGGGTCCTGCCTTTTCTTCCAAGTGACTTTCTTGAAATTACTTAGGATTTCCATTACAATTTTCACTTGAGGACTGAAAACTCAGTAGATATGACAACATTTCTCTCAACAAGAGATGATTAGTAGGGTATGACAAAATCAAAACAAGCGAAAAAGCTCCTATCAAAGATGAGTCTGGGACAGCTTGTCCCAGAGGAGCCCAAAATGCTGACTGAAAAGCCACTGCAAGCCAAGAACAGTACCTGACACACACTTCCTTTCTTCTTTAGCAAAATTTGTTTCAGATTTAAGAGGGTTTTTGTGACAGTTTAAAGGTTAATAAAGACAATAAAGCTAACAAAGATATCAAAGTCTGGTACACTGATCAGAACAGGAGTTACAACAAAAAGGACGTATTATCTGACAATTCTCTTCTTCAAGAACAGGAGCAACTACTTTAATTTCAGATGTATTTCAGGTTGAAGTTATGATCACCTGGTAAAAAAGTCTTGTGAGACTTATTCTGTACTAATTCTTTTAGGACTTCTGACAGCATCCTTCAGAATAAAAATCCATCCTGTTGACATAAATGATGAAAAATCTGTACCCATCATTAGCTGCCATTTAAAAATTTTTCTACTAAACACAAAGCAACAACATAAACATGAAGCCGACTTAGTAATTTCCTTATTCTACTTCAGTGTTTGTGTTCAGCAACTGTATACTAATGCATTAGTGTGAATTACTCAATTTAATGTGAATATTCTCAGGTTTTGGAGTTTTTTAAACCATCTTTTTCCAGAGTTATCTGTTTATCATCCACAGCTTGACTCCTATATTTTATGGAAGCTTTTTATTTTGCATGAAACAACAGATTACGTTCTGAATTGTCATTACTGAACAAAGGTATGTCCAACAAGCTGTTTTATAATTATGGAAGACTTCACATATATGTCAAATGACAGAAGGAAACTAAAAACCCCAAAACCTCAGTATGTCATTCAGATGTGAAAACAGCTCCCAATGGATAAAACACCTTGACTTGTGTTCAATGTTAATAACTAAGATTATGAGATTGCCTTCAAATGCTCTTAAGCAGAGTTCCAAAAGCACATGGAGCAAATTCAGTCTCTCTTTTTTTTCCATGTGTTTCCAAAATGAGTCAAGGAACTACCTGAAAAGTGGAATAACAGCAAATTTAAGATGATATGCGTGACATGTAGATGTCCGTCATCTAGGATCCTCTAATATAGTGCTTCATTGTTTTCTGTATTTGTTGGGGGTTTTGCCACAAAGTTACTCAATTCTCTTCTGCTCCTACATTTCCTTTAGTGAAATATTTTTATATTACTCAGTATATCTCAAGCCTGTGAGATTACTAAAATCAGCATAATTTAAAGTTTCATTGTGCAATTCTGGCAGAAAGTACACATACTGGAAAACCATTTTCAGAGTTCAGACAGTCTTTCTCATAGACCACTAAATACAGTTGCAGGATTTTGAGGTGTTTCCTTGCTTTATCAGCCATATCAGTCTGATACAATCAGCACTAACTTGCTTGATTTTTCCCTAAACAAAACATGCACACATACGAGAGAGAACAGAATCAAATACAATACTTCTCTAGCTTCCACACAGGTATATTCACCATTTCTTTTGGGGACTGCAATACTGTGACTTCTGATGATTAGAATTGACAGCAATACTTTTCAGTCAAGATATAAATCCTACTTTAACCACTGGCACTGGTGATAATGAAAAGAATTCTATTCTACTTACTCAAAAGAAAACTGCCTTGCTACAGACATGAGAAATGTTTTACTACAAATTTTGTTAGGTGCTTGTCATTGTATGTGACTCAATTATATAGAGTATTTTGTGAAAGAAATTCTTCCTTACATCTGTACTTCTCTTCCAGAAGGCCCTTAGAAAGGGACATCAAGCCAATTTTCAAGGACTGCACTCGAATTTTTCCACTTCGGCCACTGAAATTATAAAGACAAGACAATTGAATATAGTTTCATTTTATTTCATTCCAACTCAAGTCCATTAAAAAATACAAAGATATTAGAGAGTTCTATTTCAAATATACTTCAGATTAAAAAAAAAAAAAAATCAAATTAACACTACAAATCACATTAAGAATTCTTCCCTTACAAAAGCTCAGCTTGCCATCCAAGTGGTTTGTGTGTCAAAACAGTTTCTATTACTACAAAAGAACAGAAATTTAGCTCTGTAAAGTTCTCAAAGTGATTTATTAATGTGCTATACACAGAAAAAAATACATGAGCACACAGCAGGAAAGCCTATTACTCGGTGTGAAACACAAGGACTGTAAAATAAAACCAAGTTTTTATATCAGAGTAATTTATTTATTTCCCTTTTTTTTTTCTTTTATGTTTAAAATGTTCTGACATACACACAATATTGGGACATAAACAGGCAATCACATGCACTAATTCAATGACATGGGGACATCATTCTTTTTAAGCAGTGTGACTTTAGGGTCATCTTGTCCAGCATGAAAAAAGTATGTCCAAAAAAGCAACTTGAGAACAGCTAAGTGGTACCAAAGCAAGTAATGTTAAGCCTGAAAGAAAAATGCTGTTCAAAAAGACAATGAAACAATAAACCCAGCTCACATGGAAAAGGACAATTTTAAAGTTCAAATTATCAGTGCAGAAATATATTCTTTAAAATTCTTCTTTCAAACATGAAAAAAACATGACACAACTTATCTTTAAATGAGGTGTGGGAAAAAAAATCAGAATAGTTAAACTGTACGTATTACACACATAAGGTTAGCTAGGTCTTTCACCAACAAGATAACACTAAATTTAGTATCACCTCAAACTTTCCTTTGGTCCTTTCTGCCATACAGAAGTGATATATACTTTAATTACTTCTGGAGTGGTTATTACATATCTCTTTCTATCCTATCCATTCAGCATATGGTCTGCTGTCTGATTTACTTCATAAATGTTGGGCTGAATACAAAATTACTAATTCACTCCTGGGTTCATGATAAATTAGCTAAGCAACTTACAAATATTAATGCATTTTTCTTCACAACATCATCTAATCTAGTAAGACTAGACAGCAGTATCTTCATTCCATAAGCTGGAACAGAGGTACAGAGAAATTACTGCCAAATTAATCAAAAACATCTATTACTTTTACTGCCTAGTTGGAAAATCAGGACCCAATTCTCGAGAATGTTATAAAAGTGCCACCTTTTTATATATTCAAGCTTAGCTTCAAATTACCTCTTTCAATCACAGACACTACATCATTCTGGCATACCTTGCCATCTAAATGGCTCATTTTGCACCCTGATAAAGTTATTTCCCTATTCTTTCCTGTGTAGGGTTGGTTGTGTTTTAAATTTATATTCATCAGAAAAAAAAGTGAACATTCATTGGGGTTTGATTTAACTCAGGACTGACCACATCATTTGTTTATTAAAGACAGAAAGTGAGACTTTGCAGCTAAAAGATTCAGGGCACATTTGTCGAGGCTTCAAGCTTCTCCTGAGTTCAGAAGATTTCTGTAGGGTCTGTGAAAATCTTCCTTCACACAAAAAGCATTTTCTCAATAAATTACATAAATAATTACACAGCCTGCAATATTACATTTTTCTAAAGAGCAACATATTCACCCCTAGGCTTTTTCTTGGAAACAGCTAAATATTAGCACTGTAATGATATATAGAGAGAGTAAAAAATTCCAACACACCAAAACCAAATGCCACACACACTCCCTCTCTCCCCCTCAAACCTATAGAGTTTGCAGTCCTGACATTTCCAGGTCAATGGGTTAAGTTTTCTCAGCCTAGTGAATCATGAAATCACCAAGATTAGGAGGAGCCTCCAGAGACCAGTGGAGGTCTCATGCAGGTTTTCCGGGATGATGTCCCATCAATTCAGTACCTTCAAGGATGGAGATTGAACAGCTTCTCTGAGCAACCTGTGGCACTGTTTGATCACTCTCACATTAAAAAAATCTTTTTATCATACATTTAAGCAAATTTCCTGTGTTTCAGGTTGTGCCTGCTGCCTCTAGTCCTGTCACTGGACACCACTGAGAAGAGCCTGGCTCCATCTTCACTTCTGCTCCCACAGGCTATTTATGCACATTGATGCGATCCCCTGGAAACTTCTCTTTTCCAGGCTGAAAAGTCCCATCTCTCTCAGCCTCTCCTGATACATCCAAGTATCATCCAAATCCTTAATCGTCTTCATGGTACTTCACTGGACTCTTATCAGTTTGTCCATGTCTCTTTTGTCCTGGGGAGCCCAGAACTGGACCCAGCACTCCAGTTGTGCCTCACCAATGCTGAGGAGAAGTACAGGATCACCTCCCTCGACCTGCTAGGAGACTATTTGGCTACTTTGCCACAGGCCTGTGTAGCAAGGCACCTCTGAATGGCAGCCCAACCATCTAATTGTCATACATGTACAAACATCTAAGAATCAAGGCCTTACGGGGGGAAGGTTCAAGAAATTTTTTAATGCCTGAATTCACAAAAAATTATGGGTCATGTATGCCACAAATGTCAGCACACTATTCAGATTCATTATAGCAATATGAGCATGCTTGTCATTGCAAAATCAATTGATAAGGCCACTTTAAGCAGCTCAGATATTTTTTGCTCTGATCCTGATGAACAGGAGTCTGAATCTACTCCTTTCTCTAAGTAACTTCCTAACACAGAGTTAGGATCCAAACTTCTTTGACAGTCTATACCACAGTCAAAACAGAGGCCTGTGAAACTTGCAAATTATAGATGTACTAATTAGGCTATAATATGAAATTGCTGAATGTAAATGTAAAAACTACTGTTTACCAACAATGGTATGCAAATATTCTGTAGCATTGTGATGGCATAGACAGACATAACATATATAAGCATTTTATATAAGTATATGAATTCCAAAGGGACAACCAGTGATGGGCGCAGCTGCAGACAGGAGTTAGCCAGATAAAAAAAAGTCGCCAGAGACACAATAAGAGATGGCAAACAGGAATACACAATAAGAAATCTTGGAAAACAAGATTACAATATGAAGTCTAGAGGAACCCTATGTCCCTGAGGGAAGAGGGACAGTAGCATGAAAATGTCAGGTACTAGCAAGGAAAACAAGAGCATGAAGATGAGCCCAGGGCAGCTCAGCCTTCTCCCGTCAAGGAGATCTCAAGCCTAGACACCCCTGACACTGCAGCCAAGGACTACCAAGGACTGCACCATCAGTGATCTGCACAGCCCAGCAACACCAGGCAGCCTGGTAGATCAATGAAGGTCACCACAGTCACCTCCCCTGACCACCCACAGACAAGTCAGACAAAGGAGATAATTTTCCTGCCAGACAGAGTGCCACAGCCTTCCCAGAGGCTTCTTACTGCTGTCACAGCCTGCTAAGATGCTCCCCCTGAGTGCTCTAGGAATCCAAACAGCTATCCTAAACACAGGGGATGCAACTGGAGCACATGCAGAAAACTTCCATCAGCTACTGTCAAAACCAGGGCATAAAGTTAAGGCTGAGTGAGCAGGTATCTCATCCTCATTCATCAGAAGTTCAGATTTTACTGAAATGAACACACTGGTAAGGCCTGGGATATTAACTCAGCTTGGTGTTAGAAGCTGCCAGGTGTACGAATGCAGCAACAAGTGACAAAGCTGTGATTCTTCAGGGGAAGATTGGACCACAGAGAATGGTCATGAAAGACAGCTTTGATCATATTGGAAAATGTCAGCATAGATATCACAGACACCTTTCCCAGACTAATGGACCAAAGAAATTCAGTTTGAAAGAAGGTATTATCAAAACTATCATAACATTAAAAAAAAACCCTAAGAAAATTCAAAAGTTGAAACACAGGAAGTCAGATAAACATTGCAAAACATTAAAACAGTGCACATAAAAGTTTCTTTATGGGTAATTCTGATTGAAATGAGTCATCACCCTGAATCAGTACACATAGCAACAAGTCATTTCAAGGGGTGTTAAGCTATTCCATTAATACTGAAAGCTATCAGTCCTTTTTATATAAATGATGTCTGGAGATTGCAACAGTTCAAAAGAAAATCCACCAGCTAACGCTTTTGGATGCTTTAAATACAGGCCTAGCCAAATGACTTTACAGAGCAAAACATTTCTTTCACAGTTCTCATTGAAAGTATTAAGATATTCATCTTTAAATTAATTAAAAAAAAAAATCTCTGGACTAGCCGATACAAAGAACTTTAAGTTTGGAAAATATTTATAAGGGCAGATGTTGCTGTCTGGAACAACCTTTGAGTCCTTAAAGCAGTAAAACTCACTGAGTAATTTTAGTGTTTCTCTGCTCAGAATGAGTCATTCCTGATGTGTCAGAAAATACCAGAACATGATAGACCTTTTCTAAAAATAAACTGGTTCTTTTTAAGGGCCAAAGACATCTGCAGGTTAAGTCTGAAGAACCACTCAATTTGCCATTAATCTGTGACTCTCTAATTAAATCTCAGGTTAACAGCATGTGACTAACAGATGCTTTTTGTAGGTAGTTTAACAACTTGAAATATTGCATATGTGTAATGCCAATGCAATGCATACAATGGAAATGCCAAGACACAAATTAGCTCTTTCGTAAAGGTCAATTTAGAAAACAAAACAAAAAACATCCAGCTTAAAATTGGTGCCTGGTCTTTTAGCATTTCTTTTCCTTCCTGGGATGAATTTGAAAGGGGAATGAGGAAACACACTGTAAAAGGTAATTTTCTCTCAGTAAACCTTCATCATCCATTTTTCAAAGTTTGAATAAAGACTCAAGTATGGAACGAGATTGAATAATTATCTACACTAAGTTTTCATCATAATAGTCAAGTGGAAATGGGAGGCACAGGAAACATTATTGAAAGAAATGTTTGCTGCTTACTAAGTGCATTTTAAACATGAACAGATTAAACAACTGAAGTTAGGAAGCAAAATTAAGCTGAAGATAATATAATAGATTTGTGTTCAGTCTGAAAGAAAACAAAACCCAACCAGTAATTGCAAAAATTTTTCTGACATTATTAAGTCTCTTATTCTAAATTGCCAATAGCATTTAAGTCAAGCAATTCCCTTGATCTACTGCTCCATTTGCAAGTGATGCGTTTATTCACTCACAGAACTCTGCAAAATAAAAATAATTGCAGGAAGAAGTCTCAGTCAATATTTGATGGACTCCCTAATTTTTCATCAGTAATGACAAGGAGTCCAACTTACAGAAATGTCACAATGTTTAACAGCAATGTTTGAATACCAAAGCATAGTAAGTAGCCAACACATAAATGATAAATGGTTCTATGCACTGGTCCCTCCTTCCTTCTCCCCTAAAACCAAAATAAAATAAAACGTCCATGAAGTATAGGAGAACTGTAAGCATCCCAAAGCATTCTTGATGCAAACTCAATGCCCTTGGGAAATACAGCCTTGCTGCCAGGACAAAGGCAGGTGGGCCACGTAACAGCAGCCCTCAGACCCGATCCATGGCAGGAGCTGTACATGCTGGAATTGAGCCAGAGCTAGGACACTGCTGACCCTCCAGAATCAGACAGGCTTTAGAGCTGAGATCAGAACAACCTCCATTTGATAGAGGACTCAGGGCAGGGAGCTCAGCGAGGATTATGTGTGCAAGTAACTGTAAAACACATGAGAAAACTGGCAGAAATTGATTACCATTGATAGCAGATTCTATCTAGGAAAATTGGAACATTTGCAGTAGGAACACAGCTAAAGCAGTGTTCTAGCTCTCTACTCACACACAAATTTCTTGAAATCCTTTCAATATTTCTTTGATAGTAGTATAAAAGCATTGTAATTTTAATTCAGTGCTGAGCAGGACAGCATAAGAAACATCTTATTGTAAGCAACTGCACTTGCATTACTGAGTCAAAAACATTAAAAGATAACTTTTTAATAAAGAAATTTTTAAGGCTTTATAATTCATAATTCCTGGGGGTACACTCTGTGACAAAAAACATTTTCCTTACCTATCATATACGTTGAGTAGCCAGTTAAGACACATGTCCACACAGAGAGGAACATTCACCATTTCTTTGTGTTTCTCTTCAAGTCCACTGTAGATGGTAGTGAGACAGCTGATCACCTCCTGGACGCCGATCAGCTGATCATTTTGACTCAGCTTGTGCTGTTTGAAAACTTCACTTGTTGTGTTCAGGTCCAACAGGTCCACTAATATTAGGTGATTTAAAAAAAAAAAGAAAAAAAAAGGTGTGAATGCAGATGCCTGAGCATAGCACTGACAGTAATTGTTCAAGTGCAAATTCAGCAAACACTGCAAACAACTAGTCAAGCAGCATTCATTTAGTATAACATAGTGACAAACCGTTCTCTGTGACAAGTCAACAGCATTTTGGTACCATGTATTTTTAAAAAATTGAATAAGAATATCATAATGACACAGCACAGCTCAGAACAACACTAAAATAGCAGCTGAAGCAATCTGTGTAATTAGAGCATCCTAACTTTGGATGCCCAGAGAAATCACTAAGCTTACAGGATTCTTCACATTTACCATAAAGCAGAATCCTATAAAATTACTATCACTTTTGATTAAATGTAAAGCAAAGCAAATTCTTAGGTAAGAATTCTCTCAAAGAATAATGTACTGAGGCCTGATTAACTGAACAGCAGTTGCTAAAATAGAACTTAAAAGAAAGCAGGGAGAGGGACACAGGAAGGTTATTTACTGTAGTTTTCCAGAACACTAAATGCTATGCTTTCTTGAAAAATATTTTGATCTCCTTTATTACAGAATTCTTTCTATAAGCAGTTGGTGATGCAATGGATATCTCACAGGGGAAAAGGGTCTTTCTCTCAAAACTATTCGAATGTAATTGTGAAAATCTGGGTTTTACGTGGTGAAAATAAAAGGCCATCAATGAGTTCTTCTAACTCCTTTTGCAAAAGGAAGTGGAAAAGAGGAAAAATGGGGTATAATCCTCAGTGACTTTTTTTTACAGAAGCAAGGACTTTAACTAAAAAAAGTAGTTGCTTGCTACAATATACATAACATGCAGTTCAAGTATATTACAAGCTTATACTGAACTGTTTGTGAAGAGTCAGTAGCACATTTGCACTATAAATGTCATCTCTCAAACAAAAAAAAATCAACATGAAAACCTCTGATGTGTTGTGAACTGCTCTACACCAATAATCAGAACGAACTATAGAATCAGAACATGACATTTGCTGAAAGGGACCCTAAAGATCAAGTTCCAACCCCCTGCAATAGACAGGGACACCTCCCACTAGACCAGGCTGCTCAAAGCCCCATCCAGCCTCGCTTTGAACACTGCCAGGGATGGGGCAACCACAGGTTCTCTGAGCAATCCTCAGTCTCACCACCCTCACAGTAAAGAACTTCTTCCTAATATCTAACCTAAATGTCTCCATTTTTAGTTTAGAACTGTTCCTCCTTGTCCCATCACAATCCATCATTTAAAAAAGTTACTCTTTGTAAATCCCCTTAGGTACTGAAAGGCTGCTATAAGATCTCCCTGGAGCCTTCTCTTCTCCAGGATGAACAACCTCAGCTCTCTCAGGCTTTCCTCATAGGAGAGATGCTCCATCCCCCAGCTGTCTTCATTGTTTGCTTCTGGACCTGCTCCAACAGGTCCACATCTTTCTGTGCTGAGGACCCCAGACCTGGATGCAGTATTCCAGGTGGGGTCTCACAAGAGTGGAGAGGGAGAATAACTGTTATTTAAATAAGTACACGAGATTTACAGCCCATGCAAAGTAGATAAATCTATCTGGGCTGGAAAGCAAGTACAGCAGAAAAAGCAGAAGCAAAATAATATTAACCACTCTGAGCAATTCTGTCAAGAACTCGATGATCACCTACCAAAAGAAGGTTACATTCCCAAGCCCTTTTGCCCTATCTACCTTTCCTCACATCTTCATAAAGTAAGAAACAGTATCTCACAGTCCTTGCATTTCGTCTCCTGCATTAATATCGGTACATTCCGTTCTGACCTCACAGCATCAGATTTGCAGGGGTTTACATTTGTTTGTTTTTCATTTTCTTTTTTGTTTGTTTGGGGATATTTTAAGCCCTTCTCTTGGGTTTGCAAACAAATGCCAGCCATGTATTTATCAAAGAAGCAGACTGGTAATTGCAGCAAAACACATTGCCACTACTTTGACCTGAGGTAGCTGAAGTTTTTGGCAATACACTCACTGCAGCACGATCATCTACAATAGCTGGAAAGGATGTGATACACTGGAAAAGGCTCACAGGCATATTTAAAAGCAACAGGAACCCACAAAAGTTCATATTGTAACCCTGACTACATTTTTGAGCTGTGGAGAGAGTGGGGTGAAGCCATGTGAGGCTATCCTGCTATCCAATCGCATAAATACTGGACTCAGGAGATGGCCACTTTTCACCCCTTCCCTTCATGACTTCAAAAACCTTCATAACAAAGAAAACTCCATCAAAATTAATGCAGCCAGATTGCTGGTTTTGTTTTGGTGTTAGCTTTTGTTTTAGATTTGGGTTGTGGAAATTTTTTTGTTTGTTTGTTTGGGGATTTTTGTGTTTTCTGGTTATTTCGCAAACTGTGTCTGTAAGGTACCTGACCTGCCATTTTTAAGGCCAGTGAAAATTCAGAAAGCTTTGGAATGCCAGAAAGTTGTAGCCTATGGGTTTCGCTTAACATAACCATCCTTGCACTGAAAACAGCAATTCAACAGACACTAAGCCTGCTAACGCCATGTCTTGATCTTCTGGCATTACAATCTCTCCTTTGCATTTTTGCCCAAGCATTCCAGAAGAACTTGGGAGAGGTACTTTCAGTATTTCTGTATTAAAAAAACACAAACAACTGATGCTATACTAATGCAAATTAAGCTAAACTTATACTTTTGGATTACACCACCCATGGAGAACAACAACTTCCATTCCTGCTTACTTCAGCACTCACCTGGCTAAATAAAATTTGGGACAGACAGTAATCCTGTCATGCCATTTCTGGCACAATCCCTACACAGCTTTCAAGGCATTTTTGCAGTACCATTTGGATCTGCTGAAATATGCTGAATAACCATTCCTGCTTTTAACCAACCGATGGGTAAAAGGGCCATTTCTTCCCTTTTTGCAGCAAGGAGCCTTTTCCAAAGAAAAACAATGAACAGAAACCATATCATCCAGCACTGTCAAAGCAGATGTGAGTGACTGACTGAGGAGCAAGGAACTACATGCAGCTCCTTAACGACAAAGTTGAGGCTGCTGTAACCCCATGGAAAATAGTCAGGCACTACTGTAGAGTTTTTTATTAAAAAGACCTTGCAAATGATAGGAGTTCCTGCAAAGAGATTGCACTGAGGGAAGTACTCACAGCTCTCACTTTTAGTCTTGTGTGTCTGAATGTTCAATTTCTTCCCCTTGTGGGGTTGATATTCCTAACTAATATTCTTAAATTTTAAATCACTTAGAGGAACTCAGCAACAGAATTCTGAATATACATGGTGATTTTGTTCCTTTTTTGCCTTTCGGTACTATACTTGAGTATCAGGGGTATTATAATTTCTTAAGAACAAGCTAACGTATGCCACACAAGAATAAAATATAGTCAGGACCGGTGCTGCACAGTTGCCCAGTACATCTGCAACACAGGATGTTCTCTCTGGCCCCATTCTTCTGTTACAGTGGGAAAGCACTCTCACTACATCTGCCCCACATAATCAGAGACAGAGGGGCTAAGAATTTGTTCTTTTCAACTTGCAACCGTTGTTATATTCCTGCAAAATACATATGTCCACATGAAAAGGTATGTCTCTGCAGGAATCTACCTGTCAAGAAACAAAACAAGAAGAAATGCAACTCTACTTTCTCATTTTAAAAGAAGAATGAAGAAAATGGGAGTAAATTCCCCGGGGCTGTGTTCTTTTGACTCTTACCAAGAAGACAGATATGGCATCAGCAAAGTCTTCTAAAGCACAGCTCTCAAATGAACTTTAGAAAGAGCAGTTGTTCTGGACCTGCTTGCACAGCGCTTACACTGCATTATCAGTCCCTACTGCAAAGTCAAAATCTATCAGGTGCAAGTGGGAGTCTGCATCCAGCTCTAGCTGGGCCCTTGGAGGTCCCACCAAAAACGCCTTTGATATTATACACACGCACCATGGCTGTGACAGCAATTTGTCATATTTTACAATTATCTCAATTTTTGGTGATTTGTTTTGACATTTCCTCCCCTTAGCACACAAGCCTTTCTGAAGCATTCTGCAGCCAAACACCTTTAAAAGGCATCTGCAGTTGAAATTACAGGAAATAAAAAGGAAGACTAAAGTAACTCAGACCAAAGAATGAATGGCAGTGGCACAGAAGATGACTCTTTCTCTACCTCAAAACAAAACCAATCCTTTATCAAGTATGTATGTGTAACAAAGATTTTTTTGGCTGTTATTTCTTCTCATGAAGCATAGAGATGGAGTAAACAAACAGCTCCATAGATAACAAGGCAGATTGGATATGTAGAGATGAAAGTTGGCATATTCTCTTTACTTATTATTTCTTCCTATCCTCCCTTCCACCTCCCTCCCCTGAAACTGGTGACAAATAGGAGGGCACTTCTGAAATCTGTGAATGAGTTATTACAGAAATTGATATATTTTGCAGTAAAACCAAGCACAGAAAGTATGTCTCTTTTCAAAGCTTATCAGAAGTAATAAAAGTGAAGCTTGATCTATACAGGTCCCTAGAAAAGCCATATGTCTGTCAGAAATAGGCAGCATGATTAGCATCTGTCATGTGCAGTCTTTTTTCACACTCTTCCCTGTGGAGCAGCTCACACAAGGAGAATTTTACTTTGCTTTCTGATCTCTTGCTTTGCTTTTTGTTTTTAGGTACATGTTGATGAATACTTTATACCCTGCACACTGATAAGCAAAAAGCTCATAACAGTGTTCAGTCTTGCTGGGAGATGAAGCTACAGTCCTTGGTGGGACCACATCATATGAAGATGTGGCAAGAGGTGCTCCTAAGAGCCTGTGCTGAGCACAGACACACTCGAGCTTTCTGGAGCAGCTAGCTACCATCTCAGGCACAGTTTCATGTCGTATGATGCATATCTGAAGTCCAGCTAAGATCAGACTGCTGTCTTCTAGGCTGGAAACTAACCACCTATAGGGTGGAAAGGGATCCCTGTTTGTGCAACTCCTTTCCTGCTTGCACCTCTAGGATAGCTTTGCACTTCTTGTGTTCCTACTCAGCCTGCAGTACTGTGCACCCTTCAGGGCTGAAAAGTCCTTCCATGCCAAGGACACCTAATTTATAACATGAAAATTTGGTAATATCATACAACATCTTTATACCATCTGTTGCCAAGACCTTTTAAAAGGTCTAAAATCTGTGACCTTCACACTCATTCACATCTCACATCTCCTTCCAAAACTGTCCAGTTTCCTTCTGTTTTTTCTACTTCACCCTATTTTCTTTTTCTTAGATGTATGTTGTTATGTATTTCTTTCTCCATTTAGTCCTAATAATTTTTAAAATTCAGTTTGCTTTGCACAAGAGACTCAGACAAGAGCACAGAATCCCAGTGTGGTACTTGCTGTGTGACTTGGAAAAGTCTCAAGTCCAGAGGCTAGGGTAAGATCTCCTGATCCACCACCTCTGAGGCTGCTAAACTTTGAAGGAAAATGGTAATCTTACAACTTGCTGCTGAATTAAACATAAGTGTGACATAATAGGATATAAATAAATACTCATAGAACAGAAAATTAGAGATACAGAAGTGAACTTTGGAAATGAAGTCACTGAGCCTACTCAGTAGGCACCTATCCTTTCCTACTGACAAAATCTATGTGCTCATCAGAGTGGACCATGGCAAATTATTAGGTTGTGTTGAAATAGGGACAAATGCCAATAGGTCTAAGAATAATATCCAAATAGCATATTAAATGTATTGTTATTTCCTATTTAAATTTAAGATTGTTCCCAACATCCCACATGAACATATACATACGCTATTACTGCTGTTAATAATAGTAGTATATTCTGTCCTAGTCACTTTTTGTGGTTAAAATGTACAGCAATACCCACTACACAGATCTGTATCCTTTTCCTTCACACTTTGAACATCTTTTAAATTGAAATTCACACAGCATGAAAATTTCTAAAATATAATAGAATACCTGACTTTATGTCAGTGATCAGGATTTTAGCTCACATCATTCCACATTGGCTTGTATCAGCTTGTATCAGGAACAGTATGCAATAGTCAAGAGGTCCAAAATTTATTTTCCCATCAGTTCTCGAAGTATTCTTAGTGGGCATGCCATTTCAACTTACCTGCTGCACCTCTTTTTTATCAATTTATTTTATTTATTTGCAATAATGACACTTACTGTCGACAATTATTCTTGCCATTTTGGTGGTTGACAATGTGTCAAAGATGACTTTGGCCACTGTTAATGTTGTTAGACTGAAGCTGACCCTCCCTTCCCCCAGTACTGTAGAGAAACAATTTGCCTCAAAGGCCCAACTCACAGCACAGAGCTTTCTGCAGTCTCCGGATTTTGATGGCTGTACGGTAGGCAGAGAAGCGCACGTTGTTCAAGTCAGCTGAAACAGCAGAACAGAAACATGAGTGGCCCTAAAACAGAGCCTGTAACTTGCCTTTACATATCAATCTCCACATTTTGGAAGAAGTCTGATATCCCTTCTCTTTTCTGCAATGAATTAATAGGATATATCAGAACAAATTAAAAAACCTGATAAGCTGGGACCTCAGTCCAATCCACCTTTAGGGAAAGCCTCCTGACTCTGACAGTTTACTACCTTAAGATATTGGCCCTCCAGAAACGCTGACACTATCTTGACACATGTAATACATATACATACAGAACAGTTTTACATACATATTATACACTGGTACGTAGTTGCCAGATAATGGTTCAAATACAGTAAGTTTCTAAATAATTTACCACTCCATCAGTTAACATACAGGAAACATAGGGCAGCAAATATGACAGTAACAAAAAATTGCTTAAGATATAATTTATATGCCATGACTTTGTAAACTATGCTTTGAAAGCGACAGTCAGCTGTAAGCTCTATTTTAGAAACTGATCAGTACAGTAACATTTTTTCCTCACTTAACCGCATTTTTACCCTTCCTGTCCTTAGAATGGGAGATTTCACAGTAAATGTTGATGTTATCAGGGCATGTTGAACTAGTTATACCATAATACAGTTTCACTTTTACTGAAAATGTAGCTGCTCTAATTTATTACCAAAATTAGCTCCTTGCAGAGCAGTACCCTGGTTTAAACACACAGAGAGCCTGTATCATTGGACAATTCCTTGTGAAGTTAAAAGAAAAAAAACAAGATACTGCTTTAAAGCATGAGAGTATATGGTTCAGAATTAATACTGCCAAAAGACAATACACAACATGACCAAGGCAGCAGGTTTTGGGCAAAATGTGTCTCATCACAAAGTGAGAAATGCTGTTACACTCAGTTCAAGGGAACTCAAACATGGTCAGTGTACAAATACAGCTTTTACTCATTGAATAAAAATCACGTAATGTTTTAATGAATGCACTCACCTAAGGACTGGAAGAGATCGGTCATTTTAGGATGATCCCAACAAGTCGTCTGTGTTTCGTGACTACAAAGGAACAAAGTAATTAAAGTTTCAGGAAACATACATATGTACTTCCAAAGAAGAAAACCTCAAAGATATTCTGATTTTCTGCATTTAAGTGACAAGAAATCCCTCAGCGCTAATTAAAATGCATGATTCCTACCACCCAGCTCCTTGATTTTATAATCACAAAGTCAGTCAGACAATAGCCCACCCCTAATTAACAATATTTACTTTTGATTCTAACTGTGACAGTAAAAGTTGGACTCTGACCCTGCAGCTGAGGTACACTAATAAGGTAAAACGCAAAATGTCCCGATGCTGTAAAACAGTAAATACAGTTGTAAAAACAATTTTTAAAGTATTGAGATTTTATTTCAATCTTCATTACATATCTGAGCACATGTATCAGAACACAGACAATGATTTTAAGCTTTACCTGTAACATTTATGTAACATGATCATTTAGGTTGGAATGTACCTTTAAGATCATGGAGTCCAATGGCAAGCCTGACCACAACAGGTTCCCACAACCAATCCATAAGTATCTTTGTTCAGGGGGCGTGCTCTACGCTACTGTTCACAGAATAGAGATTCAATAGGCAGCATCCCTTGACCTGCTTAGTGCTGCTGTTCAAATTTATCAGGGTTTCAAGTATGCAGCCAAAGGGGTCAAAACACGTATTACGTCAGGTCCACCGAAATCTCCAACTCCCTTCTACAAGCCACACTTTACTTGTATTTATCAATATTAACTGCTGGAATGATTGCACGTTCTTGTCTCACAAAGCATTTACATTTGAATTAGATTTGCAAGATAATTAATCAGAGAAGTCGTGTTAAGAAGGATCATAGCATTCCCTTTAAAAGTTAATGAAAATGAAATTATGCTATGTTAGCAAATTTGACAATAATGATCAGAGAACACTATGTATTTCACCTTTGTTGCTATCTAAAAATTGTTAATGTACACATCTTTTCTTTTACATAAAGGGATACTTGGTTATAAATAATGACTTTAAATGCCACTTCGGCATTAAATGTAGTGAACTGTATCATCATTTGCTCTATATAAATGGCTGTACCTCAGTAAGCGCATAATAATTTATCATCAATGTTTATTTTTTATTTGAGAAACCAACCAAGAATGAACCCTTTAGGCTAGGCAGTTTAAAAAAAAAAGAATAGTAGGTCTTGCTCCAAAGAATTGCAGACAGGACATGTACCATAACAGAAGGCAAGTTCCTAATAAAGTGCTGAGGACCCTTCTGTGAATTAGCCTCTGACATACACCAGTGGAAAGTGCATGAAATGGATCCCTGTACATGGGATATGATCCTCATTTTACAGTCCATACACCAGGATAACCCTTCCAGCTTTGAGTCTAACCTAGGTATTCAGAGACAGCTTCTCCCCATTACCATGCTTCACACTCTGCCATGGATCTCGTTTGTCTATCTGGCACCATCACAACTTTGTAAGGTGTTTTTCATGGAAGTTCATAGACAAAATATGTATTTCCTATTAATACAGTAGGTAAAAATTTTCTTTTCCCTCTTTGTGATTACTCCCAATTAGATGACTGTAAAGGAGAAGCCCTGCACATGACTACATTTAACAAGAGAGATTTATACAATAATCAAAAGAACTATCAGACCTCAATTTACTCCAAAAAAATATAGTAAACTCTCCTCAATTCAGAAGAAAACACTAAAATACATCTTTACACCTGAACACATTTTCCTGAACAGAAGCTTTTATTTTATTTCATTTCGATATAATTATCACATGAATTGCATTCATGTTTCAAATTTCCAGTAAGGTGGACAGGGCTCTGGTAATGCTGAAATCCAAAGCTAATGCTGAAATCCAAAGCTAATGCACGTAAGTGAATCAGTGAGTTTGCACTTGTTAGAAAGACACTTCTAAAACAGCACTATGCTTATCTTTGTCCAGAAAAGAAATTTCAAAAAAAAGTAGCTTGACAATCATTTTCCTGGAAAAAGCACACCAATAAATCATCATGAAGCCAGCAGTAAGAAAGAATATATCTAGATTTTATGCTTTGCCATGGTAAAGGCAAGTGACTGTCCAGCATTCTCATCCTGGTGTCAAAAGACTACAGTATATTAGAAAGAAGAACATAGAGCTTCAGTAAATACTGAAGTAAACAGGAGCAGAAAATAGAATATTATGGTTCATACTGCTTAACTTATTAAATAACCTCAAAACTACTCCTGAAGCTGCCAAATGTCTGCACTATCATGTTAAGCAGGATGCCATAAATATTATGCTGCCCATTTAGAATTGTTGACTAAACCCATTGCAACTGCCTACAAAATGGATACAGTATGTGATCAGTTTAATAAACCTTCTTTTAAGGACACTGCGTTAACTCAACTTCCCTAAGAAAAGCCCTTCAAAAGTCAAGCCCCAAAACAAAACAAAAAACCCAAAACAACTGGTGATTTTACTGTCAACATCATAAGTAAGAAGGATTTCTTAGGATACTTTGAGAAAAATAAAGCCTTAATTAAAACACCTTCAAATCTTAACATAAAAGTAAGGGTAGGTGGCAGTAATGTGACAGAAGCTGTAAATATATGTACACACAAAAATACATTTCCCTCTATTTCAAATGTTGAAATATTGATGCAAACACTGCATGTAAACTACATGTAATTTAGCTGAGTCAAATCCTGCTTACTGCCCTAGAAACTGTGATATCAAAACTAGCCGTGATTATAGGGACTTTGTTGAATCAGGTTTTATTTCCCAGTTCCCTATTTTCTGGCATTAAAAAGATGGTTCCATGAACAAATATATTTCTGACTAGTGTGGTGGAGTAAGGATATTCCCGAGAGCTACAGCAGAAGTGCAAAGGTTATTTAGCTAGGTCAAGAGACCCTTTCTCTTTTTCCTTTCCCTTTTTTTTTTTTTTCAGTTGTTAAAAAAAAAGGAAGAAAAAATAGTTAAATACTTGGATAAATCCTTGCCCTTTTTTTATTCTCCCTCTGGAAATATACTCCATTACACATTTGCAATACTTAATTAGGATGTGGGTATAGTTAATTGCAATTTAGATTCCAGCTTCTAAGTAATTTATAAACCCATATGCAATGAATAGAATCTGATTTTACTAATCAAACTTTATCCCTTAAATCAAGTTTCCAAGAATTAAGGAAAAAACAGTTTCATTATTGAAATTGTATACTTTAAGTACAACGTTTCAGTACAGCTTTATCTGAAATACTAAAATCACTTGAATAGTGACAATATGCCATACAAAAAATAGGTTTTTTGTCCTATTTTGTGTTTACTTCACATGAAGCAGAAAAAGTGAATGAGATATCAAAAACTTCTGTATCTTTCACTGTAATCTTCTTTCTCCATTTAATGCAGTAAATACCTGAACAGCTAAATTTTCTCTTTACAGAAAAACACAGCACATGAAATTTACACCTAATAAAACAATGACCATAAAATATTTTTATGTTTCTATTTTATTTCCAAAAGAAATACATTTGTGCCAGACTGCAAAAGACCAATGGGCTTTTAAAACTTATCACTCAGCTCCTTTCTACACCACATAGAATTTGTGAGAAAGGAGGCCAAGTGAACATCATCTGATGCAACTGCAAAAAGGCCTTAAAGTCAGTACAATCTGAGAGCTGCTAAGTGACTACAGAGGGTGAACATGACTGTGCCAACCTAATCCCAAAACTCCTAGCAAGAAACCTTTGGTAACAGCCACGCAAGTCTTTACAAGGATCCAGCAGAGAAGAGGAATGGGCTGAGCGGATGAATCACCGGCTCAGCAGTCTGTTCAGGTTGAGGGAGCCAGCAGCTTCACTGTCACAGGCAGTGGCTGCAGCCACCACCAAATATATTCCATGGGTAGGTTTCCTTTAGGCACAAAAACCAGATTAATCCAGACAGAGCCATGGAAAAAACATGTGATTCTAAATTTAATAAGAACTATAAAAAAACCATCTCACTGAGCTTCTAAAAAGATTCAGAACAAGCATTTAACCAAAAGCAGACAAACCTGCAGAGTCTTCCCTCTGTTACAACTACTATGACATTTCTGTCCCAGGTCACAGTGACGACTGTGCCAAGGAGCACCTTCTCTTGCAAGTACCCTGCTAATGTCAAGAATTACTCATAGAGTGAGGTGGTATTAACTTTGATTGAAGGTGAACAGCAATTGGGCTCATTATTCATCTTGCTTGTGGATGGCACCAAAAGAAAAAGAATTTTTCAAGGTGTACTGGAGCCCAGTTTACAAGATTTCATTCTCTTCAGTGGGTGGCATAAGGAGGGATTTCTGCTATCACAGAAGTGAGCTGGTCAACAGGGCAGTAACACAAGTGGTATGAACATATTACATCTTTCCTCATGGTTTAGTCAGGGAAGAATTAAAAGCATTTCACTGAGAAGCATCCTCTTTTTCTGTTATTATAAAAAGAATGAGTTATTCAGAGCAAGAGTCTTCTAAATCTCTTCTGCCAAACTTATGGACCCAATGTGAGCCATGCAACAAAACATGCATCCACAAACATATTGCCTGGCAAAGCAGTGTAATTTAAAAAGTCTAAATGCACTTGTGTAAATTTCACTAACTAAAAAACACAATAAGCATCAAATGCTCCAAACTACAACCGTCCTGCCGAAGTGCTCTAAACCTTACATCATAAACATTGGCCCTTACAATCTGTTTCTTATCCATTATGTTTGCTGGCAGCTCTCTAATTATAATTGGCAAAAATAATCCATTTTTAAAACACTTCCTGATTATAAATAAAAAGCTGAGAAACAGTTAGTATGTAATTTAATTTATGCTCTAGAAATAAAAGAACACTCCTGTTGAAATGAATGGATTAAGTTCTACATCTCCAGGTGTTTTAAGATGCCCATGGAGTTGTGAAAAAAATACACTTGTTCTTTTTTAGCTTTTTTGTACAAGAAAGAAAACTAGAGACAGGTTTGTAGGTCTTCTTTATCATTTCTTATCATGGACAAGGCCTGTGTTGATAATCATTGGCAAACACCACAAGAAAAAGCACTCTGCCATGATGTTAAGTACCTTTCTGTTCCTGTAGTCATTTCCACAAAACATTACCTGAAATCAGAGTCTTTATCCATCACTAATGAATCAATAGCACTCAGAACTCTGACTTTGCTACCCTTGTCAAATTTCAAATGGCATAACATCCCCACTTTGTATCATAGTGTTTTATCCAGATACTGCATATTTTCTTTCTGTTTTTTAAGCCCATTAGAAAATACTGTTTTGTGGTGAAAAGAGCTGGCATAATGCATCACAACAGTATTGCGCCTTAGAGGCTGGTAGAACAATTTATATGCAGATATTTTGAAAACACTCCAGAGAAATGTGCTACCGCATTTCTTTAATTGAAAACAAAGACTAGCACAGGAGCTGGTAATTGAAGAAACTCTCAAACCCTCAAACCTATATTACCTCCTTCTGCAAATTGGATTTTGTTTTCCCTTCTAAGGGAAACACTTAAAATTTATAAGAATGAGATTATGGATATAACTAGAATAAGAAAAAATAATTTTTTTCCCTGTTCCATAAGTTCTCCCCCTCTTCCCCATACAGGCATAAACCAAACATCAGGAAAGACTTTCTGAAAAGTCTTAAAAAAATGGAGAAGTGTAAAACATTTTGCTCCTCTCCCCCATAAAGCTGAACTTGATATAAGTGGTAATAAAATGGGATTTCTAAGACACTGGTGATGCCAGCCACTTTGCAGGATTACAGAAAAGTAACCAAGGAAACTATGGAGTTTGATATCGATCAATTTAATGGTTGCAACAAGAAATTTGTCTCCCTGTGTAACGCCCTGCATGAGATTAAACTCACTGCAACCTCTTCAGTATTACCCTTTTGTTTCTCCTACACAGCACAAATATCTAATAATTTATAGCATCAAAAGATACACGGCTAAAGAACACGTAAATTATAGTTAAAAGAAAAACAGTGAGAAATGCTAGGCTAATTATTCTTTCTCCATATTCATCAGATTTCCCTCATGGATGTTTAATGATCACAGTGTTTCGTTTATTATTCTGTTTCTCTTTAGAATATTTTTATTGAACTACTATGTAATATAGGCTTTTTTTTTTTTTCATTTACTATTACGGAGGCCAAGGATGTCTTATTTGTATGATTCAAATAGTTATAAATGAAGAACAATAGAGAATTTTCCCTACTAAATTGTTTTATAGTTACAATCCAACTATGAAACACGTATTCAATGGCAAGTTTGCCAAACCTTTTTTGCAAACTTCACACTTCTATTACCTAAAGTGCACTGGTAAATGCTATGCCTTCTGTGTTGTATTCCCCTCCATATGTTCACTAGTTCAATTTAAAAAGTATGAAAGACTACGCCTTTTTTTTCCCAGCAGCATCAAGATTTTACAGATTAAGGTTTTCATTGATTTTTACTGTGACAGAGAAGACAGGCTACAGAAATACAAAATATTGTATCAATTGGCATAAAGAAAAATTGGAGGTAAAAAAGATTAAATAAAATCACATCAACAGAGGCAGCAACATTTTGCAAATCTGACTTAGATATTAAAAAATTCAAGAGAAGAAAAGTGACGGGCTCAATCATGTGTGTAAGTTCAGTTCAATCAAATATTCACCACAGCCCAGGAGACACATATCTTGATAAACCTGGGCCAGATTCTAAATTCTAAATACTTCTTCCAGCTAAGCAGCATAGTTGATCCTTTCCAAAATGCCCCAAACCAGACTGCCTCTGTTTGAACTCATAGGGCAGAGGAAGTTGTACACTGGCTTTTTGATCTTTCATGTGCTTCATTACCTGATTAAATACAACCCCAGAAAGGGCAGATGTGCCAACTGTTAGCAAATGGGGTGGGGAGAACAAACTGGACTCCAAAGGCAGCACCTTCCACTGAGACAGTTCTTTCTACTCATGTAAATGCAAGTTACCTCTGGTGCCAGGAACCAGAGGAAGTGCTTCTTATCTGAAAATACAGACATCTTGCATCATTTTGACATTCTCCTTACAGATTAATTGCTACCCAGAGTACTCTACTCCCTCCTGACTTCTGAGGTGCAGTTCCCTAATTTTTTTTTAACTACATTCTGTGCGCAATAAAATTGCGGAGTGCAGTTTGTTCTTTTATTTTTCCCAAATACTCATCTTAACAGAGGTACAACTACATCATCATCTGCAGCTATGCCACTTCCTGAATATTTTACATTTCTCATTCAAGGGCACTCACAAAAACCTACCAAAATGAAGCAAAGGTACAAATTTATGGTTGTCTAAAAAAAAAGTGTTCTTATTCAGAATTTAAGTAACCTGATTTCAATTAGCATTTATTTCCCTTTCAAAATTAATTTTTAAAACTTCTCATTTTTCAGCCACCAATCATTGGATCATACTTTTAATATCCTTGCTCTGCTATACCATAAAATGAAAAATTAATATCTTAAGCCTTCCCTCTGAACATAGAAGTCTTCCTATAAATACAGCTAGTTGCTCTCAAATGATAACTTTTGAGACTTGTTGCAACTGTTCCTTCTACTCATGCTGTGCTTTATATCAAAGGCAACTCACTGATAGAGGTTAGTATAATTAAAAAAGAAAAAGAAAATTAAGCCAGTTTCTTCATCTGTCTTAGCTTTTCTTTCTATATAAACAACCACCATTAAATCCTATTGACTGTTCTCTTGAATTGTCTTACTCATATAATCACTCCAAACAAGTAAGTTTTTTGTGTCAGTATTTTCTCTCTTCTTTAAACTGTATCTGAAATTAAGTAACAAAGACTTAAAAGGATATTAAAAGATAGGAGTACTCTCCAGCCTGATCATAACAAAGCAAATGAAGTTCAGAATCAGCTATTTTCTGCTTTATCTTCCACAACTCTCTGATTTATCTAGATGCTGCTGAAAACAATGAAGTTTAGATCAGTAAGAAATAAAAAATGTAGGAAACTGCCAAGGTCAGTCTGCTTTCCAGACTGTAAAACTACTGAAATCCTCAAGCTTTTTAAAATAAATAAATCCAACCAGTTACACATACCATCATTCTCTTTCAAGGCACAAGAATCAAGACATTGCTTCTGCAGCATATATCATGTTGAAAGTAGGGAAAGGTTACTGGAAAAGTCTTATTTGAGATGCAGTAGCAAATTCTGTTGGCTTCATTAAAACCATCCTGAAAACAAAACAGTGGTCTCTGCTACTACAAAGACCTCGACTCCCAGAGATCTTGCCCTACACTTCTGCCCCGTTATCAAACTTTCTGTGCAAGACCATTAAAAACAATTTCTGAGAGATGCTGGACTTTGTTTTTCAGCCCCATCTGGCTTCATTTTGCAATCTAGCTCTAGGGCTGCAACACACTGCTATGGGAGCAAGGCCACTGTACCAGGGGATACTTTGCCACCAGCTGGTGTGCTTGAAGGACTGCACCTAGTGCATGTACTGGAAAGACTTTCTTCTGAATTAGCAATAAAAAGTAAAAAAAAGATTTCTTGAAAACTGAACTTTGGCTGAGGCAGGGTAAGAGAGATGCTCAGAAACTCAGAAGAATATATTAGATAATTAAAAAAAAGATATGCATATGAAATATTCAAGTTTAAAATCTTTGCCTTGCCCAGCACAGACCAGAAGGTTTATCTTGGTTTGTTCCGTCTGTTCCTATCTCTGTTCCCCAACTCTGAATGTACTGGTGAGCTCCACAGAACTCTCTGAGGGTGCCCATGCCCCCATGCCCCCTCCATGCCCCCAACTCCAGTTATTGACTCTGATAAGGTAAAACAGGAACATGAGTCTTTAACGTCCACTAAGGACATACCCACAAGAAAAAATGACTAGTTTTACAGTAGTTTTCCTCTTGCTTTCTGTAGTTTGCTACTTCAGCATTTTCCTTGAATTACTGCTGCAGATGTGATCATTTCAATAGCACTTCTGCCTGAGTCTGAGCAGGGAGTGCGCCTCCACATCCAACTTCTGCTCTCTCCTCTTCCACTTGGGAGGGAGGCAGGAACCTCTTCTCTCACGCGTCACAGTTTTTGTTACCTCTTGCAAAATTTTAAGCAGAAGCACAAATGCTTTTTTATAGAGAACTCAAGGATGTTCATAGTAGGTTTTTGCTTTTTCTGATTACCTACTCAGACTCTTTAAAGAAACTCATCTTCATATGACAGTTTAAAAACAACTTTCACATCTCAAGAATGGTAGCAGGTTTGATTGACATAGATTTATTGTTACCTGCTTTTCAAAGCTCTCAAGTACTCATAAGTTGTTTAAAGCACAAATGTGACTCTCAGACTTATGAGTAATATGCAATAGCAAAAAATACTCACTTATGTTCTTTTAGAACAAACTGTCTTCAGGTCCAATTCATAGTCATCCTACAGGCATAAAAATCCTACTCTATTCCCAACCCAAACTGGTAACATTTTAACACAGATTTCCTTCAGCCTAAAATGAACTACTTTGGGTCTTGCTAAGTATACACTGCACCTTCTTAAAATTTCATTTACCTCTCTGGCAAAGGCCTATCCTTCTCTCAAAGCTGCAATCTTTGACCTTAAATGTACTGGCAAACAAAATAAACACTGGTAGAATAAGAAAAGCAAAGTTAAGGATTGGTCTGAGTAGAACACATCAAGATCACCACACCTCCATACCTTAACTACTACTCATTATTTTCAAATTAAGTATCTCAACCATCCCTCTTGGTAATCAAGGTATTTTTACATTTTTTGTCAATATTTATATCAATGTAAAATTTGCCTTAATAGCAAGCACTATAAAAACTTCCATAAAGTAAAGAAGATGACAGAAGGACAGTCAGGGTGTCTCTATTTCCAAAGGAATTTTGCACTAAATGATGAATGGGGTCAATAGATATTAGTCACCATTGTTCTGCTATGGGTTATAAACTTTGTCATTTTAAATACATTATTTTTTCAGTTTTTTCCCCCTACAGTTTATACTCTGCCCAAGCAACACACATAAGAACAAGTCCAGTTTATTACAATGCTGTGCCCTTGCTGTTTCTTATCTGAGTGAGGTTTTTCATTAGTTTGTCATTGACTTCTATTTACAGATTTCTAAATTTTACAGCGTGCAAAGGAATAAGTATGACTTTATAGTATTGGCAGCATAACTACATAGAGAAACTCTTGACAACATTTCTAGCAAGTACTTAGTACCTGCGTCCTTCTGCCAGGTTATGGTGATAGGACCCTCTGTTATGCTTAAGAAAAAAAAAGAATCAAGGCAAACTTACTTGATATAATAGGGCACTTTGTTATGTGAAACAGATCTCTGCCATGGAAACTGTACTGAGGCTGAGGAAATAAACAGAATGTAGTTATTAGAAAGCACCTGTCATATTAAAAAATCTAACTATCTTTTATTCATTTTACAATTAATATGATTATAATAAATTAAATGGAAACAAATTTTTCCAAACTACTTCCAGTAATTAGAAAAGCAGAAGAAAATTATGGCAATCTATCAGGGTGATTATAGGCATCTATCTGATGTCATCCTAGAAATAAATGTGGTGATTCTACTGCAAAAAAGGATAATAAATTCTGAGCAAGCAAGGTGCCCATTGAAACTGCAGACACTTGTTTTCCTACCTCTATAGGATTATTATCAGTTTATGCTTTTAAAATAAATTATTCCACTACTATAAACAGTGCTCTGCAACAGAACAAAAAGAAGAAATATAAACCTTGTTTTTATTAGTTACAGCCTTTAGTTCCTATTTGCAACTCAAATTAATATTAACATTGTATGACCATGAAAAAAAGTGCATTAAAACCTGTCTTTGCACTCCTTGCTAAAGAACTGTAATCTTTGCAGAATTTATGCAAATCAGATAGCACCCACAATATCTGGATGCCTTCTTCACACTGAATTGAAAAGGACATGAAGTCATACATGACACTACAACTCTGCTTATCTAAAGATCCCAGGGAAGAAAAGGTAAAAAGTGTTTGGGCCAACAGGACTGTTGGTGCTCAACTTAAAAGCAGCTATTTACTGCAAAACCATAGGAATGCATATCAGAAATTACCAGACCAGTGCCTGCGTAATTAGGGTTTTATCATGGAAAAAACTCCTTGCACTAGATTCGATGTAGAAGCAGAGACTGAAAGAACAGGTAGGAATAAATGATCATCACAATGAGATGAGTTTACATTGCACACATATGCTGGTGCTTCTGAGACAGAGTGCCTCCTCTTGGGTGCTAACACCCCTGTTTAGAACCTTGGTAAAATGAGACACAGCTTTGATCCACACTGGATCTCATGTAATTAAACTCCTGATTAATGAAATTTTCTGCAAGGATGGCCCACTTTAGGACTCATTCCTCTTTAGAAAAAATGAAATTCTTTTGAAAGAAATTCTCTCCTCCTCTTGCCTTAAGACCTCTCAAGACTGCAGAGAATCCTTACAAGCTGTGTAAACCCCTTAGGCTGCTGCAGCTACAGACAGAGGTGAGTCTTGCCCTGCTACCAGCTGGTTGTTCCCCAAGGGGTTTCATGGCTGTGACTTCTTCCTAAACCACACAAAATTTCATGGTTTATAATTAAAAAAATATTCATGTACTGAAAGAGAGATTAACTGGGAAGAATATTTGGGAAATTACAGGAATAAAGTAAACCACATTCTTTACTGGCAAAAAATAGAGTTCCATCTTTATTTAAAGAAGAAGATAACATTTGCAATAAAGAGGTAGGTAAAGAAAAAACGCAGTAAAGGCTAAATGCTCAAATACACATAGCTAGCTAAAAAACAATCCTTAAGCCTTCATAAACCTGAAAAAAAAAATCTTAAATCAACCAGATAGGTGAAGGTGACCATCAGCTTTAGAGTTTCATTCTTTAGTGTTGCCATTTGACACCTATGGTGGCTCCTGTACTACTACACTATATCAGCTAAGTAAGAATTTGCTTAACTATAATTTATGTGCTATGACAGATATAGATATTCTGCACTGACATAAATATGAACTAAACAATGTAATCAATAAATAACTAATTATTATGGAACAAGTCATATTCTATTTATTTGGAAACAACCTTTGAAAAACATTGCCAGCTCTCTGCTATACGTATGAAAACCTGGAAAATGAGATTACCATTATTTTTTTAAAATCACTGATGAAAACTGAACATAGTAGTTATCAACTTGGCATTCACTAACAGGCCTGCAGATATTAGTATGGCTGAGAGATGCTTTGAACAGGCCACGGGAGACAAAAGCTCTTTGTTAGGGAACATGTGGAGTCAGTGTGCTGTGGATGCTCATGTATTCGTCTTGGCATACAAGAAACAAAGCAGAGAGGAGTGGATTGTCAGCCTTAGAAAATAAATTAATTACAGAAAAAACAAGTTACTATTTCTAGAGGCAGGAGACTGCAAAAGCAACCTTTTTGCAAAGAATAATGGATTATAAGGATTCTTCACCTTTATGTGTTTTAGGGATGTGTAAAATTTACTGATCAGTGACTAACTTGCAAAGTGCTTACCTTCAATCTCAAGAGCACTGAAAAAGAAATCAACCAAATTCCGCCTCACATTGAAGGGCAGGGAAAAATACCTCAGCAAAAACAGGGACTGTAGATTGCAGTGGCCCACTAATACAGCTTTACCTCAGACTCCTAACACAGAACATCTTACGAAGGGCTAATAGAGGGCTACCAGACAATAGTTTGGTAGTCTTCAAAAATATTTTTAAGCACTTTCATAGTAATGGTCTGCAAGAATCCATGAAATTGGTGTTCCAAGAACTCAAACAGCAGTATCAAATGCTGCACTGTGTCTTTTTAGTAGTGAAACATTTCCAGCCACTGCAGAGATGAAATCACTGGACTAACAGGGCAGGAGCCAGGCTGCTGGATAATCTCATCTAGGCTCCCTTTCCCATGAAAGATTGGACTAGATGACCTTTTGAGGTCAGTACCTTTCAAACAGGGGTATTCTATCATTCTATGAATCTGAAGAACAGGCAGAAAAAGGTGTCTTGCTAGCAAAAATTCCTGATTAAATGATAAGTGGGATCTAGTCAGTTGAAAATGGTGTGACGGCAAGTTATGTTTCCTTGTTAGGATTTGGAGGAAGACTAACAGGTAGGTGAGGTAAATTGAAAATAGCTGCTGTCAGGTGAGCACTTATAAAAAGTTGCTCTCTAATTCAGAAGTGCAACTTTGGAGAAGAAGATTTGCATGAGGCATACATATATATATAAAGCTCAGCTTTAGGAGTCTGAGATTGTTTTATTCAGACTACTACTCTACTTGCTCCTCAGAATTCATTTATTGCTGCTAAAAAGGTTTGAAAATTTGATTTGGAGTATGTAGTCCTTCAACCTGTCAAGATAAAGCCTTCAACTTTCCAGATTTAATGATGTTTTTTATTATTATTATTTTACTTTTGAAGTTATTGTCCCTGACTTACATTTAACAGACATTATATAAAGTTATAGGTATGAGCTCTTTAACTCTGTCAACCTGAAGCTTTAAAAAAGGTTTGATTTGTTTATATTTTTTAAGAAGCTTTAGTTGTAATTGGTGTGGCGAAAGAAGTTGTTTTTAACAAAATTATTTAAAAATGGATAGCTACATATTATTTGTTTTTCAAAACTGTGTTACTTAGCTATAATTCTCCGTGGTATCTACCAATATGCATCCTGGAAATTTTCCCTTTTTCACTTTGTATGTAACAAACATGAACTGAATGTCTCCTAAAGCCTGAAGAATATTCCCTAAACAAGTCTGAGGAATGCAGATAAGGCACTGTGTAGTCTCAGTGGACATAATTCTGTGAATGTTTTAACCAGCAACAAAGCCAGTTCTCCACTCAGCCTTGTGAACACTGTGTTTTATTGTGGCATGCAGTAAGTCAATGCAAGGAAACAATCCAGGTGAAGACAGACAAAACCAGCCAACCTTTCCTGGCAAGTTTTGCATGTGGACTCTTCCACTGGTTCTCCGTTGACTAGAACAAGAGCTAGAGTCTGACAAACTTCTGCATTGCTTCCTAATCTGTTTTATTTACAGAGACTACACTCACAAGTGTCTCAAACAGTTCATCTGGCATTCTTCAGCACTGCCAAAGGTAGCACTCCATCTACAGTCTTTTCAAGAAATTATTACACAGATGTACTGTCCAGGTTAAAAGTTTGAGACTATAAGAGCTACAAAACCACTGTGGCAACAGTACACAATATTCTTAATGGGGCTTTAAAAAAGAAATAAATCATATCTTTTAAAAATTGTTCGCTTGTTCTGTCAATTTAAAAACAGGACAAAGTGGCTCCAGGAATTGCTATTTTGTGTAATAGCTGTAATATTTTATATACACTGCATCTGTTTTACTGAAAAACTAATTGTCAATTTAAAATAAGAACATGGTTGTCACATGTCAAGAAAAAAATCAAGATTTATTTATTGGTTTAAACTATATTAGCTGTTTAGCTATACAGTGACATACACTACTTCAGCATCTCTGGGAAAGAGCTGCTCATTTTTATGTTGACTTCTCAACACCTGTGATAATGTTATCTTTAATACAGAAGCTCTCAGCTAAAAACTGGAGAGGCATTTGTGTTAAAATTGTGTCTCATTAGCTTTGATGATGGCAGATAGGGTAGAATATCAGTAAACTAACATGGACCTTGATACCACAGCCATTGTGCAATAATTATGTCAAATCTGCTCTTGCCCTCTTAGTATATATGAGATTGTAGGCTTACACCTCTAAAATGTTCATTAAAAAGATGCAAGAATAGCTCTTGAGGAAATGATGAATGTTTGCTTTACGCAGCCCTTTACTTGAAGTTCCAGGAATGTATGACATAAAGTCTTTCATTAAAAAATAATAATAAAAAAAAAAATCTATGCAGCTCTTCCTTTCTGCCATTCTAGCAAGTGTGGAAGCAAAAGGAAATGGAAGAAAGAGTTGGCAAATGGTGAAAAGATGTGGTCATGAACATGCAAAGATTCTGGAACAGTCACAGGTCAGACATTGCAGCAGAGGACAAAGAATAAAGCAACCAGGGCACAATCATCTAAGATAGTACAGTGGGAAGCACAGCAGTCAAAATGTCAGTGAAGTTACGAAGAAGAAACACCCCTACAAAAACAAGGAGGTAGATAATATCATAGAAAAGGAACTTCCTCAAGCCATAGGGAAACCTGGAGTAAAGATCAGTCAGTGTTTGGGAAAGCCAGCATATCTTACATGTGTCTATTAATTCAAGGAACTTACTGGAAAGAAAATGTTGTGATGCAGGTCCAAAATCTCGGTGTGCCTCCTGTAACTGTTTAAGGCGATCCTCTACAGACACCTACAAACAAACATATACACTCAAAATCTACATTGCATGTACTTTTGCAACACCTAAGGAAAAGGAGTACGATGTTTTTAATGTCATTTGCTTAATGAAAACCATGTTTGCATCTTGCAGTGTTCTTGTGTGAGAACTGTACATCAACAACTGTACATCAACTATAGTCACCAAATTTCATGGTGACTTATAGGCAACTACCGAAGTTTCCAACCTCCTCCCAGCCCTTCTGTTGTCCCAATTGCCCCAGACAGGAGGTCTCAGTTTGATTGCACGGATCTCACAGCTGCCTTTCCAGCACAAACCATTTTGGAAGATACTGCTCCACTGGCTATCATGACACCCCCCAGGTCAGTAACTGAAACTGCACTAGCACACCCAGCAGTACTTTGGTTGCTTAGTTAACTA
>VZTX01003203.1:850187-1123630 GCA_013400915.1 Pardalotus punctatus | reverse complement strand
TGAGAGGACACACATAAAAACACCCCCAACCCGCCCCCCCCAAAAAAAAAAAAAACAACAAACCCAAACAATACCAGATAAAACCCCACTACCAAATGATATTAGGAAAAGAGAGGCCTGATACGACACATTAATAGCTTTGCCTCTCAGGAGTGACTCATTCAATACTACTGGCTCAGAAACTGGTGCCCAGGTTTTGAGAATTTATTCCCACCACCCTCACTAGAGATATGATAAGTATTTTCTATGAAAATAAACACAAAAAAGGAGAAACTTTAAAAATTGATAAATGAACTTTTAACTGATGTAAGAAACTTCACTAAATCATTCACTGTGAAACTATGTATGAGTTTCAGCTGTAATCAGGCACATTGATTTACCTTTCCCAGACCATTTAAGCACAATAATCATTACTAAACAATATGAATCTCTGTCTCTCAGCATATCAGCTTCTGCTTTTTATGCTAAATTGCTATTGCCCATTTCTTGTTATAGCTCTACTAATACTTAAGTCACTGTAAGTGAAATTTCCTACAGAAACTGAACATTCAAAGACAAAATAAAACAGCTTTCACACAACCTGGAAACACAGCAGAAATATTTACACCAATTTTTGGTGACACAGATTTAGGCAGTAAAATATACTGCTATAAGACACACAAAAATATTGCAGCTATAGTTCCCACTATTCTCCAGAGTTTAATGCAGCTTCCTGTGTGAATAAACTGCTGAAATAGATTGAAAGGAAAAGCTTTTGGCCAAGCTACAGAAGGAAAGACAGCTCCTTTAGTTGCATTGGTACCAATAGAATAACACCTTAGTGACAGAAGTAATGAGCAAATGGTAATAATCTATCTTTTAAGAAAACAGAACAGAGTGAGAAATATCCCTCCCCACACACCTACTGCACATATTCAGAATAATACCTGTAAAAGTTTCCACCGCATATTAAGATCATCCAGTTGACGAGACATCTTTAAAGATGGATAAAGGTCAAGTGGAGACAGCTGGCTGGACAAATCATTCACTGTTTTAACTTTTAAGTTGATGGGAGCAATTTCTTCTCTAAAAGCCTAAAAGGGCAAGAAATGTATATTTATGTTCAATCGACATCTGAGCAGCACAAAAGCCACTGAGAACTCCACATGGTGCTGACCTGCCCAGTGTGGCAGCTTGTGCTAAACAACTGCACACAAGTCGGTTCTCATCAAAGAAAGTTCACTCACTTCAATATTTTTATTATATTGTTCATATCCACCTTTAAGGAAAAACAGTATGGAACTTACACAAATGCCCATAAGCAAACTGCACCCCTAAAACAATTTTTTTTCTTTTTTTTTTTGTGGTGCAGTATGGTTTTAGAGCTTTTCTTTGCAAAAGGAAATACACAATGCTATATTAGGAGCTTTAGCAGCATACAGCCTGCCAAGTGTTCTTAATAAAAAATGTGTTCAGTAGCTATAGTTTTCCAGTATTAAGCAGCTGACAAAAATTCAATTTAAAAACTATTATTGAACTAGCATAGCATGAAGGAATGTATCTTCTAAGGAAAAGAAGTACAATGTTTTACCCGACTAGAACCAGAGAGTAAAGCTATTACAATGACTAAAAAGAAGTAAAAGGTTTATTAAATTATATCAAACTAAACACAGTATTAAGACAAAATAGATGCAAGTTTTAGTTATAGTTTAAAAGATGCAGCAAATGTTTTTCTTGCTGTGAGCAGGTAAGTGTTCAATCCTATGCACAGCTTGATTAAACATCATGAAACAAGCTAAAAGCAACCGTAAAAAAAGTATTTTCTTTGGACAATTCAATTATTTACCTCCCCTCAAAAATCACTCATCAGGCCAAGGACCAGAAGGAACATACTGTCAAGAAAGAAACACTGGACTTCTGGACAGGCAGTGGGCCCCTATTACTTCAGCAGATGTTACAGCTTTTCCACAGCAATGAAAATCTGAAAGACTTTGCTTCAGTCTACTTTACAGAAAAAGCCATTAAGATATGATAAATCACAGCTTCGCATGAGAACAAGAAGCTATTCAGCATTAGCGCCCTATTTCTTGCTTTAGTGTCTATATTAAAATATAAGAGAGGGAGAAAGAGATTCATTACTCTTTTCAAATCAACAGTAGTCTGGATATTAACTCAGCTTTAACTGCCTTTGTTTTAAAGATTTCAGTTCCATTAACCTTGAAAGTAACAACATAATCTGGAGAATGGGGATGCTTACGTTGCTATATGTGAAATAATGTAGCCCTGTGAGTCCACAGACTACGCATACATAGCGAGAATATCTACAGAAACCTGGTTGCAGCCTTTCATTCTTCTAACACCAGCATGCCGTGCTGAAGACATGGGTGGTCAGGTACACAACCCCACGGTCTTCTAATGCTTTGCCATATTCAAGCCTGAACACTGAAAAGCTGTGTTTGTGAAACAGAAGCTTAGTAGTAAGTGCTGAATTTGCGCCAAACAGAAATCTCGTCTACCTACAAGTGCATACTCACACGTTCTCCTGGATTCCATGATATTCACTGCACTGTACTGTTTCCAGTCAGCTCTTCTGGACAATGTTAATTATCAGAAGATATTCCTTCTTTGGGGAGCTCTGCATTACTAGGTCCCTACCAAATCCATGAAGTTAAGCAGGGGATGACTACTACCCATCATGAGCAGCCATGCCTTGGGATGCTGAGCCCTGCATGGGCGGCCTGGAACGCAGGCAGCAAGAACTGGTTTCCCCATAAGAACATTATAGGGTAGTATGTGTTATTCAGTTTGAAATAATCCTGATGAGAAGCCAGGCTAAAGTAAAACCAAATGCAAATACTCACTCATACCAAAAAAAACCAAACCCAAACAATACATGTTAAGTTTGTGTAAGTTAAGGAACGGAAATTAAAACTATGTATATATTTCTGTATGACTGAAAAAACTCTAAATGTTTTCCTAACAAGAAAATGGTACATGATGGCCAAACAGGTCTATGTGCATATGTAATCCCAACCAACACCATGAATGTGGCACAGCACTGGACTTTATTTGACACCTCAAATATCATCTTTAAAGGCTTTATACTGCACATAATAATTTCAGCATACAGTATATAAATATCTAATATGACTAGAAGGACTAGAATGAAGAGGTCTGACACACACAGAGGCTTAATATTTTCCAGGAGTTGCACACTTACTGTAGTTTTCTCAATGTGATCTGGTAATGAATCTATAAGCAAGTCTCCTACAGGTTTCCAGCCATTCCTCACATTTTCAGCCTCCTTCAAATCAGCATCCAGGTCATCCATGGCACACTGAAGGTCTTTCAGTTTTTCTAATGCTTTGTCCACTTGCTTCTGCCAGATACTGGCACTGGCATTTAGGTTTTCCCATTTCTCTTTTACCTCCGATGACTGCTTACGCATAGCTTTGGCAATCTTCATGGCTTTCTCCTCAGGGGTCAATTCTGCAGATGCAAAGAACAGTCACACAGTTTATTCCTTATTTTTGTGTAGTTAAACAGACAGTGCTCCTGAGCTATATACTCATGGCAGTCACTAAGTCCAGTGTCAACTGATAACTTATTTCAGCAGGTACAAGGTAGAAGAAAGCCCACCTTGCCATAACTGAAATAAACCTCAATCACTCCTATTGACAAAATAGAGCTTGATCAGAAGACAGGAAACTATTCCTGACTTCCATATATTATGATACCCACAAAGTAAAAGCAGCTTACTTCTGATCTGAGGCACGGGGAAAGGAAATATAAGATCCTTCTTCCCTCTGGGAAACTTCAGTACATAATCTTTGGACCATTTCATGTAGAAAGAGCAAGGACAGTATCTGCTCCTGAATCATTTACTACCACCTTTCACCCCGGCACCAGGATGTGTCTTCCTATTCAGTAGCAAAACCCAAGATATACTAAGTACCATGCAGGGTGTGGTTCTGCAGCTCTACATTCATTTTTCTGTGTTAACACCAACGTTCTAAAAGCCTGGTTTAAATAGGTTTTCCAAACCTCAAGATGTTCAATGAAGCTATCGACTGAAAAATAATCCAGCTTATTTCAAGCACTATTGCTCAAAAATTTCAGGCTTATGTGTCTAGATCCCACACAACCCAGCAACCATGGAAATCCCATTCAAGTTAGCAAAGACAAACTGCTAGTAAGGTCTTTGTAGTAAGAAAAGCTGAGGCAGGCACACATACAACCCCAGAACACAGTCACACAGAGACACACACGGAGATGATACTGATTATTTCAGTAAATTGCTTATATTGAAATCACCAGTCCCTGGTGAGTCTGCACAACATTGGTCAGAACTCAACACCAGCACTCTTAGACAACAGGAACTGACAACCAGTCAGTCTCACCTCCACAATACACGATTTCTGCACACCAGTAATGTAGTTTTATCAGTAGGAAAACATGATGCTTTTTCTGTGTCTTCAGTTTGAGACTGAGCAATACCCAGACAGCCAGAAGGCTAAAAAAACCACCCTAAAACATTCCCAGAAGGTCCCCCTGTCTACTGCCCAGAGGGTCCTTGATGAAAAAAAGTCATGGGGAGCTTCTTTCATCAGGAAAGAGTTGTTTCAGTAATGACAAACAAACATAGCCAGTCTCAGAGGATTCCCCTTCTACATAAAAGCAAGCAGAGGAAACTACATAATGCAAAAATCGGAGAACAAAAGGAGCAGAGACGTGACATGCACTGAAACTAAGCCAACTGGCCTTCTATTCAGTCCTGTATAAAACCCTTGGAAAAGGTTTATCACAGTTCTCTTGTGATTAAAATTCAAGTGTTTCATATGAATAAATTATACACAATCATGCAAAGATGAAAGTACCATTTTTGTCAGAAGTCAGATGAGACATACAATCTTCCATTTACTGATAGACTCTTAAAATCATTATAACTGAATAAGCTTGGAGTTGCTAATGTGGTGGAGGAGGGTGAGGGGGCAACCGACAAAAAATGGTGCAGGAGGAAAGTTTTAGCTTTTCAAAGGCCAGATGAATGTCAAAGGAAATGCACAGTTATGGTTGCAAAAGTTACCTTATTGTCCCTCTTGTAATGTAACTGTTTTTCCATAGTACCCAACACAGAAAAGCATATTGCAAGTAATTAATACAATAGAAAACATTAAAATACATTAAATTTGTTGTTGAGAAGGCACTTTATTCCAGATTTGTTGTTGAGAAGGCACTTTATTCCAGATAAAAAACTAACAGGGAGTTGTTTGGATCACAACCAGAGTTTCTGCCCACCAATTCCACATATTTGTTCTGGTTTTTCCTTTAATTTTTTTTTCAACTCTTGTTAGCCCATATTAGTCTTGATATTTGCTAGACTACAAATACTAGAAGAGTCTTCAACAACACAATCCAAATGCCATCTGGGAAAAAAAACTCAACCAACCAAACAAAAAGCAACCCACAATGCAATTATAATTGTTGACGTAGGGAGGAGAGGGTGTTGCCCAAAAGCACAAGGGACGTTGCTGGGAAGTGGTTATGTAGAAGAAACAATAAACGAGGAATGGGAACAGTGGAAGGCAAAGGCAATCAATAAGAGCCAACAGCACCAAGGGAAGGGAGGCACATACCCAGGCTGTGGGTTGTGGTGCATGTTTTGACCGCAAAAGAGAGAGAGCCACTCAAAGAAAGAGGGCAGCTGGGTGGTACAAAAGACATTTTGAGCTCACCAAGATATTCCAGTGAGCTTTTGGGTGTCATAAACTATCACATGAGAGCACTGCCTATGTGTACTCTGCCTGCAAAAGCAGACATTATACCCAGGCTTAGGGACACCGCAGCGGCAAGAAGGTATTTCAGAAGAGAAACTCGGAATGAAATGGCTGTGGAAAAAGCCTGCAGTGCTTAACTAGATGCAAAGAGATATGAAGTATGCATGTAGCTCCGGGATACAGAGACGTGGCAGTAACCTACAATTTGCAATACTGACACACCAGAATAAAGACGAAGACCAAAGCTATGGTGTGATAAATTGCACCTTGTCTCTGGATTTACAGCATTTCACAGTAGAATAAACTGCATCATAGCACAACACAGTTCTGGAATGATCATTACCCCAAGCTTTGCAACATATTTATAAAAATGAAAACAAAAAATAACGCTTAAGCTCTAAGCAAAATCCTTCTTCAGAAAGAAAAAATACACAAAAAAAGGACAGCTTTACACAAATTTACACAAAAAAATTTACAGAAAAAAAGGACAAATTGCTTATGTAAAGACACCAAAGAAGTTGTTACCATAAGTAATTTTGGAATTATTCACCTTTGAGAATAATAGTATTGATGAATGAATGAGAATTCACTACTGCTCAGTGACAAAGGCACTGGGAACAATTTAGAAGTCAAGTGGAAGCTAAGTAGCAAAGTTTCGTATCATAGGCTCTCTCACAGGTTGAGGTATCCTATGATAGGGCCAGAGGTTTTGGACAACCAGACCTCAGGAGCAAGACTTCTTTATAAGGATTAGGGGAACACCTAGGGCTGGAATACTTTACATAAGGTAAGGCAATACCAAGCTTCATTGAAAGGGGACACAAAATTGCAAACTTGTTGAAGGAAGCCTCCTTTCTTGGTATCTCGAACATGTGAATACAGGGGACACTATACACAGAAACTGGATTAAGTAGAAGTTACATATATGAAAAGCTGCATTCTAACCTTTCTGATCCAACACCATGCAGTCGCATCGTCCTTTACCTCTCAGAGCCAAAACCTACCAACTCTGCATAAAGGAGCAGAATGTTGCAAGGCCTGAGCAGTTCTAAGCCACATTATTATCTGGTCAAAAAGATCAGTCACTTGACAAAGAGCACACTGAGAGCTTTATTGTAAGAGCTGAAAGTCTTACAGAACTCTTTGGCTGTCCTTAAAGGTCCCGACACAACAGATCCAGTGAGTGCTTCTTGCACTAATAAAAGCAATAAGAAGAAAAGTGGCTGTAGCAATAAATGGATTGGATGTAGTACTTGGGGATAGGTTCAGGGGTGGTTATGGTGGTGCTGGGTTAGCAGGTGGACTATATGATCTTAAAAGTCTCTTCCAAGCTTGATGATTCTGTGATAAAAGAGGGGAACAACAGCCTGACTTTATTTGTCTGGCCAGCTAAAACAAGGCAGCTTAATCATGACAGACTAGTCACTTATTTGGGGATGGGAAAAATATTCCAGAATGATTGGGGTGATACAAGTATCCCAACAGAACTGAAACCCAAAACATCTTTTATGTTCGTTTATCAAATCAACGTTATTGTGCAAGGATATGTACCACATATTGTATTTGAAAAATATTAATTCATTGCAAGACTGCTTTACTTTACAAAAGCCCTGGGAGTGCTTGTAAACTTGCACTAAAAAGACATTTACTAGGGAAACATAGCAAAACGCGTGCTTTTATGAGCTATAAAACCATTCAGCATATATTCACTTAAGAGAAATACATCTTGTATAATTTCATGTTTTCCATCATGAAAGCCCAACTTATTAATGAGCAACATGTCACTTTTTTTCAAGCAGAGATCACATCCTCCAAGATACTGGTTGCATAGCATAGAATTGTAAATCTCAAAGAAAGTGCCTTAACAGTAAGGGTTTTCTTCTATTCTTTTGGAATTCATTTAACCAGCCTGTCATTACACAAACCAGCAAACAGAATTCCTTTTTGCTGTGACAAAATTTTACACAGTAGTTGTTGCTCTTTTGCTCCTACTTAATATAAAGTCTTCTCAGTGATCAGTTTGTTCTGTCTCCCCAGCCCTTTTTTTTAATGGTACTTATGTTATCTTCACTTCAGCAGCTGCTCATAGAGTAAGAACAGTCTATATTCACTGGACCATCTGTTAAGCAGGAAAGACAGGTATTAACTGACCTTGCAGTCAGGGAAAAAGAGGAGAGAAAAAACGTCCTCTTCTGTAGTGAAAAAACAAACAAAAAAAAAATATTGATTATAATACACATTTTTGTCACCAAAAAAAGCAATGAAAGCTCCAATAGCTTTTCTGTGTCTCTAGCAAAGACTGAGTGCTATAGAAGGAAAGCTTTCAAGCCTGAATTTTACAGCACATAGTTTCCTTGTGTACTTACATATATAGATAATACCAGTAAAGAAAATTCTTCTTGCTTAAGAATTTATTTTAGACCTCTTAAACTATTTGCCTGTTGCAGTTTTTATTCTAAGCAACTGTGATTGATCCTTGTGGCCTTGAACTAGTGATCTCTTTCCATCTTGCCAAAATTACATTAATTTCACTTTTGCTATATTCTTAACCAAATATGCTGGAACCAGAGACGATTTCATATTCCCTCCCTCTCACGTGATGTCAGACATTGTCTCTTCCTTGGTTCAATCAATCTTTGCAGCAAAAAACAATGGATGACAGCCCTGTATTCCTTATGAAGACTTTCAGAGCATTTGAATAGGCACAATGACACATTATGAAACTCCTACCCAGAAGAGCCAAAAGCAGTGCTGTCATTGCATCATGAAGTCTTTAGCATTGCTCCAGAAGAAGCATTGCTGGGGTTTCTAACAATCTTGACAGAAAGCTTAGTTCTGATGGAATGGGAACAGGAAGTTGGAAGAATGACCAGCAATTGGTTAAATGCAGCAATTAGTCAGACTCCAAGCACCCAACCATCCAATCATAACCCACTACGTCACCTTCTCCTATTTAAATATCTATTGCACATTGAGTTAAAACAAGCAAAGAGCATGGTCATTTTCCTTTATGCCCACTTAGGTTTTCTTCTATCAAAACTGAAAGTTCTTCAAACTAGAGAAATGTAATTATATAAAGAGCAAATGAGAAAAGTCTCTGCAGGATAAAAGACAAATTATCTTTGATCTACACAAGACAAGAGTTGCAAAAGCAGAGAAAATGAAACTGTTAACCTCATGTATGATGAATAGGTCTGGAGAAGGCCTGCAGTATGGACTCCAAATAAAGACAATTGAGAACAATACCAGCAAATATACATGTCCTTTAATAATGGTTGTTGATATTTCCCAGTGGGTGCAGGTGCAGAAGACACAGAAAGATGAAACAGAAAATAGCTGCTAGTTTAAAGACATAATTAAGTCATCCCATAGCATCTCTCTGGATAACTAACAAAGATTACAGCAATCCTGAGAATCAGACATTCATCTATCATAACCAGTATCATTTGTCAACATAAACAAACCACACACAATACTTCTCGCTATAAACATGCCAACATTTTTCAATAAATGGTGTGATCCCAAGCAAGCTCACAATACTTTTGCATAGTGGAAGCCCAAACTTTATGTTGCTTCAGGAACATGAAACAGGTATGAGCTCAGTGCGCTCCTGCCACAATCCCAGAAAAATGCCAATGCAGCACTGTTAGAGCATCACCAAGCTGTGTCTTCTCCCAGTTGCTGTTAAAGGGAAAGTATCAATGGAGGGAGGATCATTACCACTGTATCTCAGTTGCTCTGGGCAAGCAAGAAATTAATCCTGTTTCTTTTCAAAGCACTGTGACTGCAGATTGTAACAAGCCTTTTATTTATTCCAAAGATCAATAAAGACTTTTTTTTTTTTTTCTGGCACTGCCTACATGGCAGGTAGCTCCTCAGCATGACTGCAGGAGACTTACACCCCTAAAAGCATTTCAAAATAAAACAAAGCCACCTATTTTATTCCAAAACAATATAAAAACAGAAAATAGACAAGTTAGGCAGCACAAAAGATATGGCTCCCTGACTTGACAGCACCCTATAATGACACACAGAACATCCATGTGCTGAACTTTTCTGACTTTCTAATCAACTCTTCTCAGCCTGTTTTCTCCTCTACAGATGTTGCTTTTTTTATTATTCTGCAATTTCCAATTGGCTTTCTTGAAGCTTATTTACAATGTTTTTGAGCTATGTTTGCTCCAAAGAATAAGACAGGCATTTTCTTTCACACAAGGCCCTAACCTTTGACAGCCATCAGTCATTTGCACTGCACATGGCATAACTCAAACTTCTCTTGCAATAAAGCTTCACTGGTTTCTAGGGCCTTTTAAACAAGGTAACAGTTAAAGTTTAAGAACTTGCTTTCCTGGAAAGCATCCCCTATTTTAGGTAAAACTGGGACACAACAGAGTATACAGGTCAATAACAAATATAGCTATGCTTATATCCCAAGGTCCTCATGGATAAAAAATCCCAAAACAACCAGCCAGTAATAAAATTAACCATTATGAACTCAGGAAATCCTGTTTCCATTAAAAATCCAGTCTTTGAAATCCTCTAAATTTGCACTCCACACCACTCAGCAAGTGGAAACAATTTCCTTGAACTTCACTAATATGACTCCAAGCACACAACCACATAGACTCTACAGGAAGAATTTCAAGGCTTTACCCAGGTGGACTAAATTTGTAGGGTGACTAAAAGATCTATTCTGAAAAGGAGAAAGGTAATTATTTTGTGATTCTCTCTTGGGTAACTGCACATTTTCATTATCTTAGCAAGAAACACTTAAAAGTCATATATGAATGAGCTCCAACTAAAACAAAAGCAGCAACGTTCAAAACAGTGTAAGTAGTTTCTGGATGTGATTCCACTGACTTCCAGCAGGTCACATCCTCTTCATTCTCCTAAGGATTTCTAATGTCACACACAAGACTTCATACTCAGTTCAACTGCATAGCAGAGAAAAAAAATATTCCAGTGGTGTGTGATAGCTAGAGAACAAGCACAACAGATTGGGAATAGAAACGCTGCCTGCTATATACACTAGAAAAGAGTAAATTGCCTATTTTCAGTGAGATCATCCTTGCAAAACCAAAAATTATGGCAGAGAATTTACCTAAATGTGGTCAGTGATGGGAAGCAAAAAAGTTCAGTTTTAATTTAGGTCTGAAACAGGTAAAGATGTTGTGCCTCTACAAGTTTAAATAAAGTATCTACATGCAATTCACTGAGACTTATATTAATATATTTATTTTCTAACACAGATGTGATTTATGGGGCTTTCTATTCAATTAATAGATAACAGACGGTAAATACTTGTTTTCCAATGCTGTGTTTATCACAACAACCTTTGCTACCAAACAGCAGCTTTCAAAGCTAGGAATCTAATTGTCCTAAGAAACCTACAAGCTACTGCAGTACTTGGACAACACTGTAGACTCCCAGAAACATTCACTATTACAATGAGAATCAGTGTAGTGGCCTGCGATAATCTGCTAGGATGTTCCACTGCTTCAGTGGAATTTTAAGGACAGAATTTCAGCAAAACTGTACCATCAGTTCATAGAATCCTGGTGACATAAAATATGATTTCTGCTTTCCTTTTTCTTTCCAATGGCCTGTAACTTTACTATCAGTACATGGATTTAAGAAGCCAGCTGTAACTATGCCATAGAGAATTATAATTAACATATTTATATCCAAGTTTTCTCGTATACCATGGGCAAGTGACCAAAAATGTTAAAAACATGAGCATTTTCAATTTCTTTAACCTGTCCATCCATAAAATTCAGCAGCTTGTCTGCTGGCTTATCAATCATCTCAACTCAGAGACTGAGACAGCTCAAATACACGAGGACTGCGAAGCTTGCTTTTTGGTGATGGGGCTTCTCTACAGAAACAGGGCAAAGCAAAAACAGAAGACAGATGGGAGATACAATTAACTAAGAAAATAGTTTCCTGGAAAACGGAGAACTCTGCCTGAATATGCCAGTTACTATCTGGTACAGTGGAAGGCCTACACAGGAAGCATAAGGTGAAGATCGGAAAGAAGAAACGAAGGTTTACTCATAACCTGATTTTACAGGCTTGTCATATATTTGAAATTAACAAGACCATTATAGACAATAATGGGTTATCATAAGGTATCCTGTAACAAACGTTCTCTTTGGCTGGAACAATGAATGAATAAATAGGTCTCAGTCAGTCAAATTGAAAACTGAATCTTATGAGTTTTCTCCTAAAACTCTCTCATTCTTTGCCCTTGGAACACTGCCCTCCCTGGCATGAAAAGACCTATGGAGAAAAATAAAATAGAAAAAAAAGAGGGAAGGGGAAGGGGAAGGGAAAGGGAAAGGGGAAGGGGAAGGTCAATGGAGATGGAGAGGTTGAAGAAAATAGAAAACAATTTTACAAACTTTATCCTCTTTAGATTAGCTAACCATTCCCCCCTGAAGACCTATTCCCTTATACAAGGTAAGAACTAACCTCAAGAAACTGTGATTTTCCAATTAATGCAATTTTGATTTAGTAAAATAGTTTCACTATTTGTATTAGAGAACCAGACATAGCAATGTTCAAATCAAGACTGTACAGTGTTGTGTACTGCTTGTCAATATTTTTAGAAAACAAGTTGTCAGCTTACAACCCAAAACCACGTTCCTCCATCTTTATTAATCTGAAGTGTACTTCACTGAAGTTAACAAGTTAACTTGAATCAACTGCAGAGAACACACAATCAAGAGGCTGACAGAAAATAAAAAAAATTAACATTTTAAAAGCAAACTAAAGCCCACATCCTTCACTGAAAATAGTTAATCAGAAGAAAAATTGTGTGTGTTTGTCTTCTGGTTGAGAGATGGAGTTTTCTGGGGATCGGTGGTAAAAATTGTCAGAAAAAAATTACTAGACACTCCTGGGTGAAAATTAACAGCTTATTATATATATAAACATCACTTGCAGACCATGACTGTTATTGCTATACAGCTTATCATGGTCATCAAATTCCCTGTTATACTGTTCTCACTGGCTTTGATATAGCACAAAATAATAGTCACTATCATTATAATACACTGCATAACAAGAATTTATGATGCAGCTTATCATCCGAAGTTTGCTCTTGCAGTTTGCATCTAGTCAATCAACACTGACTAAATCATAGATATCAACCTCTGTTAGAAAATTAACATTTTACATTGGTAACATTTTAGGTATTGGCATCGTTTGTGTTGAGAAATTCTATGCTTTTGAGGAGAGAATCTGCAATTTCAAACATCTCCATGAAAGAATGAACAAATATACAGAGAGCATCCTTACTTTTCAACTCCAAGGTTGTTTGTGATTTAGACCAACTAAAACATTAGAGATGCCATTTAGCAAATGGGTTTGAGAGTAAAGAGAAACTGAATATTTTCAGGAGTCAGGAGTTCAAAAAAGAAGCTAAGGTACCAGAACGAATCAGTGAGATAAATAGTTCATCGGCTTTAATCACCAGCTATTCAAACTTTATCAGACAGCTGAACTAGGGAATACGAAACCACTTAAAATTTTGCAGAGAAATAACAAGAAGTATGGATTCAGGAAAGATTAGTTGTTTCCAATGAACAAGCTTAATAAGTCTGCCATGGAGAGCTATAAGATGATGTATGGAAAGAAAAAACTAACTCCTGATAAAAGCAGACATACTGTAATTTTGTAAATTATACAGAACAGTAAATTATTCACATCTTACAGCAACTGATAGTTCTGCAAAAGCAGATTTTTACATTTTCCAAGAACAGTTCTTGTGTAACTAAGAGTTCCTAATGCTGTAGCTTAAATCAGAGGCATAATTGTAGGACTTACTTTACACAGATCATTTCCTATTTTGTGGTCATGGGGGAGTGGAGAAAAATTACCTTCTTGTTGGTCTCTGACATATAAACCAGTGTCTCAACATATACTATGCAAAAACAGCTTCTAGGATAGCTGTGGTTCCATTCTTTAGCAATGATTCATGTAATATTCAAATCTTTAAGATTCAATTCTTTAAGATTTAGGACTGCCTTCCTAAAGCCGATTTATTTTACTTCTGATGAGATACACCACCAAATATGCATATTTCTATTTGTGGAGTAAAACTTTGAAAAAGACATATGGATGTTTTAACGCTCATCCATGAAATACTATTCTGACTACATTTAAGGGGCATATGTTATTGTGGGGAACTGATCAGCCGTGTTTGGAATCAAAAACGGGGAAAGGCAGTAGAGATGTTTCTGCTTCTTCCATTAAAATGTAAGTACTTACAAAGCAGAAAAGTAATACTTGGAGTCTAAAACACTGAAATAAAAGCCATCAGGACGTGATTTGGAAAATTCTGAGGTCTGACCAAGTAATTTGGATATGAAACATGTACTACAGACATGCATGTCCTTTCTCTCTCTTTTTGACTGTTCCCAGAAGTGAGTATTTTCTGACCTGTTTTTGAATGCAAGCTCCTTCTTGGTTCCTCAGGCCCCTCAATTGGTTGGTCAGCAAGGAAAACTCGTGCCTGGTCCACAGCATTGAGAATGGTTTGCTCTTTATCCTTCAGCTCACGCCTCAGTGCCTTTTGGGAAGGGAAAGAAGAATGCATTTGTAACGTGACCTTGTGAACGACACCATTTTCTCTGGTTTCATCTTTCTAGCCGGACCTGCCCAGTGAGTGAGCATAGCCAATATGTTATTCAGACTGCAAGATAAAATGCAAATTTTACTAAACAGAAGTGGCAAGAAATTAATGTGGGAAGGGTAATTTTTAGGACATCGACCTGAAGAAAGTAATACAAGAAAGGTGATGATAGTTTAAAAAAAGCCTAACAAATTGAAACTACTACATTAAACTTCTAATAAAAAGTAAATTTAATGGGTTTATTGCTTTTAACAGGATTGCTAATATATAGTAGATTGCTACAACAGACCGTTTACTTTTTTGATCGCTGGAAAAACAGCAAACGGCAGCTACCGAAACTTCAGAAAATTATTTTGCAAATGCTAAAAAGAATTGCAAAAATTGTTAACATTACTAAGAAAATTAAATTTATTATTTCTGTCTGCTATACCAATATTTTTAAAATTTAGAAAATATATATCAGAAATTTTATTGTGATAACACATTCTGAAAAAGCCACCTTTTAAATTACTCAAAAATATTTTTATCTTTATTATCCAAAAAACCGTTGAAATTTATATACAGAAAGAAAAAAACCCAATTTTTATTTAAGATTTTTTTCACGGTGGCGGAAATGAATTTCAGGATATTTTTCTCTCCAGCATTTATGACTTTATTAAAGGATTAAGTGTAACCAACCTTTTTTAAAAAAAGGTTCATAAATAGTCAGATGTTATGTTCCTTATGAAGCATTTTCTTCCAGCAAAAAGCATAAATCTGTCCCACCTAGAAGGAAACCACTTTTCCTGTTTTATTTGTATTATTTTCTACACATAGAAATACAAAAGAAGATACTTTAAACATTATTAGAATGCTACATTTATTTTTTCCAATATATTTTTTAGCTCTAATTACAAAATCAAGGCTTATTTTGCTGAGGCAAATTTGCCGATTGTCACAATTTGCTGAGGACCCATTCCAGATCAGGAAAATGAGTTAGTGTTGACAACATTATATAAAATGATTGTTTTATTACAGAAAATAGTGGAAAACAGGTACCATAAAAGCATCACAAATACTATCTTATCCTTCTCATTAGTAAGTCTCTTGATGCCACAATTGCAAAATACACCCACATCGTGATTTTAGCTTAGCAGGAGGTAAGATGTTATTCTTTCCCCCCTTCTCCCCCTCCATTCCTTTATCTTCCTCATCTTTCCAAATCCTTCCATTTTTCTGCTTCAAATAAAATAAATGAATAAATCAATAAATAAATAACCCAAACCAAAACTAATCACTGAAAACACACTAACCTTCATTACGTCGAGGAACCTGCATTATAGAGTCCAACTTTTAGTAAGCATTAACTATTGTATTTATACAAACGCTTCTCAGAACAGTGTTCTCTCTATATGCTTTTGAATAGCAATAATATTCTTTGTAGCATTCAGTACATACTACATGTACATTACTTATTAGTTATGAAAATTGACATTTATAAAACAAGCCCTACTTATTTAAAAAAATATATAAATACAGAAACTGAAGCGTTGTAAAAGCAGCATTCCGGAAGAATCTCTTCAGTTTGTCATAGTATGTATAAATATTTTAATTTCACAATATGCACTAGAATAAGACACTTCAAAGTCATCCACAGTTCACAAATCATTAAAGCATTCTCTATGCAGGAATTTGTTTCCAGAAAGAAAGCAGGTAACAATCAATTATGGCTCAANATTTAAAAAAATATATAAATACAGAAACTGAAGCGTTGTAAAAGCAGCATTCCGGAAGAATCTCTTCAGTTTGTCATAGTATGTATAAATATTTTAATTTCACAATATGCACTAGAATAAGACACTTCAAAGTCATCCACAGTTCACAAATCATTAAAGCATTCTCTATGCAGGAATTTGTTTCCAGAAAGAAAGCAGGTAACAATCAATTATGGCTCAAAAAAATTCCCCATTAAAAAAAAAAAAATTGGCCCGTAGAACCTGTGAAGATGCATCAGTAAAATATAATTTATTTTAATTTCAAAGATTTTGTCAGAAATAAAGCGCTGATTACTACACTTTGATGTATTAAATATTTCTAGAATTACTTTTCTCCCCTCCGTACAACTTAAAAATATTTCCAAAGCATACAAGAAAAGAGAGGCTATGTCACATTTTGAGTATACAAAGAAATCCCAGCAGTTAGCAACAATCTAGAGATGAAGCTCTTTTACTCTCTCTCTCCTGTTTACCCTCACATAGTGTGTTTCATCAATTTCTCCTGACCTTCAATAAAACTTCAATCAAGTTCAACCTAAGAGACCTTGGATTTAATTCTCCACCATCCCTGCCACTGAACTTGCTCAAATTGAGGTTGATAACACAAAGATTTTAAGAGTTTGGGCCATATAGCTCATCAACTATAAGTCATCCATAGCAATCTTTATGAATATTTTTGACAGAGAACTCCTAGCATGAAATAAACCATACACTGAAATAATAGTACCAAAATAACTTAGCAGTAGAGTACCTTGAGCACACTACAAGACTTCTTAGATTATGCGGGGTTTTTTTCTTATGCCCCAGGTGCAAAAATAATTTTTGGAACAGCCACTCAGACTTGCATAACTTTTTCTTAGCAATACTTAATATATTTCTCTCTCTCTGCCAGTAAACAAGAGCAATGAGAGCACACAATGCAAGGATAACCAAGTATACCAATAATACTCTCTCTCTCCTCCCAGCAAACCTCTCTGCAATAGAGCAAAAAAGAAACCCACTTCTAAATCTGATCTTGAGCTCAAATATCATCTGTCTTGAATGGACAAAATAAAGATTTCATTGGAAAAATCACATCTAGAGGAACACTACAGAGTAAAAGTAAGTCATAAAAAGCCCAGCAAGGAACATAAAACTTGCAATACTGAATTTGATTATTGTAAAGATTTTTATATAATAAGAAGTACAACCATATATTTTGGTGGTTTACTTAGTTTTGCAAAAGATACCTCTCCAGTGGCTACTCAGAATGGATGTGCCTCCTTCAACAAACAAAGATATTACTTCATTCTCCCTTTGTCACTAAGAACTAAAATAGTTAAAGCACTTCTAAGCTTTGAGTGGAGCATAGATTTTAGTAGCAGGAGAATTCCCCTCCTGTTCTTGGCTATGTCTTTCAGGGTGAAAATTAGGAGAAAGTTGACACTAGAGTTTTGGTACAGATATGGTATCCATTATGCTGTGGAGCATGCAGATGTGAACACAAAATGAGAAAGTGAACACTGAGCACAGAGATAACACATTTTGCCCACATTATGGGGTTTTATGTTTATAAAAGTACAGTACTATTTTAAAGCTATATTGATCACACAAAAAGGGGCTGTACACAACTTTGGCAGTAATTCATACCGCTGTACTTCATACAGCAATTATAAATTGCAAAATTACTGTATACTTTAGGTAGTGATTTAAAACTAAAACTTCAGTTCCCTCAGTAATTTGACAGGTGACAGACTATTAAATCCAACGTCTATGGTTTACACAGTTTTGTTGCATTTGCAAATCCATTCTTACTTCCTATGTAAACCAGGACATGCAAGAGTCCTGGAAAAACCAACACTAATTTTAGACATTCTCGATTCTTATAAAAGAGGGGAAAAAGCCCTGGAAACCTAAAATCTGGTATGCTGATGCAGTGTCAACACAAATTGTTTTCACAGCTGACTTTAAACAACTCTAACCAAAACTAATTTTAAAAATCCTTTGAAAACTGAAAAAATTCTTCCACTGTAGATGGACAAGGGCTTACAAAACTACACTCTTGAAATATTTTATGCAGCATGAAGCAAAGCAACAACTACAATCAGCACTGTACCTTCATTTTGTAGGTATGAAGTCTCAAGTTAACAAACCACAGCAGAGTAACCCGGGACCCCACTCCTCTCAGGGAAGAAAACAAGAGCGTTACCTCCATGATTTTCAGGCATGAGCCAGGGATTTTGACATGTCCCTCTTTCAGTGACTGAAACATATGTTACTCTCTTTATAACTCTGGAAATTATAGACCATTTGCCCTGTTATACCAAGATAATCGAACCCATTTGCCCTCTCTTCATTAGAGATATACCTGATTTCTAATATAAAACCCAACTCTTCTTACAAACTAAGATTTTTAAAGGAATTTGCCTAAACCAGGGCCTTACAAATTCTCTACTGGAAATGCTTTGCAGCTGAAGTCTTTTCCACTCCTGAAAAATTGAAAAGCTACAAAACTTTTGCTATTTTGATTTTTTACACTGTTTAGAGCATCCTGAAAGCACCTCTTTCCTTCAGCTGCACCTTAAAATTATTTTTTTAGCATAGTAGGTGGACTTCCAAAATTACTCTCTGTTAATTTACAATCTCTTTTTCTCTTTTGAATTGTACAGACTTGTATAGAATAATTCAAGGAGCAGATCAGCTTAATAGTTCTAACAGATGAAGGCAAAGTTAATTTCAAAGAAGACATATGGGATGTTTCTTAAAAACAGAACATATTTAAATCAGGTCTCATTATGCACTCTTTCAGGGAAGTAAAGACGCATGTTATTGTAACTCATATCAGTTTAGCACACTGTAGCCTTATGTGCCAATCAGCAGCTCATGTAGCATTTAATTACTTATTCATCTTTATTCTGCAGCCGGTGCTTGAAAAACTCCTGTTACTTTTATACACTAAAATGGAATGGAAAAAATAATCCATGGCATATAAAAGGATGGGAAGAATAAGCAGGACGATTGAGCAAACTCAGAGTGAGATGAGGAATTGTTTATAAAGATCACACAGAGATAAAGGTTGTGACTGAGCCTCTGCCAGCTGTCTCCATCACTAAAGAATGAACTAGAAAGTAAGCACTGCATGTTTAAAAGCTTTTCCTTCCTATCAGATGCTATTTAATGTAACATGCACAAAAAAATTTCAAGTGTTTCAGCCTCTGTAGACACCTTTGTGTAAAAGTCATTTTTATGTGTCTACCCCAGCTGATAAAGAAAATATTCAAATAAAGAGCAATATTTAACTTGAGATGGTGCAGCTCACCATGCATTTACCTTTTACTACTTCCTACTAAATCAAAGTGCCAAGAGAAATAATGAAGGAGAAAAATAGTGTCTAATATACATCCATTAATACCTGGAGATAAAAAGACACATATAAGTACACAGGACTTTAAAGATGAGACCAAATCCTGCATGTTATGATAAATCAGTGACAGTGACCAACACCAGAATAGGGAAAGAAAATAAATATCACAGTGGGGGGGAAGAAAACAACAACAACAAAAAACAAACAAAAAACCAAAAACCAAACTAAAAAAAAACCCAAGAAAACCCACAAAAGGCAAGCAAAACAACCACAAAACAAAACAGAAAAGCACCAAACCTCTTTGCCTTCATAGTAAATACATACTGAGTATTTTAGATTTTTTTTTAAATAGAAGAATCTAAATAGACATCTCAAAAAGGACCAAAGAGAAGTGTCAAGAGCTGCATTTTTCTAAATTGTCTCTCAGTTTACCATTTGCCACTTCTTGTCTCTCTTGCTGTAGTGTCAATACAGAGCATGCAAACAGGGTGTCAACTACAAGGGTTTAATGTGACTGTAGACCTGGAAGTCACATCTGTAGCAAATTTCTCTTTTTTGCCAGCATGCACAAGGAAGTTAAACTGGCAAAAGAGAATTAGACTATGCATGCTGGTGATCTTTCAGCAGAGGCAAATAAATGTTAACTTACTTAAGACTTTCCCACTGGTTTATCAAAACAGATGTTTCAGGCCAGAAAAAGGGGTACATTTTCACTGAGACTTTTATGTCCCTTGATAATTTCCCTTCCCACTTTGGTCTCTGGAGGTAGCCATAGCGATTCTGGTCTCTGAAGCATGTGCTCATGGCTGCTCACTGAAAATATCACTCACCTCTGAATACGCATTAATAGACATGCATTACAGAAAATAAGCATCTAAAACATCTCTCAACAAAGTACTTTGCAGTAGTACAGCCATAGAGATAGAGGGAAGTAGGCTGTACCACTACTGCTCAGACTCAGCGACAAGAAACATGGAAGCTGTTACTAACATTCTAAAAACCAATAAACTGACAATCTCAAACTGCATCCATACATTCCTGTGAGACACTTTAATATAAGGAAGGGTAACCGACTTCTTTCTGAACTTGCTAAGTTCAAAACCAGTAAGGCTATACAAAACCAGTAAGGCTATTTCCTCCATTTTCATTTTAAAACCAGAAAAAGATGTTTTGAAGCCAGTTTGAAAAAGGCACATTTACAATAATTTTGAAGAGACTTTGAAAGGCCTCCTTTGTGCACTAGAAAAGGACCCAGTACTACAGCACAAAGGCAGAAGTAAACTTAATTATCACACAGATTGCATCAAAAGAGACATAAAAAAGCTATTCTTAAATTAAAGAGCACAGGACTACAATTTTTCTTTAAAATTAAACTTTTTTTTTTTAATACAGTTGATTTTCCAAGAAAGAACGTCTTTAATCATTCTGAAGCAAGAACTGCAAGTCCTGCATTCCCTAGAGATGCTACAGGATTTAAATCCAACTAGAGATGAAGGGAGACACTGCTTAATTGAGCAAAGGTTACAAAAAATGAGGCATAATGATGTTCATTAATATGTCTTCCAGCACCAATAATCTTATGTAACTTGATTTCATATTTCCTTGTCCACTGAAATGAGACTTCATTTGTGTTTCTAGGTCAATGATAACCAAGACTTGGTTGCCCAGAGAAGTTTGGAAGCTCAACAGAGCATAGTCTTCAGGGACTGGAAAACATGGAATGCCTGAAGGCTTTTCTTTTTTCTTCTTAAAATTTATTTATTTATTTATATTGGGGGTGAGGGTGGGAGGTAGGTGTGGTTTAAATATGATTTGGAACTATGTTGGGGGAAAAAACCCCACAACCACGCATCCTTGAGCTAATGCCAAAGACATTATCGTCAAAAAGCTTCTTAAAAATTATATTATTATTTTCTTAACACAACACTGAAAAGACAGGCCTCAGTGTGCTAATGGGAATTCTCTACTGAATTAACGATGGAAATCCCCCAAAATATAACCATTCTGGCCAGTGGAACCCTTTTGTGATGGGTTTGCTACACAGTGTATATACACTGAACTTGCTTTGTTGGGTCTTTTTCCCTTCAAGAAAGTAATTTTTTATATTCAACCCTTGCTTCATATTTCACTATACCAAGAGTAGTACAAAAGCATCATACAAACAACAGAACAGAATCTGCTAGAAAATGCTTATTTTGCTCATCCGGTAAGTTTCTAATATGTGTTTCTAATAAGTGAGCATATTTTGGTTTAAATCCATTGTAATATGACAGCTAAAAAAGGGCATGAGAATCATTAAATTTGATGGCTTGCATAAAATACTCAAAAGCAGTAGATTAAAACAGGCTTGGTTTACATTGCTACGCACAAGAAAAAAATGTTTTAAATGGCACTTTTAGGGAAAAAAAAAATCTGTTTAACATACCTAATCAGGATTTAATATAGGAATTCACACAGACTGTACCCCAGAGACAGCAAAAATGCCTGAATCAGTGTGGAGTCTGACGAGAGAGAGAAGCTGTTGCAGCTCTTCATTCTTTGTGTGGAGGAAAAAAAGTATTTTACACAACAGCAGTAATCATCCTGCTAGCAGGCTGTAGCAATTTTCAAATGCCAAACTGACAGTAAAGACACATTCAGTTTTCCATCAAAAGCACTACAGTGTACTTCTGGTGAAGGAAAACTAATCCCACCAAACTCCACTACGGAAACATGACAGCTATCTGGTATCAACAACCTTGGAAGACTGGACCTCTTTTTATTTCTCTTTTTATCTATTTCATAGTATTTCCTCATGACTCTGAGGACAGTCATGACTAGGTTTCCAGGGCTGAAAGCAAAATGAGCATACAGCTTCTGGCTTGTATTTTTCCTGGGGAGGGCTATTCCTACAAAGACAGGCTGAGAGATTTGGGTTGTTCAGCCTGGAGAAGAGAAGACTCCAGGAAAACCATATAGCAGCCTTCCAGTACCTAAAAAAGGTCTACAAGAAGTCTGGAGAGGGGAAGGTTCACCTTCTTTTACTCACTGGTCAAACTTCTACACACTTCTGACAAAATGAATTGTCAGTGATTACTAGGGCAATTCTCTATTCTCTGAAGTAGACAGAATTAGAATAAACTCCACTATCTAAGCAACACCAAGAAAAACGAATCACAGATTTTGATGAAGGATTCATCCAAATTCTTGAAGACAGTCTCTGTGGGTTCTGTAAACCAATAGTGTCATCACAGGCATTTTCATACACCTCTGATTGACAGAAGGCAGGAAAAGAACTAACCCTCTCTACTTGCTCCATTTTTCTTTTGCCTGTCTCCCCAGACTTTGCTCCCAGCTCCTGTCAGAAACAGGTCAACTACTTATATGAAACTTAGGGACAAACCAGAACCTTTATTCTAAACTACAGGAGAACCGGTGTCCAGACACAGGGGACTAACACTAAGAAACCAGCAAAGATAAAAAAAAAACATTTTAAATCGTCTGCCAAAAAAAACCCTGAAAAACCCCATAGGAAAAGATCACTGTACAATGCCAAATAAAGCATTGCACTGAGTCTATTTCAAAGGCATTTAAAAAGATTATATCCTCTAAAAAGCAACCTTCAAGACAAGGCAATAGACCATCAAAATAAGGATCCTTCCATTTCAGCTGAAACTGTTTTGTAGAGTTGTCTGCAGAACAGAAGTTACATTTCTTTCACAGTCTTCAAAGTTGTACCTCCTTTGAAGAAGCAAAGGAAATTTATGTCCTCAATGCTAAGTCTAATTAGCTCCAAACCGTGTAACTGTGCACTGCACAGTGTGTAACAGGGTAGCTTTGGATAAGAGTTATTTCTCAGTTACATAAAACCCAACAAATGAGTTTATGGTGGAAACACTGTCAGAGCATCAAACTTGCATCTTTTCTTTATGGGTAGCAACTGGTATAACTTCTGCTATTTATGTCAGAACAGACTCACAGAAAAAGGGGGAGGGATAAAGAACACACACAAAAAAGCATTGTTCTATTTATGCATCCAAAACATTCACCGCCTCCAGCCTGACACAAGACACATAACACATCTGCTGCATATTAAATGGCTTACTACTTAATTGAGCAAGAGCCTAAAAATATCCCGTTAGCACTGCCTGTTTCCCTGCACCCTCAACAGTAAGCATGTATCTCTTCAACATAAGAGAGACACGTTCCTCTTTCTTTGCTTGCTGGCAACAGACTGGCTTGGGTTTGCTTCGGCTGCGTGACTGCTGAGCACTGATGAACTGCCATTAGTTTCCTGCTTCAAACTGAGATGATGCTACCATTAACAAGTTGGGTGCTGCATTGTTGTTAAGAGTAGTTAAACTCAGGTCACCTTTTGCGTGATTAAAATTTCCTCTGCATTTCTTCAAAAAAGCATCAATGGGACAAGACAAATATGTCTGGTATCATAAGCTAAAATGGTGCCTACTGTATTAATGCAAAGGTCTTGAGAAAGACTTTAGTAATTACAGTTCAAACTCAATACCCTCAAGAGCAACTTTGCAGTATGCAGCACTATGAATATTCACTCAATATATAAAGATAGGATGCATTTTGTGAGCACGCCCACATCTCACAAGAGGTTTCCTCCACGTCAGCCTCCTTTGCGCAAGAGAATATTAGCATCCTTGCCAATGAATTGTGATTACCAAAAACAACAGTGGACGTACCATATGACATCACCGATAAATTATAAATAATCAGATCAAGGCAAAAAGTCTCAGGGGAGCATCTCATATATGACAATTGTGTAAGGGGAGGAATATTCCCCTCTGCTGGAGGAAGCACAGGCATCAGAGCTGAATATTGAGGCAGAAAAATGCTAGAGACCAGTTGCAATTTGAGGCTACCTCTAATGTTCCTGTTCTGTATGCATGCATGCACACATGAGAGAACACTGCTACTGGAAATCCTTTCAGTAGAAGAAACCCTGTCAACATTAATTACTCTTCTTTCTTAGAAATAGCCACTTTGGCTTCTTTTTGGAAGCAAATGGTTTAGACAGACAACTGAATAATCACTAAACAGTCAACAAACTGTCCTCCTCACCACAGTCTGCTTCAATCTCGCTTGTAGCTTTTTGCTCTCAACTCTTCCACTATGGCTTCCCATTTTCAAAACTATCTAAAATGACAGTGTCTTTGTAAAACCAATAACACACAGTTTGTTACTGTGACATGACAGATTATACTGGATCTCTGCTTTGGGTCACTTCTCCAAAATTTCCTGTCTCTGGATAGTGTGCTAGTTTATCCAACATCTGCTCGGTAGAGAAAGATTACTGTAAAACCATTACTGAAAAAAATAAGTAGTGTTTGAAAGAGGAAATACTCTACTCCAGACAATTTTCCAGGCATTTATGAGACATGAGGAAGGAATACCCTAAGGGCAACATGACTTTCCCTTTCTGCTTAAGTCACTTCCTTCAGCTCATTCTAGTTGCCATCAGAAGTTAGAGGAACACAAAAAAACAGAACTTGGCACCTATGCCATATCTGTACAAGGCAATAGCATTTAAGAAGGAAAAAAAAAAAAGCAAAACAGGCAAGCCCCAAGTGTAATATTTCATGTATTCTATGGCACAGCAGCAATGCAGCAGGTATCACAACATAGTTGTGGTAGGGTTGGATTTTGGTTTTGGGGGTGGGGGTGTGTATTTGTCTTAAGTAGCAGAGAATTTTCCCTCATCATGAACCACACAAAACATAAATAACAAAAAGACTTCTGCTGGGAGTTTAAGCCCCTTGTCAAACAGAGGCAAACTTGTCACAGCATGCAATAGTCTGTGTTGCTTTATTAGTTCCATTTATGCCTCTGCAAACTAAACTTGCCCAACACAACAGCCTTGCTAGGTCTTCACATTTTCAAATAGATGATCCAACAACATCTCATTAAAACAACAGAAAATCCAGTTAGACCTGTAAATTCAACTAAGGAGATAAGCAAAAAAAAAAAAACAAAAACCCAAAAACAAACCACTGCTCGGTATTCAGTATACATATGTTAATAAAAAACACCAAGTAAACCTGCTTGGAAATTGTCAGTGTTTTCCCAACAGTGTTCCATCACCCAGTTACAGGTTGTGCCCTCTTCCTATCCAGCTGAGTTTGTTATTTGATTTTAATAATCTGCTTGGGGTTTTATTCAGTAGAAGAAGATTGAAATTCAAATAATCCAGGGAAAATTCTGCAAAATATCCATGGACAATAAAGACAAATATTTGCCTTCTTTTTACCCATTGTAAGTTCTTATAATGGCTGTTCACATAAAACATATTCCTTGATTAAATATAATTCTATAAGAATGATTATAAACTTGGAAAAAAGAAAAAAAAGGTCCTACTGAACCTTATTGCAAATGTTGTCATAAACCTTTTTTTTTTGGATGACTACAAAGTGGTTTTCTGCCCATGAAAAAAAAAGTCATTTAATATAACTGACAGTGATTAGGTGTCAATTAGAGAAAGATACTAGCACTTAAAAGAACACTTCTATGAAGCAGGGCTATTATCTCAGCTCCACAAATACCTTCCAATATAGGGTGGACACATCAGAGAGATCACAAGACAGACTTATTACTCATGTTCATTTCCTTTCTCTGCTTCAATTCTCCAGTATGACATGCTTTTTTCTTTGTAGCTCTTCAGGCAAAGAATTGCAATATTTTACATATAGTAGAACCAGCACATACTAAACAGGATTTCTTTTTCTTTAGAAACAGAATTTGAAACCACAAACAATTTCTCATTAAGCAAAAACAAAACAAAAGAAAACAAGCATAGAATCAAATTGTTATTTTTAGGTCTCAATACTTAGAAAGAAGCTCTATGCCATGGCAAAGTTACCTAGTAAAGGTATGGAGAAAAGAAAAAGCAGTAAGTAAAATGCTGAAGGTATAAACAATAAGACTGAGAACACCAGGAATGTCTTAAAACCAAAAGTTAGAATTAGTTTTAGTGACTGGATGCCAAAGAATATTTCAACACATCTGCAACAACTTCCCAGAAATGTAAATTGTCAACTTAAAGCCATTTAATAAAAGGTGAAAACATGCAAACGCATGCAAGTGCAGAAAGACACCTATATACTGCTCTTTCCCCAAACCTTAGTGAAAAGTCTATGCCACAAACAGATTTTAAAAAAAGCAATTTCACTTATTTATTGTATTTAGTTCATTTATACTGTACTTAGCAAGAGGGTACAGTGCTTTTAACTCTGAAGTAATTGCTTTCTTAGAAATCTCTTCACATTTGTCTATAACTATAACCAAAATGCAGTAAGAATGTTTACTTGTGGAACGTAGCGATTTTTAGGCTGCACACATCATTTGAGCACCCAAGCTTTATTTCCAGAAGAACATTAAACAACGTGATTCACATCTGGCCTATGTCTGTTCTTTAATTTTCTCTCCAGCAAGAAAAGTACCTTTGTTTTTACAATACTATGGGGTTTTTGTTTGTTTATTTGTTTTATATACCGTGCTGTGTTTACCACTAGCCACTCCTTAAAGGATCCAGCATTAAGATAATAACTTCTTCCTTCTCTTGCAGTGTTACTGCACCACCACCATGAAAAGCATAAGTAGGAAGACATAGGTGAAAAAAAGATCAGAGAAACTGCAGCCAAGCAACCATGCTCACCAGACTAAGAATCTTGTAGCAGCCAGAAATGCCAGAAGGCATTATCTGCATGATCATACAGAATACAAGATCATCAGAAAATCCTCCCAAATTAGGTTGACCTATTGAAAATGAGTAATTTCAACCAAGCATGACTGCTTTGTAGCAGCCTACATTTTAGTCAAAGCCTGGGGACTTCTTTCTGTATCAGTGTCCACATGCAGAGTGATGGCAGGCGCTGAACACAGTGCGGATGTCAGCATTGAGTATTGCTCAGTATCTCTCTGCTTCAAACCCTGAGATAGAAAAATTACATGCACAGGATAAAACTATCAGACACCATTGAAAGTTATCTAAAAATTACACCCTCCCTCTCCCTTCCATTTATTTGATGATAAAAATATTTTCATGATTAGTCTTCCCTCTCCTTTCGGGGCATCAAAATGTTATAGTTAGTGTGTTTTCAGTTGGAGGGTTTCTTCCCTGGCTTTAACCTCATCCCTTCAAGGTAGTGAATGCTTACATAAACTTGTAGACTCTCTCTTCTGAGGCAGATGCATCACTCAAAAAGAAGATGGAACCACAAAAGAGAAAATGTACGAATTGCTGGTACTTACAAAATAGAAACAAGAAAGACTTCATATCAGGTTGATTTGCAGATAAATAAATATAGACTGCATAAAATCTAGAGCAAGGTGAAAATAAATTTTAGATAACCTGCAGTAATATATAACTGAAAAATGATGTATTTGTTCCAGTAATTTCTTTAAAACTATCTCATTTACTTTCTTAAAACTCTCTCTCCAGTTATTGCTAATATTAAATTCTTGCTGACCCCTTACACTGACTTAATGAAAAATACACTAATAAAAGTAATGATTTGATTAAATCATTCAGGTCTCTGTTGGTACTGAAAATTTTAATTTAGACCCAAGTAAATCACACAGTTATAAAGTATGCATTTTTAATGACTATAAAATGATAAGCATAGTAATTTTGTTAATCACTATATTTTACTTTATATTTCAAAAATTTTTCAAGCATGTATGTGGTAAACCAGCTGTTTCAAGGGAGAGGAAGTCTGTCGAGTTTTGTTTAATCTGTTCTATTACCTATATTAGGACTTTTAGATTAAAATTTCCTTAGTAATATGGACAGAATGCATAAAATTCAGTCCAACTTCAAATAAAAGGGAAAAGAAATGTATCAGAACATTTTAATGATTTATGGCTTTGGTTTACTTTCTCTTAAGCTTATAAATATTGTTTGCAAACACAAAATTGCTGACAACAATATAAAACTGACTAGCCAATATCATTGGCGTATTGTGTTACACCATCAAACATTGGCATAGAGAATTTTTTTCTCTCCATTTACACATTCATTTAACAAGAAAGGTCTAAAAGATTAAAATCCTATCATAAAATACATGAATTACACCATTAGCAGCAGCTATTAAGCTCTTTGAGAACATCTTTGAACTGTTCTCTCTCACCACAGGCTACACCTGTTCATTTAAGGAACAGCCCCCAATGGCTAGAAGTTCAGAACTATGCAGCTTCCCATATCCCCTCAAAACCTGTCCTACAGAAAAACAGGATATAGGGATTACCAACAGCAGCCACCTAACATTAGCACAGTCATGTGCCAGTAGCAGCATGGCATTTCTGATTATCAAAAACTAGAGTTAAGGCTGATCTTCATTCACTGCAGCACCAGAAGAGGCTGCTCATGTCACAGATGTTATTGCATTTGTATTGTCTGTTTGGCAGAGCGGGCTACAAAGTTCCACATCCAGTTAATATACAGTGCTTGAAACCACTTTAGGACACAGTAGCTTCACTACTAGCCCTAACATAATGCTACATTATCATTAAGCAACAAGATAGAAAGGACCCTCGAGGAAACATAGGTTTTGTACAGGATGCTTTTAAAGTGTCCTCACACATTACAGGGGAGTAAATTACAAGATGACCAACCAAGCATGTAAAATAACTCAGTAGTAAATGTATGAGGACAGCACTGCACTCCTTCCAGAATGAGGTGCCTAAAGAACCACCCCAAAACCAAGACACAAGCAAAAAAAAAACAAAAACCCAACTCCACAACCAACAGCCAGCTCATCAAGCAAATATTTTCTATCTTAATTACACTATGCTCAATAGACTTCGGTAAAATACTGATTAAAACAAAGTAATCTCAGTAACTCTGAGGAATGACTGCAGACACTGCAGACCTATCAGGCACAGTGCTACACAGAGGAACTGTACTCTCACCTTAATACAGAATCTCAGGCGACCCTGAGTCTTCTGATGTGGACAACTACTGATGATACTTTAAATGACATGAGGAAAGGAATCATGTTACTGGCCTCACAAGATGAGCATTCATGTTCCAAATCTGATTAAAAGAAAAAAACCCCATCTTTTCCGCAGAACAATTAACCCTGGATAAATCTGTAAGTGGGAAGGATGTCTAGCAGCTCAAAGTATAGGAGTGGGAACCCTAGACCAAATATAAGGGCTTTCTGAAGCACAACACTGAATTTACTTTGCAGGAAACGCATGTCAGCAAAAACAAAACCTCCAGCAGCTTCCCTAAAAAGAAGGATTCAAATATTTAAGCATCATTTTACGTTTAGCACCCTTTGGCATCTCAAGTTGAAAGATCAAGACTTCAAGAAAGAAGACTGCTCCTAGAAACATTCCTAGCAATTTCCCAGACCTACAGACTAACCACCCTGGAGGAGACAAATTCACTGAAACCCAGGTCAGAAGACAGAGATGTATGGTAACAGTCTAGGAACAACTATTAGCTACAGTTAAGTGTTCTTGGAAAGAAAACAAAACAGAACCAAATACTTCCTGCAAAATTACCTTGCCCATTAAACCAGTACCTAACCCTTGCATTCTAAAAATGCAACACAACAAAAATGGCAAATCTAACAAAAAAGTATAGGAAAAAGCAGAATCCCATGCCCTCCCCTATTTTGTACATACATTTTGAAACCTAGCCTTTAATCTCTACAATCTGCATGAAAACAGGAGTGGGTGGCTGCCATGGAAACACAGTTTTTCCAATTTATTGCTGATGGTCCTCGGATGGATTACTGAGTGTAATAACAAGGGATTGAGGATCCAATAGTTCACGGGTTAACTTGAATAAATATTCTTCTTGAGTCTGTCTGCAGCAGCAAGAAGAAGGATCTAGATTAAGATGTTCTTAGCAGAAAATAAAACAGATTCTTCACCAGTCCCAGTCTGCAAATGCAGTCAGTTTCAGAAGGATTTTAAAGTGGTAACAGATTCTCTTACTGCATATTTAAGAAGTGCATCATAAACTAATGCTTATGTTCAGTTTCTCCAAAACAGTGGTGCATAGGGGACTCTGCCCACTAAGAACACAAGACGAAAGAAAACTCTCTGGTGTTTGCACAGAATTCACATGGAAAAGTGTCAGTTATATAAAAAGGTTCTTAAGATTTGCATTAATCCCTACATGCTCCATTCCACCCCTTGAATGACAAGGGGACAGCCTTGTTAAATAGAGTATGTTTCTTCTTAGTGGTCCAGTTTATCAAATAAGATCACAGAGAAATCAAAGAGACCTGAGCTGGTTTTGTGACTGTACAGAAAGAATCTCAAACTGGTGTCAAAATGAGAAAAGTATGAGCAGGACAAACAGTTTTCCGCTCTAACACAGTCTATGAAAGCTCCTGAAAAAAATATGGCCGTGGACACTATTATTGTGGCTCTCTAGCAGCACTCTCCAGTTGAAAAAACAGATTCACTGTGACCACGCCAGCATTTTTTTCCTGGCTCTCTGCCTTTGGAAAAACAGACCTCAGCAAAAAACAATATCTGCATTCAGAGAAACGTCCTGTCTCATTTCCTTGTACCAGTCCATTTCTGTGATCCAGTGAAGGAGCTCATCTGTTGACATATTGTCCTTAGGTTTCAGGTGCTACCCAACATTTTTAAATGCAATTGAAACACTAACTGATCTTTTAAAAAAGCATACACAAAGTGAAATCCCTGAGCATTTTTCTGGGCAGTTACAGTTTAGAAGAAAATGTCTCGGGAGTTTCATTGAGAGGTATCTGAAATAATTTGCTTAACATGCCACTGCAAACAACAAAATAGCCAATAAAGTATTGAGCATCATCAGAAAGGACAAAAAAAAAAATCCATTATTTTACTACAGTATCAAACATTGATGCAACTTCATCCTAAGTATTCCATGTAATAGCAGTCTCTTCACCTCCATAAGGATTTAGTAGAGTCAGAACACAGCAAGATGAACAGCGCAGGTAGTTAGGGAAATAAAGCAGCTGTCTATGGGCAGAGATTAAAAATCAGTCACTAACACACTTGTGCTCCATCATCTTCACTGGCTGTGCTCATGGCTCACTCTTGAAGGTCAGGCCACAGCCAGTCATGGTATTGCACCTCAAGACATAGAAGTGAAACAGATGTCTGGTACATTCCAGTGCATCAAGACGTCACAACATTTCATTAGTTGTAGATGGGCTACTACTAATAATGATGGAACCAGAGCGGTCTTTTGTGAGGTGAAACAAAAAGATACCACAGAAACAGGCACTCGACTCATTGCAGCCTTTTAAGGACAAAGAGAAAGACTGATTACTGTGCTGTTTCTGCAGTGTAAGCCTAATTTCTGACACAAATATTCTCCTTCACACCAATGTCAGAATGACCTCTTAGATATTTGAGGATATCTACAAATCTTCCTTTAGTCAGTGATTTGAAAAAGACCCAATGAGGTCCTAAAAATTTATATGGGCGTCTTTGATTAAAACAAATGAGACAATGGTTCCTCAGAAAAGAGCAGCATGAACATTGTACAACAAAATGATAGTATTAAAAAGGCAACCCCATAGAAATGTTTTATTTATTGTACTGGAAAAGTGTTTAGGAATTGTTTTTTCCACAGTAAGACAACCTGTTTTACTCCGCATTAGTGACAGAATAATTTGTTCTTTCATTATCCAAGTTATTTATTATTTTAAGTACTGATCCATTGCAACTTTCCTGACTTATCGCAAGACATCCACACTTCTGGGAACAAGATGAAATACAGCCAGAAGAAACAATTTTTTTGTCAAAGTTAAAAATACACTGCACTGGCATCCTAATTTAACATTTCATTCTTTGTGCCACGCTTTTGTTTACACATCATTCTTCTGGAGAAAAAGCCCAGGACAGCAGTGACACACACCTGAATCATTTATATAACACAAATCAATTTGAGTAAATCCTTAGTGAGCAACGGATTTAAGTCAGTCCACTTGAGAACCCTCATTTAACTTCAGGCATTGACTACACTCTTCCTCTCCTGTAACAAAATATTCCCACCCACAATTTCCACCTCTTCCTCCTAAACACACCACAAAGAAGAGTCTCAGTTAAAGATTAATGAGTTGTACTGTCCTTGTACAGTACAAATTTTTGGTACAGTACAATAGTGGATTTTTTCCACCAATAATCAACATTCAGGACTCTCAAACATGCAAAATTTCAAGAGTTCTGAGAAAACCCTTATCCATTACAAGTGTACTTAAGGAGCTCTCATTCCATTCAGTAATGCTGATTGACTATTGGGAAGGCCATTCCCCTTCTTGACAGTGCATTTAGTTTTTGAAACCACATCCTTCCTTCAAAGAGCCGCTTCACAGCAGAGTGGTACATATTGCTCAAGCTCCTGCTTCCATCACCATCAGACAGAGTTGCAGCTCCTCCTCTAAGCAAGAAGCTGTACTGACCTTCAACTTCCAACCATGGACCACTTAATTCTCCTTTCTCATCCCCTCATAGCTCACATCTTAGTCAAAATTAATATTTTAGCAACCACCAATTAACTGGCCAACCAATGCAGCTGACCACCTCCAAGCAGCACAGATTTTATGTGTGCTTCATGTCTTGTGATGAGTAACAAATTAATAAAGCTCTTTCTAGACTATAATTAAGAGCATAGCCTAGAGGAGCACTGATACCATAATGCTTATCTTTTCATTCTTAGATTTAGTAATTCCTAACATGGAAGCAGATTTTTAATACAGAAAACATCCCAGAAAAACAAATCTAGAATAACTAAGTAAGAATTAATTTAGGAATAAGCCCATTGCCTGAAGTCAGACAGGCAAACTGAAAAAGTGAAAAAAAGTTTAATGCTAGAAAAATATTTTTTCCTCACAGCCTTTTCCCGCTGTTAAAGACAATAAGAGAATTACAGGCACCCTGAAGGGATAACAATACGCAGAAAGTAGTTTCCAGTTGGCTATGCTAACACTTTTGATTAAGTGAAAATAGCTAAGTAAAATAGAAGGAAATACTATGACTGTCATTATTTGACTACTTTTACAAAACAAGTCTGAAACATGAAATACACAGACAGCAACCCCAAAAAGTTTGAAGAATATCTAAAATATTAATGACCTATCTACAGATATAAAATTATCAATCAAACATTCACAGGTCCTTTGCCAATTCATTCTGAGCTCAAATGAAGCTAAGTTAAGCATCTCTTTGATCCAAGATGCATGCATTATTTAGCATTAGCTAGACATTTGTTCATTTATGCAGACACATGCCAACAGGATTTATGCAAGAGGGTACCCATTTCTGCTTAATTTGAAATGTCCTGGTTCTCTCTCTGTAATCTAAACCATAATGATTTATAGCTTTTAGGTAGTCTTTGTATTTTAGCAAAAGCACGCTTTGAAAAAGTTACAGTCAAACTCTTCCAGTGGAAAAGTGAGATATATAAAGCTCTTAGTGTGTCTCCAAATAAAAAGGTGTCAGAAATTGTGCTGCCTCGTCTTGTACACACGTGCGACTCTAGGTATTTCCATATGCACAAAACCAGTTCACTGATTTTTCATGGTATTTTTGCACCTTTTTTTTTCTGGCATATTAAAATATGCATATAGGGGTGGATTTTCAAGGGATAGAGGCTGGGGGGAACAGACATGGGGTGGTGGGTTTGGGCTTTTGGTGGGTTGGTGCAGGATTTTTTTCCTGGTCTATGCAGCTGATCAAAATTTGCATCACACAGTTTAAAAATCCTAAATAAACATTTTTAAGGAAGACTGGTAATGAACAGAATGGAAGGGAAACGTGAGCCGCTAAGAACTAGCAACAGTGAGAAACTGAAATTACAGAAAAAAATCCATCAATAAAGTCTGAAAAAATAGGTGCCTTCAGGTTCTTTTCTCTATAAACCATTCCCTGTGTCCCACACTTCTGGAGCGTGAATATAGACTCAGCTCTAGGTACACTCCATATGAACAACTTTNAAATAAACGAATGGAAGGGAAATGTGAACCGCTAAGAACCAGCAACAAGTAAAAACTGAAATTACAGAAAAAATCCATCAATAAAGTCTGAAAAAATAGGTGCCTTCAGGTTCTTTTCTCTATAAACCATTCCCTGTGTCCCACATTTCTGGAGCGTGAATATAGACTCAGCTCTAGGTACACTCCATATGAACAACTTTTCAGCTCAGGTACTTTTAAACTTCCTCGCATTGTCCCAAATTTTCCAGTACCCTTGGGACTTCTTGCCCACAACCCATTCTCAAAGACAAAGAATTTTTGAGAATAATCAGAATAAGAAACTCATGCACCCTTGTTTAAGCTTCCTCTTGTCCTGCCCCTGCAACACACAGAGCAACACTCAACACCCAGACTGGATGTGCTCCTTGCTTGACTGCACTTAGCATTTTGTATGTGATAAGACTATGAACTACTAGAGATTACGGAAGTTTGTCTGAGCAACACAAAAAAGAGTCCAAAATTTATAAATATTTGCCACATCCTGAAAGAGTTCTGTTCATCTGGGAAATACAAGCTAAATCTGTAGCCCTAATTCAACTTATTAACATTGATGTGGGTAATGTTTGCTTTTAAAGCATAGAAGAATAAGTGATATTTAAAACAAAAACAAGTTTAAAAATCAAACAGCAAACCATTCATTTCCTCCTGTCCAAACAGACCTCAGTAGCACCCAAACAATGTGAGCCAACCCAAACTGTCACATAATACTGTACTTATCTATCTAGCACTGCTGAAGCCAAGCACTGAGTGAGGGAGATAATATCAGAGGGAAAGGCCAACAGAATTACTGCCACTAAGCTGAAGCAAACAAGTCATCTCCTGTATCTGAGGGGGGAAAAAAGTAATAAAAATAACAATTATTGAGTAACTAGAGGCCAAAAATAATGCTAATTATAACTCAGAAAAATAAAGGGGAGGAGATGACACTATCAATAAGGGCACATCTTACAAAGCCTGGGCCACTATTTTACCACTTACATTTTGAAGTGCCAGCAAGGACAAGATCAGGCAAGCAAGTTGGAAACATGAGAAAATGGGTCACAGAGTAGTAGAAACAAAATGAACTGCTCAATTTCCATGAAGACAACTTCAAAGCTACACTAAGTATGAAACTAAAGGAAAGAGGAGAGCAGAGGCACACAGAAAGAGACCTGGAAGAACCTTTTCAAGGTCAGCTGACATGGTGCTGCAGATGCTCAACAAGGGATCATAAAAAACCCCTTTGATCAAAAGTAAATCTTACAAATGAAATGTTCAGGAGGTTTAATGCCTGAAGAAGCACAGGCAAAGAAGCATTTTAAAAAGTACCAGGACAGGCAGCAATGAGAGGTGGAATAGAGGGAGTATCCTTTGGAGTGAGACAAATCAAGTCATATTTCTGCAATATTCTTCTGATACAGTTACACCTCAAGTCCCCACTGAAAACTCCCAGCTTAACACAGAATACATATTTTAAATGGAGCACCTTGAAGCAAGTGACACCAGCCAGCAATACCCACTACAACGCACAGAGTAACTGACAACATGGAATAATACAGTTTACAAAAAAAAAAAAAATCCACTGAAAGGGCAGTTTTGGCATAATGATTTGAAAAGGGAAACAAAAAGAAAAATCACAGGAATAAAACTTGTGTTCCTCAACCAAGGATGTCTTTATCCAGCATCCTAACCACATCAACCAATCACTTAACCTTGTTGAGGAAGCAGAAGGACTTCTAACAGGTTTGGGGGTTTGTTTTGTTGTGGCTTTTTCCCCAACCCCCCCTTCAGTTTTCACTGTCTACCGAAAAAAAACACTACTTTTCAGCTTGATCAAGTTTATTAGCAAACTGCAGCTTCAGCAAGGAATGTACAGATCCTCCTAAGAAACAGCACTGAAGCACTGCCATCAGAATCAAACCAACAGACAGCTGTGGTTCAGCTCCCCTCCTCTGGCAATAGCTAAAAAGCAACACTTCCACAGAATGTGAAATGCCACCTGCTAATAATTCATATTTGGCATAGCACAGTATCATTACATGATATATGGGAATCTCTTGGTTCCTCCTAACAAATAACTGTTAGGAAATAGTCATCCAGGCATTATCTAAGAAATATCTGCATGTGTATACAGTGCTTTTGTTGGCATAGGTATACAAAAAATAAAGTGGTACTCAGTTTAACTTCATGCTGTTGCAGACCATTAAGGCAGCTCATATTAAATACTTGATTCAGGCAGCTCTATCCAATACTCACTCTGATATTGCAAGACCATTGCCTTTTTGAAAAATGAAAGAATAATCTCCAAAAGCTCCCGAATGCACTCACTAGAGTCTTAACCTTGACACACACCAAAGTATCAGTTATTCTTTAAACATAAGGGCAAGGATTAAACAATCCAGAGGTGCTCTCTCCTGCATACTGCTGCCGTTCACTAGTGGTCCAAATAAGCCATCCAGCATCATTACTACTAAATTTTTCTATTTCAGAATAAAACCCCATTTTCATTAATCAATTTGAGTTCTTCAGATGAGAGAGCCTACTAGTACTATTTTGCTACTACCACGCACACACTGTAATCTACACAAGATACAAACAGAATTTAGAAAATGAGCTGTAGAGGTCTACCACCCCCCACTGACCTCCTTCAAAATCATATTTGGCTCTGTTTCAGCCTTTTATTGCTCTTTGACACTAGTAATCTACCATTTGATCATTATAAAAAAATTCACAGCAGATGTGCCTACAAAGAAAGCATGAGGCTTTAAGTGGATTAGGAAGAGATGAACTCTCAACAAACAAAGTTCCTGAGTTTATGCTAATAAATTTACTTTAAAAGACTAAATTAAAGAGAAACATATGCAGATTTCCTTAAGCACTTCTATTTTGGAGTTAAGTTGCAAAAGTGCTGCTCATGTCAGACTGTATTTTTTGTACTACCCCACAGTATTCCAAGAATTTCTGTATTAGTAAGTTTCTCCAAACTCACATTTTGCCCTCACTTTTCTGCCCCACAGCAGAAAACACACCAGTGGAGTTGGCAGAAGGGAACATATTTATCAAGCAATTAGCTGTATAAAGCTGCATTTGTTCTCTTTCCCTGTGTACAACATACAGACTGACAAACAAGATGGAACCAGCTTTACCAGAATGATTTTTTCCAATGTCCAAAACATCTTGATTACTGATCAGAATTGGTGATATAGATCATATTCTACACGAATGAAGAAATGTTTTAAAACATAAAAACCGTTTTTTATTGTCAAGAAGTACTTAGGAATTAATAGTCTACCATGTGCTAACCAGAACAGGACAAGCAAAACCAGAAAACCTCAACAGCATGCTATAGTTAAAACAGTACAAGGTGCAGGTAAATGTCAGTTCTCTAAAACAGTTTTGAGTCATCTTTGCAGCGTAAATCTGCATGGGGAGGGGGATGCTATCACTGGTGAATTTAGTAAAATGTAGAAAGTCACTATTCACAATTTTACTGAATTTACATTCAACTTCACTTTCATGATTCTTGTTCAGTTCTTACTTTCATATGCCTTCCTTAACTTTTAGAGTAAAGCAGTTCCACCCAGCAGGATTCCAAAAATATCAAGAAACAGTAAAAAAAAAAAAAAACCTGCTTTAGACTGAGCATGTGTCTCAGAAATCCTTTAGATGAAATATTATAGTGTATCTTAGTCATGCTTTACTGGGCAATGCAGGTAAGCAAAATGGGTGGAGACTAGAGCTTTTTTTTTAGAAATTAGTCATTAGGAAGCATTCATAATTTCTCTGGTGCAAAAATTTGCTTCATTCTGTAATTCACAGTAGTATATCCATAAAGCTTAAGCAACTTACTTTGCAGTGGTCATACTGCTGCTGTAAGGTTGGAACATCCCCCCCGACAGGCATTTGTTTTTTCAGTTCATCATCTTTTGCGTTCAGCCATTTGATTAACTCTTCCAGGGATGTCAGCAATCTGTTCCATTTCTCTGCACTGGCCTCCAAGTGAGCCCTGTGAAACAGCATAACAGCATCTTTAAAGGCCTGAATGGCAAAACCAGTGTGGGAATACAATAAACAAAATTACTCCAACAGTAAGATGAGAATGTTTCAAGTATTTAACTGCAAGACAGCTTTGTGTTAAAAAAAAAACCCTCTACCTCAAAACATTTTGCACAGCAAATCAAAATAAGCAGAGGAGAAATAGGGGAACACAGATAAATATGTACCTGATGCTTTAACTCATCTGTCTAGGCAACATAACAATATCCTGCGTTTTGTTTTGACTCCACCACTGTCGTGTAACAAGCACAAGCATCATTTTGTGACCTAAAGCACTGACAAACTGAATTCTTCCATGCCAGAACCTTGAGTCTCCAGAAGCAAAAAACCAGCATGTTCTACCAGCAGTGATCAACAGCAAATTGCCTGTGCTGCTGAACATATCAACCATAACACAGGTTATTTAATACATCTTTAGTCAATGTTGAGTTACTAGAGAATACATACAGTGAATCTGTTCCTTGGTTTAATTAACCAAAAAAATCAAATTCCACAATACCTTTTTCTATAATTTTCAGAAATACCTTGACTTGATGTCTTCTCCCTGCAGTGCCTGAAAGACGCATAGAAATCTTCAACAGGGACCAGCTACCCCTCTCTTACTGCAGTCATTTTATACTATGAAATCATTAAAGACTAGTATGTACCTAATTTATATCAGCAAAAACCAGTTTCTTCACAGGTGGCGAAGTAGAGCTGAATGCTTTTCAGTGAAGTTCTGCAAGTTCCTGCCCTGCTTCTGATGGATGAAGGAACTAAATTGTATTCCCTTTCCCATTTTGCACATTGTTGGTTGTCTTCCTTTTCTGATTCACTGTGACTCAGACCTTGATACTTTCACCTAGCTTGTCTTGTATTATCATCTCAAATGGTATTAGAGTGGATGTTTGGGACTGATATTACAACATTTGGATTGAAAGGATGATGTGCTGCAAGGTTAACTTCAACACAAGCTTAGGTTAGGCCACACTGAGATCTCCCAGCAATACTAGCATAGGTGAATCAATAAAGCAGTCCAGTAAGAGTGTATGAGGACGGAAATACAAAAAGAAAAAAAATTCCACATTTCTGAAAAGGATAAACTAACTACCTTTAGCAAGAGGAACCTATTCTCCTTCTCTCCTGTGAAGAAAAGCACTTTAGCTAACTCCTTGGGAAAAAATATAAAATTTAAGTACTTGCTAGAAGTGACATTTTACTGCCTACAGTTTTGTGTGTTATGGTTTCTATTGTCCCTTATTGCTCTTACTGATCCCTTTATCTCAACACTGAATTGCAATCAGCTGCTTGTAGCTCAGGCCTAAACAGCAGTCAGCATCCTGCCCCACACTGAATTACACACAAGCTGTTGCTGTAGGCCTTGGTGTGCAGGCCAGCAGCTTCTGAGTGGAATGTATCATCTCCATTCTCCTGATATTTTTTCAGGCACTGAGAACTGGCCCTTCTTCCTCGAAGTGAAAACAGTTATACTTCTTATTAATCAGGCAGAGGAGAGATATTGCCCCCTCATCTAAGCCAAGGCAGTCCATATATGAATTTGCAGTTTTGCCACTAGACTGATTGTTAAAAAAAAATAAAAATAACAAAAAACCAAAATTTTAGAAGCAACTACAACTAAAATGTAGCTTAATTCAGATGAATAGCTTTCTGTCCATTTGATAGTGAAATCTCTATTGACCATGACTTATTACTGTTTCTATCATATATAAGTAGTTCTCACCTGTAAAAACTGGCACTCTGAGGCTTCAACATTCTGCTCTAATTATTTAGTGGAATTCTTGTATACAAAATAAATTGGAGTTTTTTAAGGAGGGAAAAGACTCCTGCAACTAGTTAAAGGATAATTTAAGGGTGACCCACCACTGTTTAACACACAGTGCAATAATATTAATAGCAAAAAACCTAATTTGATATTAATGTGAAATATATAGCATACGATACTAGATTAAATGCACTGTAGTTTACCACTGGGTACCTGTGTGCATGCCAAATTACTGTCAATACCAAAATAACACTAGCACATGGTTTCAAAGTCCAGTGTAAGTTAATCCTGCAGGGCTAGAGCAGTAATGGGTGGGGAGGAAATGGACTACACTAGCAGGGACTTGAAAAATTTTCACTAAGGACCAAGTGAGCTAACCTCCCAATGAAAGACATAAAATGAAAAAAATACACAGGGAAAAACTCATCACAACAGCCTGTATTCTTCCAGATAATTACCCTTTTATCAAAAGCAATACTGAAAATGAAAGCAAGCAGCAGCAGCTGAAGAGTAGACACAAGCATTCAATTCTTCTGGGGAGCAAAGAAACACATTCAGGAAACCCTATTCAAAGCAAATGCTGCACAGGGGCAAGGGAGTCAAGATATGCTTCAAATTGCCATCCAGTGTAAAGTTTTAGCATCACGTTTACATTTGTCATACAGACATTATCAGAGACAGAAGATAAACTATGCAGAAGTTCTGAAATGTTTCTTGGGCTTTGCTGTCCTGTGAGTCAGGATTTCTGGCCTTTGGTTTGGTATTAGTACTTCTACTGATAAACGACCTGCAAACAAAGCTTCATGTGTTTGTGCTCACGTGACACATGAATTGGCAATCTCAGGGATTCACTGGGTCAAGTGGTGCCTTAAGAATCTGCTCTGATCAAAACAGAGATCATTATAGGTGGGCTTTTGAGCATGGGTTGGAGCACAAATATTCACCAGCATCAAACACCTGGTATGCAAAAGCACTCCTAAGGGAATCCTGGATGAGCCTGAGAAACACAGATGCTCCCATCCAACTGATCAGACTGAGAGGAATCCTCACTCCCCTGCCATGCTGAATAAAATCCTCCAGAAAACACAACTCCCCTTCTGTTGACCCTGAAATGCTCTCTTCACAGCTGGAGACCTCCTCAGCTTTTGATTCTGCTATAGAAGTAGCATTTTTCCCACTGAGTGACAAGGAAACACATGGAATAAAAAAAGATTGGTGGGTGGTCTAAATATAGAGACTCCTTCTCCATTTCTCCCATACTTTTACCTCTACCCTCCCCCAAACACAAACATCCCCACACCTCCTGTCCCAGGAGAAAAGAATATCCCCTAAGCATTTCGCTTTAAAAAGCAGACCCCCACAAGCCTGCAGCTTTGTTTTCTTCCCGGGAATAAGATAATAAAGAGAGAAAAAGGAAGAAGTAAGTCTACAAGTAATTGCAAGGAGAGATACAGTCCTCTCAGGTGGCATCACAGATACTACAAGTACAGGTTTAAGCAGCTTCCATGCATTTAAAAATATGTCACAACAGTGCTGTTTTCCAGTTTGGGAGTCCCCTTAGCTACAGTAGCAAGGAAGCAATGTCAACACAGTGGCTAGTAACACCACTCCAAGGACTGAAGTGATGAGAAAAACTCATACTATCTCTATTTGGGAAAGCAGTACTTTCAGCAATTAAAAATCAGCATAATTGTAATGCACACATACCTGAAAATATTTTAAAAACTTTACAGAAACTTTAATTTAAAAGCACTATCCCAAGCTAAAACCCATAACAAAATCAGTTTCAGTCCTAGCATCTAACAGTTACATGCTGTTCTCACTAGACTCATCCACACAGTTTTGCTTTCCAATTCATCCTTGTAAAAAGATACACCAAGAAAGCAAAAATTCAAGACAAACAGACTTCATTATCAGTTCTGTATCTGCCTATGAAAGCTTTCAGGACTCTTTTACAAGTTAGAAAGGTGAACTGCAATCAAAGAACAGAGCAAAATACATGAACTCAGAAATACTCTGCTCTTTTCAGTAGCGACTGAGATTTGAAAGGTTAATTTACTTGTCTTAGATTTGTACCAGTATTCTCTTCCTTGCCTGTCTTCCATGTTGATCTCAAGTGACATGTGGCTCTGCAGCACTGCAGGTACCAGCAGAGCAACATAAACATTAATGCTGCCTGGGGGATACACATGCCACATCTATGCAGAAGAGAAAAGATGGGTCTGTATTCAGAAAAGTATGTATTCCCACTTTTCTGAGCATTGACAACCAGTCTTTCTGTACTACCATTTTGGAACTCGTAGCTGCACAGGGTAAGTGGCTTGAAGGCCCTCTTTCATGGCCATCAACTTCTCCCAAATTCTGAACAACCCCAGGAATGGCCAAGCAACTCAATGGCTTTTGCTAGGACTCCACAGTTGACAAGCTATTATTTTAAGAGCATGCTTTTGTCTTTTTCTCACAAAGACTTGTAAATAGAGCTCATAACAGCCCAGGTTTAACAGCTCTTGCACTGAATTGCATATCTGGTGGAGCCAGTCTCTGCAAGCCCCCACACCAAGCTGTTTTGGTTTTTGGGTTCAAGTTCTGCCTGTGAGCTTTCACAGAGCTGATTTACCTGTTTCATTTAATTGTTTAGCAGGCTGGTGATGGGATAAGTGGAAATGAAAAGTAAATGTCACATTTTCCCCTCCATCTCACTCATTCTAATTCTTGTGCCTAAATTTCAAGCTCAGCTCATTTTTCTGGCCTTCAGAAAATTTATATGAATGTTTAACATTGTTCTATTAAAAGAACAGTTTTATAAACCAATAAGCAAGCAGTTGCAATTAAAAGCCCAAAATATTATTTTCTATGTAATTCATTTTCATGTAGAATTTATATTCATATTCGAATGTGGCACTATGTATTTCAAAAACGACATCACAAAGACTTAATTACTACACTTTAGCTTAGCACTGATAGGGTCAAAAAACTGTAAAATGCATTCCTTGATTTATAGGTACTTAAAACATTTCTCAATTGAACAGCAGCAATTAAAAAATTCAATACCAATTAAATGGATCAAGACACTTAAGATGCAAGTCCTGTCAACTCAATAATTCCAAAAACAAAATTTTGTAAAAACAAAACCAACAACAAGCCCCTGGTTTTTCCTCAAAGTAACTGCAGATTTGCAGAATTATTTCATTGGCACTGCTATTGATTTGCAATAAGGAAAGACTCAACATACTTTCTGGAAATTTTGGTACAAGGTCAGAAACTTATGACTGTGCAGCTCTGGAGAGAGAGAAAGTAGTTAAGCCTACCCAGTGAACAAATTCACCAGTTTTTATATTTGCACTCAGGGGTCCTTTAGGAAAGAGAACAGGTATTTCCCTTCAATGCTGTGGTCATATTTGTCAAGCCTTTTAGAAGACAGGAATTGTGCCCCATTCACACCCTGATGTTTTCATTACTCACCTGATGTTAGCAGACTTCGCCTTCAGGTCATTCCAGCGCTGGTTCATGTCATCAAGCCGGTGCTGAAGCAGAGCAGCTTCCTCAGAGTTTCCCAAGGCTTTCACCATTTTCTGTCTGTTTCCATCAATGCTTTTAAAGATGTCATTGTGAGCATCAATCTCAGCTTGGATGTCCTGAAATACCAGCAAGAAAAGTTCAAACATCTTAGTTCTGTAAGTAAAAGAGGGGAGATCTTATTTAAATTAGTACTCCTAAACACCAGGGCAGAGCAGGTACTCCCAACTTTCTTGGGTGGCTCTGATAAAAGATGCAGAGGAGAAAACCCGCAATCCTGTTAACGTCATTATGAAAGGTCTAGCTTTCTTAAGTGTGAGAAAAGGAGTCTGAAAGTAATCCAAGGCTGTGAAAAAGGAAATAGAACAATAAACACCAAGTTCCGTGAGGTTGTGTTTGTAGCACTAAAGGTAACCTACTGTCTACTGTTCACCCACGCATTTCACACAGTGTGGCATTTGCAAACGCACTAGAACTCATTTCCTTTCCAGAAACTACACAGATTCAGCCTTGGCTCTGTCATCTCTTTCTTCTTTGAAACAAAACCTTCCAGAAACTTTACACACTCCAGTGAAATTCAGCCTCTATCTAGTACTTTATGTCATACATAATGAAAGCATTTAACTAAAATCTGTCCACTTAAACTGCAGCTAAATGGCTACACCAACCACAAGTTCTTTTTTGTTCTTTTTTGTAATTAAACTACTATCTACACTATGGCCTGAAATGTATGGAGAGGTAGACATAAAATGGCAGGATACATTTTAATCTGAATTTCATAGTAAATACTGAAAAGAAAAAGAAAAGCTTGTGATTTCTATTCAGTTGACTCATTTCTCCTCCCCTTAGAAATTAAACACATTTTATTCTCTCATCTACCATCTGCCTCAAGAAACACATTACAGATGTTGTCTTCATCTAATTGAGCACAGTATTATTTTTAAAATGCATTATAAGAGCAAACAAAACTTCCTGCACCACTGCCAGTGCTTTCTAGCATCCATACATCTATGTATACTCCAATAAAGCAATGTAAATGTGTGGAAAGCCAGGAGGTATACTGGCTGTCTCAATAGGATTAATCAACGAAGATTATGACAGGAACTTGATGCAGATGTAAATAAACTTCTTTGCAAAGGAGGAAATTAAATAACTGAAATTCCTTAAAGGTTTTTATTCTTCCAATCAGCTCCTCAGTAATCACCATCTGTTCCCAGATGCAGAAAAGGAGGGGGCTCTTGTACCTCCCCATCCTAAAGATGTATTCCTGTTTGCACATCTACAAGCTGAAGTGAAAAAGTAGATATGAATTTGAGACAGCATGAAAGCTTTTTTGAGTCAGGGAAGAAAACAAAGTCATCAGGATACAGGTGGAGAAGTGGAGAGAGGAGAGATGGGGCACTGGGGAAGGGGGTGAGATAGGCACTGGTAAAGCTCTGTCTCACCAGATGAGCTCCCATGTGACTTCGAAGAAGTACCTATTCTTCACCCTGAGATTAGCTGCTTTAAAGCAGGTAAAAGACACTTTTGCTGTCATTAGAACAACCTGATAAAAACCACCATTTTAAACACAAACAATGACATTTAAAAGGAAAAAACAAAATGGAAGTGCCTGATGATTAACCAACCCAAAAACGATGGCACAGTCATCAGTTGAATTAGGTGCTTCTCTGACATTTGCAGCTCCTGTCCTTACAACTCCGACATACACGTGGGTGCAGTAAAACCCATCTCAATCCCACACAGCAGGAGATACAACCACATATAGCAGTTACACTTCTAATTGCAACTAATCTGTGCTACCAAAGCCTGGTCATGTCAAATGCTTTCCTCTGCCTCTTCAAAGCCACAAAAGACAACTTCATTGAAAATGAACTAATCTCTAATTTTCCATTCTACAATCACAGTATTAATTGTAAATTCATTCATCCTAGAACCTTCATAAAGCATTCTTTGATTTTACTTGACACTTCAGCATGCACACTCAAAAACGTTTCATTCAAGATGGGTTTTGATTCTTGCATTTTCCAGTCACCATGTCACACTGACTAAGGTACAATAAATCTGCTGTTCACATTCTTGAGTCCCATCCATGAAAGCCATGTTGAAGGAACTCAATTCAAATGATAAAGTTTTATAATTAACTTCTCTCTTTTTTCTGATTTCTGTTTTTCAGGAAAAAAAGCCCAATAAACCACTGCCAGCTGATGGATAACCCAATACAGGATTTATAAAGTTAATGAATGTGTAACATACCCCACATCAGTGTGCACATGGAAGAAGTACAGCATGAAGGCGGGATGTGAAAAATTACTAATGGCAAGAAATGGACATGGTAAGTTAGTTATTCTCCAATAATAGATATAAAAGATCTGAATTTTTATTCAGCTATTGTCCTCTGGATGATGGGTTCCTGTCTTGTCTTAAGGTAACTGTAATTGGTAGCAACTGGTAATATTTATTCACAGTGTTATCAAAGTCCAGTTCTTACGAGATTTGTAAACATGTGGTTGCCTTCCCTTCAAACCTCTTTCTTCAAAATGGAAAGAAGTCTATCATTCTGTAAACATTCCAATATATGTTCCTCCTAATCTATTACTTCTCTTTCTCCTGCCTTTTTCTTGGTCTTTGATTCTCCATTGTCCTCTATGTGGCAATAAATAGGATGACAAAAGTTGATTATGCCTGCTTATGCCCCAGAGAGGATTAATTCTATAATAGTTAATCCAATTTCAATTTGCAATACTTTAAAGGAACTATAAATACTTCCCTATTATCACATGGAAGCTCCTATATTCAGAGTCACAGGGACAACACATTGGAGGATGCAGGAGAAGAGGGAAAAAATACTGTTGCTTTTGCCATATTGAGGGGGATACAACTGTGAAACACCATCATTGCTCTTAGCCCAATGCTAAAGGGATGGAGGCCAGAGTGGTCTCCCATGCACGTGAAAAAATCAAAGGGGAGAGAAAAGAAAAACAAAACAAGAACACAACAGGGGGAACACAAAAAAGCAAAAAAAACCCTACCAAAAAAACAAAAAAACAAACAAAAAACAAACAAAAAACAAACAAAAAACAAACAAAAACAAACAAAAAACAAACAAAAAACAAACAAAAAACAAACAAAAAACAAACAAAAAACAAACAAAAAACAAACAAAAAACAAACAAAAAACAAACAAAAAACAAACAAAAAACCCCAAAAAACAAAACAAAACAAACGCACACACCAAGAACAAAAAAAAAACCAACAAAAAAACCCTAAAGAAATACACTGTAAACGAAAACATCTTCTTGCTTTATTAACTTAATTTTTTAAGACACTAATATAGGATGTCATATTTTGCTAATTTTGCAAATATTTATGTGCATCTACCTGTTAAACTGGATTGATTATTGTATGAGGTCAATGTATTTGTTTACATGACCAAATGCTAGCAAGATTAATGCCCTAAATTAAAAGATAGCTCTTTGAGGAAAGAATTAATCATATATATAAATCAAAGTGAAAACTCCAAAGTTTGAAAGATAAAAAGGAGAAGACATAACTAGATTGGCATTTAGACTTAAACCTATACAGACTATTAGAAGATTGCCACTTTCCTTAAATTCCTTTTAGGTATCAAGATCAAACTGCTGCCTGTCCTTTCCATTTTGGTCTGGTGATTTCAAAATTCTATTTCCATTCTGAATCTTCTTTGACTTCTTTGCTTCTCTCCCTCTTTACCTTTCTTCTGGCAGGATTCAAGTTTTTATTTTATGTTTGGATTTTATTTTAAACCTTGTCTCCATAATAAGAAACCTACATTTTGCTTTCGTTTCTATCAAATAACATACTAAACTAAATTCTCATATGACGACAGCTGAAGAGCACGTGTCTTTAAAGAATGTATAAATATGTGCCACTCAGTATGGCAACACTGAAAAGGACCCAAAGATACAGTTGACTCCCTTTGAAACTGCTACAACAGCCTAAAGGCAGACTGGAGTCGCATATCCAGGGTAAAAAGAAGATATATAATGACAAAGACTGGAACAGAACCAAACTTAGGAGCCCAACTCCAAGATCAACCAGCTATTAAACTTTTTTCTTCTCTTTCCCCCTTACAGACTGCAAGGATATGTTAAAAGCAGTTACAACACTAGGCAGAAGTAGAACTGTCCTTTGGAAACTATCAATACTTTATATGGGAAAAAAACCCCCAAGCCAAACCAAGCATTTTCATGATGACGGGCATCCTAGTGCCTTTTTGTCTAAAGTGATGAGTCCAGAGGGTCTCTAATTCACTCTGCAACCCTCTAAGCTATTAGCAGATCCATTCCTACTCACATTTTTTTGGATTTCGTTTGTCTGTATTGGCTATATACCAATAAAGATAGTAACACAGGCAAAGTATTTCCCTTTTTATAGGGCCCAAACACTTCTGTTGAAGATAAAAACACAAGTAGTGGAAGAAAACTCAACAGTCAAATTTAAATGGAAGAAATGACACATTTTAAATTATGCAAAATGTTACACTATTGAATTTTCAGTATTAAAAATGCTGGGGTAATAATATAAAGAACTAAACTAGGGAAGTTATTGTATTCTGTGAGGGAAATAATCCCATAGCATTACAGATTATATTATCAAGAGCCCTTAATCAAATTTTTCTTACATATAGGACACAAAACTCAACTTAGTGTCTCAAGAAAAAAGTCAACAGCATTCTGTATCAAATCATATCTTCACAGAGGATTTTATGACAGGATTCATCAACACTTTACTACAATGGTTTTTAAACCCACTATTTACAGCAAAAACGTGCATTACACTCCAGTTATTTCTATGTTTATTAGGAAACAGAATTCCACTAAATTTTCATAAACATCTGACCACAGAGCAGGGATGACAAGTTGTGCCACACAAACCACTTACGGCTTGCAAGAAATGCACATACAGGCACCATGCTGATGCTGTGCAACAAGACTGGCAGCACTTTGTGTTGACACACAGGTGCTATGTCCTTTTAATCCCCAGGTACAAGCCAAAGACACACAATCTGTTGCAGCTTTCAAACCATATGTTCATCTTAAAATGAATTAGTATGGTTAAAGTTGATTTTTCATAAATGAAAACCAGCCTGAAATACTGCATTTTCCCTAGCAAAGGTTACATCCAGACTATTTTGCCAGACCAGTTTTGTACTTTTCCCACCCAATACAAATCATGCCTATGACTGGAACAGGTGCACGGAATTGCAAGTCCAATAAAAATGACTGCCCGTTGCCTTCAGTGACAGCATTCAAGTCAGCAAAGACACAGTTATAGAAATGCTGCACTTGCGTCTTTCAAAGGTCAGGAATAAATGTGATGACTGCTCATCAAAGTATCTGCAGACAAATCTTCCAGCTGGAACAGCTGGAAGAAAAACGTCAGTGCCAACCAAATGACATAACTGCATGCCACAGACAGCAGCCGAACATTGTTCCTTGAGGTCTCACAGCAGCTATCAAAGAAATGGACCTTTTATTTTTTTTATTAGCAAATTGTTTAGTTTAGAGGTGTATGAAGGTGGCCATCGTGAAAGGGAAACTGGACTCTTATTGGTCTCAGCCTTAAAACTGCTAGGGGTAGCTGGGAAAAAGGGATGCTCTTATAAAATGATTATTAAAAAATATCTCATCTAGGGAGTTGCTTCTCTGATGTCAGAAGATGGTCATGCCTTTAGAAAGGCTCATCCCATCTGCTGTTTCAGGGTCCTGCCTGCAGCAGTAGTTGCTGTTAAGCAATCTGTTTATAACGAATTCACATTCAGAAGAGCAGTACGTATTGAAACCCTTTAGGTAGAATTGCCATTATCATAAATCCACTGACACCAGAAGTGTGTACAAAGGCAGACATTAAGCCTATCCCAAGTGTCATACACAGACCATACTGGGTATCACTACAGCCATTGCCACTTGAGTGTAAGATCAAGCAATTTACAAAGATATTTGCCATAGAGATGACAGAAATCTAATTACTACTTAAGGCTCATATATTTCAAGAAGATAAAACAGTACTTTTTTGAGGGAAAAACCCACTTTGGGACATTGTTCACCTCTAATTTTCAAAGGCTTGTATTACCAAAAGTCTTGCACCAGCATGTCAAGTTTCTAAAAAGTTGTCTTAACTTTTACTGAAGCCTCATGGATAGTGCTGTAAGAAGTGACATATGGCGTGGTTAAAGATTCATTTTATCACAAGAGTGATGATGCACTTACAGGAAGGCTGAGAATGCTAGCCTGCCTTCAACAACCTCTGTGGCTCCACTGCACAGCATAGACTCACCATCTGAGGGGCACCATAAATGTGTTAATACTAATTCCAGCAGTCACGTAATTATGACTGAACAAAGCCAAAGCAGCCCTGCCTACTGCAGTGTAATGTGACTCTGCTTTTGCATAGGAAGGGAGTGCCGTGCAAGCTTCTGCAAATGCCATCTGGCTTCTTCATTACGACCACAGTAACAGCACTCATAATTCTCTCTGTAGAACATATATTAATGAATCCAGAGAGCTGAAAGTAGCTTACAAGCCAGGATCACTGTCATAACGCTGTTTCTCCTGGCAGCGAACACCTCAGGAAGGACAGGATGGGTGTGTGGGGAATCATAAGAGGGAAAGATGATGCAGGGGAGGAGGAGGGGAGCTTGTTAAAAGGAAAAAAAGAAAAAAAGAAAACTTGTTAAATAAGCACAGATTAGAATTTTAGAATTTGTGATCGAAGTCCATAAAAAAAATGTTAACCCTCTTCTCCAGCACTAAAGCATCCTGCTATGTTGCATTACAGATTTCAGCACAGTAGACAACAAATTTCACAGCAAGCTTCAACTAAAAAATACAGCAGAGCTGTGAGACCTGTAAGATATGTGTTTGCTGAGAATTGCTATGATCAATTTCTTTGAGATTAAATAAACACTGGAATACTCAAAGTCACAGGGAAGAGCCTGGAGTTTGCAAATACCTGGGATTGTATGATTCACAAAATACTAGAAACACTGGTTAAAAACTTCTCTCTTGATTAAGTCATGAAGCATCTCCGAGTCCAGCATGTGTCCTAGCTTTTACAGGCTACCACAGCAGCAGCTACAAGAAAAGCATGAGGCCCAGATGACAGACTGGGAGCCAGAGACCTACACAGTGAAGAAATCTTACCACAAATGCTTTTGCTGTTACTCTTAGCTACTTTTGGAAGAGTCCTGCTGGTGAGATACTGAATAGTACCTGTCTCAAGCATTCCTCTACCTGATAAACAAGGCTGGTAAACTGGTAACTACTGAGGCGGAGAAGGCTGATTTACACTTAAAAAAAGAACATACTTAAGTCTACAAATACATGGAATCAGGTTTTAGAAACTGCTCTCCTGCCATATGACCACCGTTTTAAGGTGTTTTATCTTAGTTTGTAAATTAACTACTTTGTATTTTGTTACAGACTGTGGTGTTGCAGGACACAGGAAGTTGGTATGATGAAAAAAAAAAAAGACAAAGCAAATCTAACGGTGGTTATAAACATACAAATGAGGTTTCACTGGAAGTGCTGACAAATTGATGAAAACAATCTGTTCTTTAACATTCTCATTTTTCTTGCTCATAGGCACAATCACTGCAAAGCCAAGCCTCCTGCGTCTCATCATTACTGTTACCAAACAACATGGTAAGAGAAAGAGTAACTACCTGGAATAAAAGAAGAACAGATGAAGCAGTGGGAAAGTTGCATATTCATTGGAAATAATTCTGCTTATAAAAGCCATCATGAGATCTTCTAATTCGATTAAAATAACATTCAACCAAATTTAACAGCAAACTCCAGAGCATGTGCTTTCTGTCAATAGTGCTACAAGGTCATAGGCAGCCTGTAATGTCCCCTTATACCTTGACTTTGCAAAGCCCAAACTGTTCTTCATTTCCTTTGGAACTTTTTTTAAATATATGATTTTTTTCAAATGCCCATAATCAGAGGACATGCTCTAAAAGTAATCTTGTAGGACCTGAAATGGGGAAGAGAAGCAACATTAGATTTCCACAAACAGGGTACACATGAGGACACAAACAGCAATACAAAAAACCCAAGTTAAACATCAACCTGCCTTTTTTATCTACTGTGTAGTTTTCAAAGGCATACATAGCCTTTTTCAAAGGCATAAGCGTGTACAATTGCCTATCATACCTTTTCAAATTTTGTCAGCAACTCACGTAAGCTGAAGTTAAGGCCAATCATCATTAAGCGTCTCCCGAAGCCTACATTTTCCAGGTACGTTCTCCAAGCCAAGTCTACAGCCGTCAAAAGGTTTCTTTTTCCACCTATACAGTCTCAAAGTACTCCAAGCGCTCCAGTGAGTGTCCCTCTCCCAGGCTGTGTTCCCCTGGGAACAGTTCCCACAGCACCATCGTCACAGTCTCCCTGTCCCTGCTCCTTCCCATGGGCTGGGCACCCAGGGGTGAGCCGCTGACCCCGTGTGATGCTCCTTGCAGGGCTGGCCTGACCTCATGGCACTGTGGGGATGTCCTTGTCTCCACACCTCCCCAGGACTGCCTCCAGCTCACCTCAGCAATGGCCTGCAGGATCCAAGTGCTTCTTGCAGGCCTCAAGCTCAATGTATGGTCTCAGCGACCCCGAGTGAGAGAAGCTATAACCGGCTGGTATGTGATGGGTGGAGAGGAGGAATGAGTCCTTCCACGTTGCTCCATTCAAGGGGAAAAAAAACCAAACCCCAGAGAAACTTCTGCCTATGGAAAACATCAAAAGCCAGCTTCTCAAAGAAGTTAAAATGGGATGAGACACACTTCATCCTAGGAAACAGGGCAGTGTGACCAGACAGGAGGCCATTTCTCCTCTGCCTTCAGAGCCAGCACTGTGGGCTGGTGCTGCTATGGCAGTAACCAAGCACCTCCAGCCCTCTTCGCTTTGCCCAGGAGATGCTGCTCCGCAGAAGAGCCAAGACCCATTAAAAGTTGTCTAAAAAGTAACTTCCTTTGTCTTAGCAAAATAAAAAAAAAGTCCAGCAAAGGATCCTGCTGCAACCTCCAAAGGCTTCACTGGGGATCTCCTCCTTTGGTCCCGTTTGCTCTGACAGCCGTGTGGTAATCTATCCCCAGCATTTGTTTATTATTGTAATCAGCATCCTCCCTTCCAGCAGCCCTGGTGCCGCTCCGAAGCCAAGCACACTCCCCCTTCCTGGAGGCCTCCCTGCTGGAAAACCACCACCACCCCTGAGGCTGCAGAAATCCCAGACCAAAACCCCTCGCTCGCCCCTCTTCCTTCCCCTCGAACGCAAAGGTGGCTGTTCAGCCACTGAGCGAGCTTTGGAGCTGTAAAAGCAACCAGTGCTGCACAAAGCCACCACGGGCTCTGGCCGCTCAGGAGGGCTGGCTCGGAGCAGCCAGATTGTTTTCCATATGAGCCTTTGCTCGCCCGCGGGAAACCCGACACCCCATGGGTGGCTGTGAGGAAATCACTCCATTTTAAACCATTCCCACTGGGAACCCCGGCTGCATGCGAAGGCCTATTTAAGCTGCTATTAATGCCTTCCGCACAAACACACATTACTCAACCACCAAAACCAGATTCAGTAATAGTTGCCAGCAAGTCAGCAAATGTATAATTAAAACCAAACCAGCAACCCATAACCTGCAAAACCCGTTACAACTAATTCTATGAACACATTGGGTGCCACATGTTGCTTTTACTTCTATTTTCTTTCACCCAACCATCGTGTGAAGTACCAGTGAATTCACCACCAGCAAAACTGTCTCTAAAATTATTCTGAGCTAGTAAATAATACTGATAGATGTACTATGGGTAGGGATTTTAAAAATAACTCTGAAGGGGAGAAAAAAAAATTGGCATTAGCAAGATTTTTACTTGCTTTATTTGTACTTTGCCTCCTGTCTGTATGTTTTATGTGGGCATATTACACAAACTGCAGAAGTGCTTGCAAAATAAACTCAGGAAAGTTTTCCAAAGGTGACAGAACTAAAGCAGCTTTATAGCCCATATAACAGGTCAGCTCAAGTGGTCTGAATTTATTCCACTGCTTCTGCAAGCAAAAAAGCCTATTTATCTTGTTCACATACTATTCTTTTCCAAATTAACTATTTATAGAAGGAAAAACAACACATTAGAGTGAAAAAGTAAAACCATTCTGCAAGAGATGTAACTAGAATCACAATTTGAGAATCTCTTTTATTCTCCTGCAAGACAAAGTTTGGATCCTGTTCCCCTGCACACTAAGGCTTTCTGCTGCTCTTGGAGAAAAAAAACAAACCTTGCAAACCAGAAAAAAAATAGCCTTTAGATCCACTTCAGAGATGTCAGTGCATATAAATAAAAATGGGTGTCAGGCTGGACTATAATGAACCTTCATAACTCCAGGACTGAATCCAAATATACAATATTAATTTTATGTTTTGTCTCAGGCTTCATACTTAGATAACTTGTTTTCCAATTTTCATTTGTCATCAAAAAAATCATACATTCTAGATCTTTCAGCACTGTTAGATGCAAATTAAATGCCCTCTAAGGTGTATAGATACCATTTTGCATAATTCCATAAAATTTTATCAAATATTTACTTACATATAGGATGTTGGACCAATGCGGCCAGCAAAACAGCTTTGAAAGTTGTACCAAATCACCACTTTTTCAGTTGCTCTCTCACATGAAAGCACACTGCAGTATTTGAGAAATTCTGAATTTGTAGAAGATAAAGTAACTGAAATGAGTTCTACATGACACATTTAATGTAGCCTCTACACCACCACCAGCTCTGCAGATATGACAATGTCAGATTCTAAGCTACAAAAATAGAACACACATTTTAAGACAGCTTTACTTTACTTACTACTAAAGATTTTTAAATTTTCTTGATCAGCTTCCTCATAATTTTCCTTAGAAATACCTCTGCATACACTGTTGGAAACAAAAACGCAAATTTTATACTGAAAACTACAGTTAGTACATAGATGAAATATTTGAATTCTATTGTCCAAAGAAATTCACATTCTGAGAGTGTAAGCTCTCATATGAATACATGATCTACAGCTGAAAACAAGCACAACAGCGAGTGTAACAAAGCATCCTTCCAAAGTGCTTTTGTAGATACTAAGACCCACAACTGGGAATTTAAGACTGGAGAATAACATACTGCTGCAGAAGATTATGTGCAGTGAAGCTTTTTGTTACTTTTGGTATTAGAGTGGTTTGGTGTATTTTCTCATTTATCTTAAATAAGAACATAAAACCAGATAAAACTAAACCAGCTAACAGCATTTTATAGACACTGGTAATGTTACTAATGGTAGCCTGCAAAATGCAAGCATCATCAAAAGAAAAGCACTTCTATGAATGCAGAAAAAGGATGGTCAGCACAGCATCCCATGACACACAACTATGATCCTATCAGCTGGAAGCTGGTTTTAGGTGTGGGCTCCAAAGTGCACAACCCACAAATCCAGGCTTAAGAGCCTCATCATTTAGCAAGACACTTAATGCAGAGATTATGAAACTAATAGCAGAATTTTACATCTAAAAACTTACTACTGCAAAGAATTAACTAAAACCCCCTACTTTTATCAAGTATAAATCCAGAAGCAACTGAATGTTAAGATACTGCAAATGAACCAGCAAAATCAATGAAATCAAAGACTAGGTAAGGAGAAAAAAAGTTATTACATTTCCCCTTGAAATAAAAATACCTGATCAACTTGGAGATGATCTTACACACATCTCTAAATTCCAGTTTCAGGAAAGACAAAAGTCTTTTAGACTTTACTGTGTGAAACAACATTAAATATGTATACAATAAAAAATTTACTTCACACTTCAGATGATGTGTAAAAAATGCAAGAAAACTGCCATACAAAACACAACTTGATTTTTGAATGCAAACTAAAAGCTTCTAGAAGAAAAATGGAAAAATAAAGAGCAGCTAGAACCTTAAGAGTAAATGAATGAGGTTGTTTATATACAGAGCATACATACATCTTATGTGAGTCACAACAGCAAGTAATAACAACAAAAAGATAAAAAGAATAGTGTTGCCTTGTGTGACTCAGATGTAAAGGGCACAGAGGTCAATGGGTGGTTACGGCAAGTCAATACATCCTGTTTTCACTCAAGACATGCAGCTTCAGGCAGGAACACAAAAAACCCAGCCGTTCAAAAGCACTGTGCTATTTTCACCTGCCTTGAAAACATTTGGTGTCAATCAGATCAGACCAGGATGGGGAGACGCCCTCTCCCTTCCTACAGCAGGTCAGAATTTACAATAGAGAGTTAATGCACTGCTCCAGCAAGGTCAGTCCTACACTGACACTTATTATCAATTGAACCCAACATAAAGGTTTCAATTAAGCAGAGACTCACTGATAACCTCTGCCAGAAGTCAAATCACTCAAGCAACACAGCACCCCAAGGACTAGCAATTCATCAGGACAAACAGACAAATCAAATTCCTACAAAAAAGAGTTGCAAGTGGCAGGATAAGACAAAAGTAACATAAACATGATTGCCAAAATTACCACTTATGTATCTATTCCAGTGGTGAGTGCAATGCAGATCATGAATTATATGAAAGTTCCTAGAGGTCAGAGCCAAGACACTGCACCCATTGGATTTGTCTTATTTTCTTTTCCTTTTTTTTCTCTATGACTAAAGGTATTGGTTTGCCTTGGAAGGTATTTTTACAAGGATCAAGCAGCCAATTCAGTGGTCTGCCCTGTGCAATGTCTGCCACATTCAATGACTGTTCTGCATTAGGTAAGCACAGATAGACTGTGGCCTTCTCAATCAAGTGAGACAAGACTTTAAATCTCAAGAATAAAATTTGGTAGAATTCCAGGTGCAGTCTTGACAACTGTGCTCTACTGCCATGAAAGATTACCAGAGAATGGGGTGGTTTGGTTGTGGGCTTTTTTGCCCTCTTATTTGTAACTTGTTTGGACAAAACATGGTTTTCAGCTTTATGAATCAACCTTGATTCTATAACAGTTTAGAATTAAATATAAACTGCTGTGTTCTTTGAAATTCCCAGAAGAACCCAGCCCTAAAAGCAGAACATTTCAAATGTATTTAAAACAGAAAAATACCCAAAAGAAGTAATCTCATACTTGGAATATACCTAAAAGAGTCTAGATGTCAAAGGGAAGTATGCAGAAGTACCACCATGGCATCCATTTAATGCACAGGGCCATTAAGAAACTTCCTGAACAAGAGACTGAGATTTAAATGCCACTTATGGGCCCAACCAGAACATGAGTATTTTAATCCTGACCCTAAGTGACGGAATGAAGGAGATAGCAGAGAGTATGGATGAAATCTGGCTTTTATGCCAGGCAGGAATTTCATCATCAGATGTTACTTTCTAGTTAGTACTGGTGACTAAATAAAATGCTCCTATTGATCTACAGTCTATAAGGACTTCACTGGGGAAACCTTCTAAGAAGACTGTTAGTGGCCTTTCCTCCTCATTTTCCTTCTTCAGGTGTAAGATACTGGCGCTTGCTTGCAATAATCACACTGGAAATCAGAAAGCATTGGGGCACCTCATGGTCTTAACACAGCATTTTTAATGCTGTTTTCTTTCCACAGAGATGAAATAAACACATTCTGTCAGATGTACTTATTAACATTTTTATTTGAAAGGGTAAAACTGAAAAGAGGGTGACTGTCTAGTGGTGATATAACATGACAGACTGTCAAAGCAACACATCCAAGGAAAAGATTCTACAGGCTGCATTAACCCACACCCATGGTCACAAAATGGGACTTTCAATATTTTGGCGCAACCTGAAAAATGTTTTCCTTAAAATTTTCTTGACTGTAATGAAAACAGTTTTATAGCTTTCTGACATCTTAGCCCAATAAAAGCCTCATTAAATTCGCCCATATTATACATCTCTCAAAGAATTTTCTACCACAAGGGCTTATTTATATATTTATTACTTGGTAAAGGATACTCATCTCTCCAGATACTAAAATTCACCAATGAAAAAATGATTAATTCAGTAATTTTTAGACAAGCACTTGATCCAAGGAGTGGAAAGACCACAAAAACCCATATTTTAATTACAGAGTTTATCATAAATATTTGATAGAGCATCTTAAATTCTACAGCACTAATTCAGTATCTGTGGATTAAAATCTCATTCAAATAATGTACTGCAGTCTCCTCTTACTTCACCTTTTCAGCAATAGCATTAGACTCAAGTGTCTAACACAGATTGAGCGCCACTTCAGTTATCCTTTGTAATTTATCATTTTGCTACACTCAGGTTAAGTCAGAAGGTTAAGTACCTTCTGACTTAGTCTGCCCACATATTATTTAAGGCCTAACTTCTTGTATATTCTCAATTAACTAAGTGGCCTTGTCTTGCAGGAACGAGAAGTATTACCTGGATCTAGTTAGTTTTGGGGCTTTATGGGTTTGTTTGAAAGCCACTGGGAATGCAACTCTCCCCATCCAACAAAAATTCTATTCTCAGCCATAAAAATATGCTTCAGCTATAAGCTTTTCAACAATCAACTTTTCTGCATTTGAATATGGGCTAGGTATTTAAAAAGTGCCAAAAGCAATGCAACTGGTATTATTTCAAGCAACTTTTTGTCTATGAAGTGAGAATCCTTAAAACATTTACCAAGAAATGTGCCTCTGTATCAACTTTAACAAGAGAAGAGCAGTAAGAAAATTACTCTTAGGAGTATAGCAAATGGCAATATAGCAAATGGTATAGCAAATCTCCTAAGAAGTTCTATCAAACCACAGAAGGTCTATTTCCTAATCAAGCAAGAAATACCAAAGTATACCAGTGCAATTTACCAAAAAGGTGAGGGTTTTGTTTTCAAAGATCACTACAAAAGATCAAGAACCCTAAGCTACAGGGATGTTCCACTAATATTTATTTACATCTTTTCATGCTGTGCAAACTGCATCAAAGCAGCAACCCACAATGCTTCACCACTAAACTGATCTTTTGCTGTGAGTAGAGAAAGAAGAGTATTTGACAAAGGGCTTACTTTAAAGGCCTTATGACTGATACCATAGGACAACCTTGCACTCATCTAAATTAATTTTCAAACCATGGAATTAAACCTTAAACTGGTTGTAAGACTAGGGTCTCAGTGTTGCAGTGCAGAAAGAGTATTTATTCTGCTCATTGACTGTGTAATGATCCTTCAATGCCATAGTTAGATATATTAAATAAATAAATTGTATTCCTGTATCTCCACTGAACATATGAAGAGAAAAAGCTTTTTTTTTGTTTTTTTTAACTGAAAAACTTAGTACTTAATAAATCAGTAAGTGTTACAGGTAATATAAAAAGCCCTAAAAGTCTATGTTCTGATCAAGGAGGACAAATACTCAATGCTGTTAAAAGATGAATTTATTCTATTTTGTAGCCAACACAATTGGGAAGAATTATACTCACATTCATTGTCTAGAACTTAAGCACATGGAAGGAACACATGAGAGGTATCCACATGCAAGAGTGACAATTCTGCTATTCATATATTTTTGTATGCGCACACACAATCAGAAATTAATTAACACTACTTTAATTGGTGAGGCAAAAAGGAAAAAATCTAATATGACACCTCAACAATAAAGGTAAGGTACAAGCTGCAGATATTCTTTTAAAAACACCTTTGTTTCTGACTGAAAATAAGTTTCCAAGGCAGTTAGAAAGCACTACAGAAAGAGGGGACAAGGCGCCTCTGAAGACTTTTAGAATTTAAGAACAGTAAATAAAAGACTTATCAGAAGGCATCAAGGGAACCAATCACTGTATGTTTTCTTGCTGAATTTTTTAAAATTAATATTAAATGAAATTAATTATCATTAAAGCCTCCAACTACCATGTCCTAAGGAATTCCAAGGGAATACCATGTGCTCTTAAGTAACAGGATGGTTGAGAGCAGTTTTTCACATAATGCTGGCATCTTCCACAGCAGGAAGTTTTCTCCACTGCAATGCCTGAATAATTGGCCTACAGTCTTTGCTTCACACAGATTGTTTTGGTCTTTTACCTCCCTCCCTTTTTTTTTTTTCCCTTAACTTCAGTCTGTGAAATTATTCCAAGCATTTACCAGAGTAAGAAATTAATGTGAAGTCTCAGTAAGAAGTACACACTTAGATGTACCTTCCGAAATCACACTATACAGCTCCTATCTTGTTTCATTTAAGGTAGCTATACGTGACAGGTAGTAGCTAACTTGGTTTTGCTGAAATAAGTGTCAAACTAGCAAAAAAAACCCAAAAAAACCTTTCTTTTTTACTTATGCACTGTCACCCCTTAGGATGAGGTCAGTAAAGCTCAGAAAGAAGGGTGCTGGGGAACAGACACATGTACAGACAGAAGGCTGTCCCCACACCCATGCACAGAGACTCAGAACTTGCTGCTAGATTTTCCAGTGCTACTGCTGTAAGCATGTTTTTCTTTCAAAATACCCCATCTGACTAAAGTTACTAAGCATTAAACTGAATTTCCTCATAGATTTATTATCTTTTTTGTATTCTGTGTAATTTTGCTAACCCAAGGCTCACACAGAGATCTTATAATTGGCCTGTTGACAAAAGTAAAGAGCATTTACAATTGAAATTATTATAATATAATATTTATTCTTGAAATGAAATGTAAGCTACATTATCCATAACTGCAGCTTTTGCTCTGGTTTGAACAAGAAGCTTATTTAAATACAACATGCCTAAGGCTTCTCAAGCCCCACTTTATTACAGCCTACTATATAGGAAACAAATAGGTTTTCCAAATTTATTCAGACAGAGCTTTCATTATTTAATGTTAGTCAGAAGCTCCATTTCCACTGAATTATTGAATGCTTTTACTCTCATTTAACTCTCATTTAAAGTCAAGGACTCCGCCTACTTTTGAGAAGTGCCCAAGTGTGTGCTGGAGGAAGTTGAAGATTTGCACACAAAAGCTTAGAATGAAGGTTAGAGTCAGCTTCACAAGGACACAAGAGCACTGGGTCACCTTATAGCATTTGCAACTCAATCCATCTTGGCTCTTCATTAGGTAGTAACTTCTGGAAAGGAGGTTTTGGGTTTGTTTGGGTGGTTTTTTGCTTCACAAAAAATGGCTAGCACTGAAAAAGTCTGGTCAACATATAGGAAAATTGGAGGAAATTAATTAAAAAAATATCCACTGCTTTACATTCATTCATATTGAGGTTTTTTGGTTTTTTAAAAATTGTAACACTGAAAATTTAGAGAAAAATTAGCAATTCCTCAGGATTCAGATAAAAACTGTTTAACTCAAGGCATGAGAGAAGAAAAGTACACTTGGCAGTCATACTGCTGAAGAAATACAAGAGTTCCTTATATGTGTGCTAGCACTTTATCCATGGTGGGTCCATGTAGGAACAAATTCTTTTGGCCTTCCTCCATGCCTTAAGCCTGAACAAGGGGAGAGGTGGGCGAGGAAGCACATAAAATAAAACAGAACAAGAAATCCTATGAAACTGTGAGGGTAGGTGAACCCAAGGCATATTCATGTCTGTATGGAATAAATAATTACTAAAATGGACTTTCTACAAAGGACCAGCACAGAAGAGTAGGAGTAAGTGCACTAGTAAGGCATGGCAGGGGAGCACACTCACTTTAAACACACTGACCTAAACAGCTGTGAAGGGCAGAGGCACTTGCCCTGTACATTCCCCAACTCATGGAACACAGTTGGATGAAGGCTAAGAACTGAATAGTCTAGAGCAATGTGTTCCCAAAACAGGTCCCTTCTGCTGCTACATTTTCCATATGAGAAGTCTGCGCCTAGCCAGCCATTTAGTGATAATGTGAAAAAGGTTCAACATGGCAAAATGTAACTCACTGTTAAACATGCAAAATGATGAAACACAGAAAGGAGAAAATAATAAAAAAATAAAATTTAAAAAATATACCCAAAGCCTATTCAGCTGAAATGTCCCATGTCTTGAGTATATTTAGTAAACTCAAGCTATAAAAATTTCAGGGTGGAAAGTCACGGGCAAATGTGCAAGCTGCATCTCTCTCGAAAACCCTTCTTCACCGCATTTTGCTTGTTTTGCAAAAACACTCTGTTAAATGTGACTTATCCAAGATTTTGAGCTATATTACTATTCTAGGGCTACTTTAAGAAGAACAGCAGCAAAAAAACCCCTCAAATTGACTGTACGCTTACTACTGCAAGATGAAAATTATGCCCTTTCATGCTTAGCCATTGCTTCGTTGAAGAGTGGACAAAGGATATTCCAAGATACCAGCCCAGAATGGGATTTTCAGGTCACTAGCATTTCCCATTGGTACTAACTGCCATTGCTAACCAACTCTAAACTTCTCTGAGACTTCTCAGCAACTAGCGAGCAATAAAAAATATCCACATTTGTGCACACAGTTTCTCTTCCCTCTGTGCTTTTCAACCATACATTATCAGAGGGCATGGAAGGAGTAAATAGATTTGTAACAGAGCAGATTTGTTAAAAAAAATACATTGGATAATTTGTCAAGGATGCCAAGTACTTGCAGCAACCCTGGAGACTGTGGAACCTTAAAGGCAATATGCATCTGAGCAAATCCTAGTGTTTTTACAACTAAAGCTAAAGCAAACATGAGTGAAAGCTTGCCTGTAAGGAAATGAAGCCCAAAGAATAATATTCTATAGCTCCAAATAGTCACTGTAAATGACAAATGCTTCTTTTTATTCTGTCAGACACTTTCAAAAACAAAGAATCCTCAACTGTTATTACTGCAACTTAACACCCACTAAAGGAATCTCACCTGTAACAACCTCGTGCATTTTCCTCCAGTACTCGATAAAAGCCGTCTTTTCTGATCTCAAATCTCCCTTGAGAAGTGAGCACAGTGGTGTCTTTGGCCACCCCAGGTTAAGGAACACATGAATTTGAAACTGAATGAACTAGTTCTGAGCTCATATTGGGGTCCTACTGAAATTATGACAACATGGGGTAGGTTCAAGCCTTGCTTCGCAGAAAAAGTAACTAGCACCATGGTCAGTCATTTTTAAATATAACATGAAGTAGTACCTAGGCCATGCTGTCAAACATGAACACAAACACTCCTTCAGAGCTACCTTATATGCTGCCAGTTGGTGAACTGCAGTTTTTTTGTACAACATTGATGAAATTAAATATACAACAGGTTCCTCAGTAACATCAGAATACTTTTAAGACACCCTTTTTATCTATAATGATTAAAATGTACATCAGATTTCAACTGAATAGCAGAAAAGATCAGTGGTGGAAATGCAAAATCCAGGCATTTCTCAGAAGGAGGACTCAGGAAGAACAATGAATTTTAAACACTTAACACTTGTGCAGAGATGGAGCTATCTTACACAGGACCTGGAAATAACAGACTTCATTCATGAATAGTGAATTTTTCAAGTTAGTTTTCTCTCTATGACTGTTTACTGCCTGTCTAGAGCAGCAGAGAGGAGAGAAGCATTAGTAATTTGGCCTAAGGTCTTCAGGGAAAGAGGCTGTGCCCTACTTTAACAATAGCAGTTGCTGAGGCAAATTAGGTCTCTGACAGGGATAAAATGAAGTTCCACTGTAAGCATAAAAGAGCTCCCATTGATTTTGGTCTCTTTCAGCTGATGTAAATAATCAAGTAACCATAAATTTGGCAAGGAATAATTGCTGCTTTGTCCATTACACAGTGTACTCAAAAAGGCATTTAAAATCACCTTGAGCAGAGTTAAAAGGAGAAAGAAAAGCTGAGCTCAGACAGTTCTTCTCATTCATTAAGCTCTATTCTACAATGTCACCTGCAACAACACAGTCATCTTTCAGTGAAAGTGCAGAAAGTTGTATAAACAGTAAGTTTGAAATTCCATTCTCTGACAGGGTCAACAGGCTCTTAATTCTGCCAAAAAAGGAATTTATGAAGTTTCATATAACCCACAGACAAACTTATTTGAAGCAAAGGTGATCTGTGAGCAGTGGACCCAGCGATGCATGGCTCCCAATAAATTTTTTTCCAGTTTAACTTTCACATGGCTTCCCTTAGTCTTAATGGAAGGAAGTTCAGCTCATGTTCTTGCAGCCGTGACACAAGACTGAGGTTTTTTTCACCTCTTGACCTGTATGCACAGGACTTTTTCCAGCAGTCCTCTCCACTTCAGCCAGCACTCCAGTTACATTACAGCATCCCAACAAGACTCTTGTTTATCAAGACACAGCTGTTACATGCTAAGGCAGCAAACAACTTTCTCCTAAGTGATATGCCACAAGCATCCCTCAAAACCAAAAGATACTAGCTAGTCCCTTTGAGCTAACATTCATGCCTGGATGGTGTAGAAAGTAAAAACATCTTCTCTGGACAGAGATTCTTACTACCGCCACACAGAAATCATTTTGGCTTCAGAAGCTGCTATGAAATCCTTCTAGCTTTGGAAAAGTTGACAAAGCGGCCTTGAACAAAATGTGGTGTTACCTTTCTGTTTCATGCAAGCAAGAATCAGAAAGGCACACCCCAAATAAAGGCAGTATAATGATTACCCTTGTTATTTCAGACTTGCAATCACCTCTTTGTCAACAAAATCTGGTACCTCAAGTTTTGTACAGTGATAAACTACTATTAAACTTACTTAAAACAGTTGCTGCAAAAATAGTTGGAAATTGACACTTACGTTTCCTGTGAGTCTAGGCACAGCGATTCTTAGCAAACCTGCACAGGTCATTGCATCATAAAGGGCCTACATTTACTAAATAAAAATCATTACACCCGCTACCCCTTATTTCTTTTTTTTCAAGTAACTGTTTTGGTTATCTCAATAAAAGTTTAAAACCTTTTCTTTCCTCTTTATCATTTTGCTAGTGAAGAAAATGGCAAGACATGTACTCACATCTAAAATCAGCTTGGATTTGTTGTTACTTAATATGATAATATTAGTGAAACTTCTGAGGGGAATGGAGGGAGGACCAGTAAAAAAAAAGGACCATCATTATTTCATGAAGCACATTAGGCATGTTTAGGAATGTTAGGTGACTGCAGAGAATTTTATGTCCATTTTAGCTGTTGCCTCAATATCTCTCAAAAGAACAAAAAGTGGAGAAAAGCTGCACTGATCTCAGAAGTGCTCAAGAAGTAATAATAAAAAAAGAACTTCAAGTCATCAGGAAAAGAAAAACAGTGTTTATACCAGTCTTTACGTTAGAAAGCAATAATGCCTGAAAAACAAGTACAATGGTGGATGGAAGAATTACTACTAATTGCTACTTTTATTAAGTAAGGAGGGAATAAGATGCTCATGGAGGCTCAGGTATCCAATTTAGGCTTATTTGCAATGTTTTCAGCCTGAAGAGGCTGCTGTTATTCTAGAACACTTACAAAATAAAGCAAAATTAGTCCAAAAACATTTTTGTAATAGCAAGGACAAAGGACTCCGAAGGAAGAGACCAGCAAAACCTACCAAAAAACAATGTAATTAATTAAATTTTATATACTTGAATGACAGTCTGAAAAAAACATGAAACAAAAACTTAGTACCCTGACCCCTAGAAAACAGAAAATTTTAATCAGTTTTTAGCTATTTCCTCTTGCATTTAATTTACATTTTGATACTTTTGCAAATATTGCATGACATTGCACTGACTGTTAATTTGCTAAAAGTCAATACCCACTGAAGGCACATGACCCTTTTGACTGTTGCCTTCTCTTTTCCCAGGACAGAAAGGATAGTTATGCTGATATGCAGCTGTTCTGCAACAATGAAAATAAAGCATCCAAACATCACACCCATGCTGCATAAACCTCAGCCAGTGTTTCTCATGTTACAATCTGATGTTCTGAATGCCTAGATAAGCACCTGGCCTTGTTTAAAACACCATTAAGATTTATTTATTTTAATTTTTAATGGCTCTAAAATATCCACTTTCAAAGAACTCTATGGGAACAACAACTGCAACACCAAAAGAAAATCCTTCAAAAATGCACAAAAAGATTTGCAAAATTGGTACTGCTTTCTAAATGAAAGCCCATGTAGACCAAGGTATGAACTCACTTAGAAATACTGAAAAATGCTTAGAAACACCAAAAATTCGCCTATGCTGTTCTACTCTTTAACTGATTTACCTAAAATACAGTCTGCAGTATGGCAGCTTTAACAGAAATGGAGGTTCTGTGTAGAAAAAGCTATTGAAACAATTGCAAGAAGAAAATTCTCCTTTATCACTGCATTACAGGAACTGAGATACTGTAGATTGATGACTAAAAGAAAGGTACACTGAACCCCCAAAAAAGCAAATTCATGGTTTTAAGGTATCAAATATGAGTACAGAACACAAGGACTGGAAAAGCAGATCAGATCCATCATCATTAGAAAACAAAGCACCAAAACTCAGCTGGCAGACCTTCAGCCTATAAATAAAATTATTGTGTTGATAGCATCTATCTCCACAAGAGTAACCAAAAAACCTCTGCTGGGCATCATCTGCAGGCTAACTTGACTGACTGACTCTTAGTATTTCAAATTGAAAAGCTAATTCTTGTTGCCAAGTATATCAATCTAGCAAATATCTGCAGTGAATCGAAGACAGAAACCAATGACAATATTATTTGACATGTGACTAGCACAAGTTCTGAGGATTCATTTATATGCAATATTCTTGAATATGCAAAATTTCAAGTAATTATTGCTATTTTTAAATAAGAAACACACTTTCAATCTATTGTAACAACACAGAGCTTCTGAAGGGGATTAAAGGGATAGCTCTTGCAAAGTCCTTTATACATTTCAAATGCTACATCTCAAAAACTTATTTCATGTTAAATTACCACCTTGTTTATGCAAAATCCTTTCAATCACCCCTGAGACTTTGTCAGCCCTGTTTTCATTATTCATGCCTCTGCTTAAAGGTACCTTATTTTAGCTGAAGTTAATTCTGCTGATAATTAACAGCCTAACCAGACTAATCTTAGCTTAACTATTTTTAAAGTATTTTAACCTATTATACATTGTTCAATTAAACTTACTTAAAAATTACAAGTGAAAACAGTGCATTTTTCCAGACAGATAATGAAAAAAATTGTAATATCATATTGCTGCAGGAGCTAAGAGTTGAACCTTTAACTTTTAAACCTTCTGTGTCCCTGAAAAGTACTTACGTTCATTTTGGAAAATGAAATAATTGAATGTTTGATGCAGAAACTGTCTGTGATCAGCTGTACCATACCTGTATTCTACTACTCTAAAGAGAAATAAGATACCCTTTAAGGCACACTAGCAATCAAAGAAAAGTAGCATGTACTGACCTGGAGCAGCATTAGTGGCTGCTGAAATATATCCCTGACTTTGTAAGAATCTCTCTCTGAACATCTCCAGATTATTTGCTTCTATTTGAAAATACTAGTGATTATTATTACATTTGGGCACATTTTAGTATAGTCACAATAGATCTTTAATGGTCTTATTGAAATGTAATCACATTTGCAGCAAAGATGTATTTTGAACACACAATTCTTCACTGCTGTAAGTTGTTTGATATTTTACTTCATAAACCTCAAATATAGAAGACATGCCTAATCTGAAAAGGTTACACAATTGTGCAATCCAAATCTTTAAAACTGTTGGAGTTAATCATGTCAAGCAGTTGTGGGGGGTTTTGTAACCTACATCGCCTTGATACCATTTTCATAATTTTATACTTGCTTAGAATTATTACTGACTTGAGTTATCATCTTATACCAATACAGAAGCAGGAACCTCCAGAACTGCTATTGAGCTCACAGGTCACATGAGTAAGGGTTGCTTGCTGAAGTTTTTTTCATATATTTAAATTGGGAAAGGAGTCTTCCCTTCTCCACAGCCTCCTTTATTTAACAAGTGCTTTTTGATTTTTGGCAAATGTAGCACTTGCATATGCATATACTAAGGTTTCATAATAAATGAAAGGAAGAAATTAAAGAATACAAATTGTGCCTTCTAAGGTAATTGCAGAAAGCTTCAAAATGTTCTCTCTCCCCATAGCACCAGTTAATGAGACTATTTGCAGTAACTCCAAGACTTAATAAATCACATAGGGGTACCTGCACCTATTCAGCTCATGCCAGTAACATGCTGAATACTACAAGACTGCAACTTTTTAGTAGAAGCTCCCCATTTGACCTTATCAAGAAAAAAAAAAAATCTACTGGAAAACCCATATAATTTCAAGTATACATTAGGGATGCTAAAACCAACCCAAATTAAAGCATATTGTTTTTATTTATCTCCTTTTTACTCTAAGAGTGTCACCACACTTATCTCAGGTGCCCTTATCTGCTCCTTTGGATCAAATCAACCTGTTTTGGATCAAGTGTTAACTATATCTTATAACACAGATTAAATTTTCTCTTTCTGAGATATGCAATATTTTTCTTCAACGCTTTAATTGCCAGAACATACCCAATCTAATTCTATTCACTTAATCTTATAAAAATGTCCTGCCTGAAGCAGCCACCAATTCCCATAATTTCTAACAGAGGAGGAAGGACAAAGGCTGAGTCATGCTATCAGAAAGCACAGATGATGGGTGAATCCCAGCAGAAATGGAAAAAATGCTCTTTTTAGAGTGATCACTTAGAGCAGCGTCCAGTAAACATTCCCCTCAGAGAAAAGAGAGGCTGCCAGACACACTGGAAGAAGGAAGTTTTTACTGGAAGTCTCTGTAGAAATTCTCGAGAGTGAAAAATGACTGGAATAGTATGAGAAACATTAAACCTAATTTTTAAAAAAATTCTTTCAAATACAGTAAACACAACTATAGTTAAGTAACTGTATTAGACTATCAAAATTATTTGGAATAAAATCTTTTAAAATGCCATGCCACATGCTATATTTGACTTGCTTTTCAAATATTTATTTCCCAACTTGAAGTATTAACTGAACACATGGGCTTTCAAAGCTCTAAAAGAACACAAAAATGTGTATTTTAGGGAGAAGAAATATGATAACTATTTTAAGGAGAAAGTTCTATTCCACTTTAGTATGCATAGAGTAATGTTATTGCAAATGTACTTACTAGAAGTGGTTTCGTTTTATGGGAGTTTACAAGGCACTGTAGTTTTTCTTGCAGTCTTTATTTATCAGTCTTACTTTTTGGAAATGAATATTGGAAAATATTCATCTTTAAAACATAATATATTACAACTAAGAAAATAAAATGATAATACAAACTACAAGATGTTTTCTAATCTCTTCTAGCAATGGGCAAATTATTGGTCTTTTTAGCATAGTGAGGACACTGTAGCACATGATGCAGCACATCAAAACCAAGCTTAATTTGAGGATGAAGCAAGTGAGAGAAAGTTCAGGAAATGTGTTCTCCTGACAACAGAATGGATACTGACAGAAGGACACAGAGATGACCAAATGACATATACAAATTAGTGCACTTAAGCTCTGAATTACTAATGAAATGAGAAATATCTGTCTCTTTTACCAGCTTCTGCTTAAGCTTTTTCAAAGTCTCAATTGCCCCACATAATTGTTATGTGCAGCGTCCATCAAGCAGTCTTCTTGGCTGTACTTTTCCTTGCTTATCCACAGTGATTGATGACCCTGGAAGATGGACCCTGCAGAATTTGGGGAACGTTATTGACCTCAGACTGGAATACAAATGCCTCTTTAAAAACTAATGATGCAAGGCATGATTGGATTGAAACTGGGAAGATGGCACTGAACACACCTATGGTGATTCCTTGCAATGCCATCTGGCAAGTGCGGGCTAAGAGCGCAGCTAAAAGCTTCACCAGAGCTGCTGGGAGCAAGACAATGGGGATAAAGCAAGATCAATTAATAAGAAGAAAAGAAGCAGCTGAGTTCATGCCAAGGGCCCGGCATCACTAGAACTAAAACTATTTCTGGAGAATCTTGTTCCACTTATATCCAGAAAAAAGCTGTGTGATCTGATATTTAAGGAGCAGCTACAATGGGAAAGGAAAATTACCAGATGGCCAGAGCCCAAGGCATCAGCCAACATTTCCAGTTGGAAACTAAGGAAAGAAATCCTGCAGCACTTAAACAAGAAGAAATTACTCATGTAACATACGGGCAGGTTACTCCTCCAATCATAATATGAAAAAGGTATCTGGCTACTCTTTTGATTACTGCAGATTTGAAATATACAGCAGACTTAGACATAAGAATCTCCTTCTCATTGCAACATGCTACAAGAACACTACTGTCATGAAAACTGGGCTGCATAGAGCACTGACATCTCAAGGACCCCTATTTAACAGGTAGAGAAAAACCATCCTTTTCACATACCAATAAGCTATTTCCTGAAGTACCAGTAGCACACTGTAACAATTAAAAGACAGAATGGAGCAAAACTGAAATAATATAAAAGAAAGATGCTAAAAACAATGAAGCCATATAAACACCTAGCATACTGCTTCATGGATTAAACATAAAGGGCAAAGAAGGAGGAAAGTCAGAAAAAGAAAGAAGTCATTGAGGAGGTAGTTTTTTTATTCTTTTCTACTGGGTTAAAATTAAAAGAAATGGAAGCTTTTACAAAATACTGCACTGCAAAGCATTATAAACCAAGTTATTCTGCTGCAGGAGGTTATAAAAATGAATTATAGAAATGATTGAAGATGCAAAGAAAAAAATATGTTCCTGCTCCAGTATGTTTTTTTACTGTACTCATTACTGAAAAATTTTGCTACATAGCCTGGCTAGAAGCAGTGAATTTACCTATGCCATAAGCCTACTGTCAAATCAACTGATCATATATCAGCATTTGTAAGAAATGGATGAATTTACAACACATCTACAAAGGTGATTCACTGCAGCAAGACAAGCTCACGTATCAAGTAATTTCTATACTCCACACACATTAGCTGCTTGCTGAAATAAGCACTTTCAACAAAAGTCAAAACTGCACAAAGCACCATCACACAAAAACAGCTGTGGGTTTTGTGTCAGGAGGAGCAATTTAATTACAGCAGCTTAAAAAAAAAAACCAGTCTCCCTCTTTATTGGAACATGACCAAAGGAACATGACCAAACTTAATGTGACGAGAGCTGAACTATGTTTTGGCCCCTTCCTTACCACCAGTACATGGGTACTTCCATTCCAGGGGCACTGCCAGCCCAGGAACACACCTATCCCACTCCAGACAACCTTTCCTGCCCTCCTGCTGTCTTCAGTAAAGGCTGGAGGAGAGCAGGAAACTTAGTATTTGCAAGGAGTTGATCGACTTTATGTGTGATTTCTGTAGTGGAAAAGTTGCCAACAATCAAAGCAAAACTGAATTGTTAAGAGTGAATATTTTGCATTCCTATATATCATTGAGGGGATGTCATTTGGAGTTACAAGTAGTTTGTCACCCAACACAGAAAAACACCACTGCTAACGCAAGACGTAGAGGGGAGGAACAAGCATCTGTAAAGGTAGCTCCAGACAGTCACACCAGGGATCAAGCAAAGTCCAGAGCCAGAGCAAAAGACAACAGCTGCAAAACAAAGTTGGCATTGCAGATGAGAAGGTAAAAAAAGAACATTTTGAATGCTCCTAATGCATTTATAATAAATCTGCAAGAAGTGAATAGAAACAATTGTTCCTTGTCACTAAGGAAATACCATGCATGAGCTTATGAAGAATATTAAAAAGAAAATACCTGGTTTAGAACATAAAACACAGTCTCTACCACCAGTGATACTAAAAAAAAAAAAAGTAAATAAAAATCTCAGCTTTAGAAGATTATTCCAGAGAATAAGCATTGCTTGAAACATGATCATATCTTCTGAGGCTAATAAGCTACTTACAAAGTACCATCTCCAAAACTCACCTTCCAGATGCGAGAGTGCAGCTAAATCAACAGAATATTTAAACTGTTCATTTTTTGTCCATTTATAAAACATATGCTTTATGTATTAAATATAGTTTCATATTTTTCTGCTTCTCCTACCACTTCTTTCTATAAAAAATGTTTTCTCTTATTTTAGATCATTACATATATACTAATGAGGGGTTGACATTAGAATATTATTACAGCCACACATTTTGATTATGAAATCCTCTTAATCCATGGAATTCCCCAAATGCCAGCATGAGGCTTGCAAATTTTAAATGCTCTCCTCAGTGCATCATGTATCTGATGTTTCCTGATCAATGCACTATTTATTCAGTACTCGTCAGCTTCATGGAGAAGTATTAATGCTATTTAGCACAGTATCATTCTCTCTTCCTTGCTTTCTTCCTTCTTTTCCATATTTAGTTCTGACTCAATCTCCATCAATTTGTTTCCCACAATAAACTCTTTAGTAAATTCACCCTATTGTAAAGTTCTGCAATCCAACAGAATCCCAAGCCCCCAGCTTAACGGAAAGGTTTTTCCACCTTCTAGCCCATTTGATCAACACCACAGACCCAGGCATTATGCCTGGTTTTCTCTTCCATTAGTGCCATCAGTGCCAGACAAGTGTCTGTGGCATTTTGTATGCTTTAAAAATGTTAGTTTAACACACCCCACCAAGCAGAGAAGAGGCTGAAAATATACATCCATTTCATCAGAGATGTGTCATGACTTCAAACGGAAGCTACAATTTCAATAATTATAATATTTTAATCTTCTGTTTCCTTAATAAAATTTAGAAAGAATTTATGCATCTCATGCAAATGAAAACACCTTACATGCATCTGAACAGGTCAACACTTCTCTGAGCTATTAAACTCACCTGTCTAATACACACTGCCTAATTCTTATCTCCAGAAAATAATTTCAATATAGCGAATTATCAAAAAGGACTTTGCAAAACTTCAGGATAAGCTATATATTTGTTCTTATTTTTGTTCAAGCTTTCTCTGTGAGCATTGAGTATTTTCTAATAGTTGGTTGCCACCTAAAGAAAAGGTTCTTTTCACCCACGGGATGGTCCTAAATCTGATTCCATTACTACTACAGAGATTTATTCCATTCTTCTGAAGTGAGGTTTACTTCTGTATTATATACTACACAGAAGAAAAAAAAAACAAAACCAAAAAACAAACCACAGATCATACATTTTTCAAAGTGTGATGGGTTATTGGTTCACCCACAAGCAGCAAACAATCTTAGGAGTAAATTAGTATTTTGTCCACATATGTTTTGTCTCCTTCAGGACTCAAAATTCACACTGCTACTGTTGTGCCTTGTGTGGCAGCATTGATCATCCCACTAGAAAACTGCTGCTCTTCTGGACAAAAAAATTTCTATAGGGCAGACTGAATTTCAAAATAACTTTCATTAACAGATCCAAAGATCCAACCTTTCACTGCTCTTACCATCTGTCTACAAACATCTTTTCAACCGGTACTTCAGTAAATCACATTTTAAAAGAGAGAGAAGAGAGAAGGCAGACATCTAGAGCAGTCTATGCTACAGAGCTAATAAGTCAAAACAGAGTATCATAAGCTTGAGCTTTCATTCATCATTCTCTCCTGAAGTAGCATCTAAAATCGGAACTGTCTGAAAAGTCAAACAGACACCCCCCACTCAAGGAGTATCCAAAGATGAGGTAGTGAGGCATGGTGGGTGGAACTGCAAAAGCTAAAAAGCTGAGCATTCCAATATGAATGAACGCAGTTTGTCCTTCACCTTGAGCTGGAAACAAGGCCAAGTCTCAATGGTAAGGTCCACGGTTGCATAACACAAGCCAGACAGCTTGCAGAGCGCTTTTGGGGCTCAGCTTCCCCCACGCTCCATGCAACCACAGGACAGGAGGGGACTGGGCCCAGCACACCAGCCTGGCCCTTTGAGAGAGAGGATTCTGTCCTGCTGTAAAAACAAATCCAGCCCTGTTTAAGAGATGAAACACACATCTGCAGCTAGTATACCTCACCATTTCTGTGGCAATTCAAATTAGCTGAGGTAGCTGAGGAGGTTCTTTTTAAGAAAAAAAAAAAAAAAAAAAAAAAAAGTTGGTCACTCCACTTAAAATTTCATTTCAATCACAAAACGCAAAATGTTTGTGTTTGATACCCTGAGATGTCACAAAAAGGACCTGATATCGACAAATCAAAATACAACCATAAAAACCCTCCCAGTGGGGCTCAGGGATGATAGTATAGACACAACATATAATCATGCAAATCATCTTCATAAAAGTTAAGATGGTTCAACATCCCTATGTTATTTCTCATGTGAAATTGATTGCTCTAAGTCTCTTTCCTGACATCATTGTGCCCTTACACACAAAATAAAGGATGCAGAACCATCTCTGCACACTGTCCATGAGTTCTGCCATCAAGGTACCAAGAATCACTTGGAATGTGACTGATACTAAGATGAGCATCTACACCAACACATGATTGTGTTTGGGGGGGGGGGTCACATATTTGTGTTTATACACAAACACACACATATATATATGTATATCTCACAATGTACACTCAAAGGATGTGCATTGTAGAAGTGCAGATGTTTTGACTTCAGTGTTTTTAATATCTTTCATCAACAAGACAATGTGTAGCACCACGCTTCCACAGCACAACCAGATTTCAGTTTTTGACTTATCTTCAAGCTGTAATTGCAAGAGTACTTGAATATTGATCTGTGGCTATTTCTCACCTTTTCAGACTTAGAAGAAAACAAAAAAGTCTTTTAACACACAAAGGGAAAAAAAACCCCAAATTGTGCGCCCTTATCATTCCTTATCATTCCTTATTATTCTTATGATGTTTCCTTTGACTGCTATTTTAAACACATTTAGGCTGACATTTGATCAGAAGACTATTAATTGATCATGACATTATCATTAAGAGACTTCAATAGTTGTCTGAAGGATTATTTATTTAAAATACATCTAATTAGACTGCATGCACCCTTCGCAAACAAGCAACATCAAATACAAACATAAATCAGTCTCCAAGCAGAAGAATATGAAAACAAGTTCTCAGGTGTTGGGAGTAAAGTCAAACCAGGGCACCACTCCAGTCTACTTTGTGGCAAGTAGTTAACTACTGGTTAAAAGACATACCCAGAAATTGAGCAAGATCAGCTTTGTTTTTATTGCAACTGTACATAAAACCTAAGTTCAGATGGGCACTTGCATGATAAGCAGAAGAGGATATGGCTGAAAAATCACCTTCTCATCATACATAGCTATGCTTTCCTACCATTTATGAAGAATGTTTCAGAAAAACCCACCCCTGTGAATCTTCCTATTAATGGGCAGCAAGAGGCAGCTATTCTCATATTTCATTTAGCTTTTTGACTACAAATAGAATGTTAAAATATCATCCTGTCCAAGTAATTATTTTAAAAGCAACAGCAGTATCCACAGTTCTCTCCATTCTGAAGCTCACCCTTCTCTCCACAACAGAGTTTAAAAACTTTCTTTGCTAAGGTTGCCCATATACATCCAAAGAGACAGTGACAGTATCATGTATGCTGGGGGAGAGAGAGAGGGAAAGCAGTTGGGAAAAAAACCCATCATGGCAATTTTAGAACTGCAATATTTAAAACCACTGGTGATGAACCACCACAGTGACCTCCCTTCAATTTTTAGAAATATCTCTGAAAGTGTTCTTGAAAACATGTGGATAAACATTTGGAAATAACACTTACTTTCTACAGGAAGGATGTTAAGGGCAGAAATAGCAGTAGTGAGCACAGATTAAAAATTATTGTACAAGTAATTTTCTGCTGTATCTTTATTTTGAGGAAAATCTCCCAAAAAAGTTGCTTTTTTTATTCAAGTATCGCATTCTACCTGTTGTGTTCAGTTTCCATCATCTGCCTGCTAGGAAATATAACTTCAGATTGCACAGAAGTTATACTAAAAGGACCAGGTTTCCTCTTTGCCAAGAGAGCACACTACTAAAGCAAAGCCCATGTCCAAAACTCATAAGGTTTCCCTGAAGAAATTAATGAGTGATCATGACCATTCAATTGCTAATCAGTTTGATAGAGTTTTATCAAGCAGTTTCATTTGTAGCATTACAATAGGGACACCACTTGCAGTGTTTGGGAGAAACAAACAAATTCCACTTTCATAGAATGGCACAACCATTTAGGCTGGAAGGAGCTCTGCAGCTCAATGCAAGGCTGATTACAAAGTCAGGGGTACACTGCTGAGACCATTGCACAATTCAGTGATTCCAGTCTAGGCCCTACTTCTAATTTAAAATTCATAACAATTCAAAATAAGAGGTGTTTTTCCACATCATTTTGTATTTTACATGTTATGCACTTTTATCAACGCATGTTAAATATAAACACATTGAGAAAAAAACTAGGTAAAAAAATTCAGGCAGCAGGTTTCACTTCTTGTCATCTTTCTCCTCCTCACAATACATTTACATCAACTGCTGTAGAAATACTTATTACTTTCAAGTTTATGAGTATGCACTCAGAAGAAATAACAAATGAAATGCTATGGAAAATGCCACTTGAAAGATACAATCTTTTGCAAAGCAGTATCCTAGAAGGCAATTAAAAGGAACATTACCAAAATCTTGGCAAATCTGCACTATGAATGCCATTATTTTGATGACAAAGACAAGAAGGGAAATTTTTCATTTTGTGAAATGAATGAGTTGCATATGAATGTGTAAAATTTCAGGCTATATAAAATTATCTTTGCAAAAATACAGTGTAACAGCTTATTTAACTGTAAATTAGTTGCCTTGCCATGTCTGCCATTCACTTTGAATACAACTCGTATTTGCAACAATCTAGCATTTCCAATGAATGAAGAACCAGTTTGCTATGCAACAATGTAATTACACTTTAATATTGGAGAAAATAATTCACTCGCCCTAAATTAAATGGAAAATCTCACTCCTACAGAAGAGAACAATGCAGAATGTACACGTAGGATTTTGGCACTTAAAAGATACTTTGAATGAACCTGAATAGGAACCATTTTATATTATGTTCCTTTACAAGTTAGTTGATAAGAGACAACACAAGCAGAAACCAAAACTAGAAGCAATTAACCCATCTATATTGTGAATATAACCAAAATATTTATGCTGATTATAGATTAATGCTTTATTGTCTCCTTGAAAGCAGAATCAAGGGAAAACAGCCAAATACTCATGTATGAAGTCTTTAACTTTCTTTCACCAGGAAATATGTCTAAAGAATTACAAGCTTTTAAGTAGAAGTTTATTCTTATGAAATAATCTAATCTACTCCACAACAAAATATGACTGTAACCTGGCTCTATCTCAAGCTAAGAACAAAAAGCATTAGAATGAGAGCCTTCAGTACAATGACATCTTCTGAGATACAAATAGATTTATAAAATATATATATATATTTGCATATCATAAATATAGTGGCAGAAATGAGTTCCTGATTTAATTGTAAGATAAAAAATACACACAAGACTAGAAGAAGGAGTCAACTGAGGACAACATGAAGGAGGCAAGCAATGTGCTATGCTTCTTTCAAGTTCCCTTTCTTGAACAGGAGATTTCTGGTGTATTTCACTGCTATGCAAGTTCTTGACTCTTTCAAAAAACACTGCCACGTGGAAGACAAGATCTCTGCTTAAAGATTCTTCTTAAAAATATAAATCTATTCCCTCTTTTTGAAACAGCAACGAAGGAGACAACCATTATTCAAGTTAAGGCCAGAGCCTGTTCACTGATAGGAAACAAGCAAAAGGGAAGGCAGCTCCCCTCATTTACTCATGTTTATTCCCATTTGCTCCACCTGTTTCTGCTTGAGCCTCATGCAGTCCAGCTGTAGTTTCTATGCACTGCAAACTCCAGTAATTGAAAGAATATTACCAAAAAAATTTCAAATATTAATTAAAATAGCAACTCAATTGGTTAGAATAGATCCCATCCAACTGCTTATTTTCTTTCTGTTCATATGGAAGGGTTATACACTTGAGTGGGAAAAATTAATTAACTTCAAGGTCTTTGCCAATTATTAATTTTTTATTTCAGACAAAGAAGTGAAGACATTTCTACTTAAAAAAACTATAGGCAGGGAGCATTTCAAATAAAATAAGTCACGTAAGTCTGCTTTAATGAATTAATAGATATATTGTTTGTTATACCAGAAGGCATCTTAATTTCCCTCTCACTTCCTTCAGACATTAAAGAAAAAAAACTAAATTAAATACCATAACTAGTTTAGTTAAAAAAGGTTTACAGACATGAACTCATTCTTGTCACGTAAGCAACTTATTTCCCTTAATTGCACTGATTAACATTGCCCCCAAAACTCAGGCAATGGAAGATGTAAGATACTCTACAACATGGAAAATTCCTGTCCTTGCATGTTACTTTTCTAGAAACATACATTTGCTGCTTTCCCCACATGAGATTTACAACATTGTTTCACAATGCTAACGCACATGCATACAATCAGCTTCCAATGAAAATTAAAACAAACAAGACTAAGATCCCAACTAGCCCTTGGAGAGTTTTGTTTAACACACCATCCATTAGCATCTGTTTCATTACATGATGCAGATTACATGATGCAGACTTCTAGATTAGAGCAGCATTACTAACTGTCCAGAGACTGAGACATTTACACGAGTTTCTGTCATGAAACCACAATCCACAGTGCAACCTTAGGTGATACATTTGGCCTTCACCATCATATAAAAGTAAATTCACTTTGGCAAAAAATTTGAATAAAGATCCCCATGTACAACTGATGATTTAAAATCCTCAGCATCCTCTACTCAGTATTAGTCAAGAGACCACTTGAGTAGTCCTGGGTTATCAAGACTTGCTGATCAGGTTAGCACCAGCTGCCACATGCTTGTACTCCTAATCCTCTCACTCCAGCAAAGAATGGGACCCTAAGAAAGCGGCGCAGCGTCAAACAAAACACCTCAGCATAGAAGGAACAGCACAGCATGTCTGTGCCAGCAAATGTGCCATGCCTGATGCCTTCCTGTGGCAGTGACCAACAGAGAGCTTGCTCAGTCCCCAACCCCCCAGCAGAGCTCACACACGTGACAAGAGACAATCTGGCCTGTGAGGGGCATAAAGGGACCCTATCCCCAAGCAGTCGTCTCATTTCTAGTGAGACCAACTACTCCCTGATGAGAAGGCTCATTCTCAATGAAACTCCTTGCTGAAAATACACCCAGAACAACTGTTACGGCTTCGAACAAATGCAAACACTGTTCTCCTCAGAAGTGATGAGCCAGGAACTACTGCAGCAAAGAACGGGGCGGGGAACAGAACTTCACCTGCATTACCTGCAACTGTATTTACTTCTTATGTAGTCTTTGATTCAAAGCCAACTGTTTATGATCTTGGGCAGCTTGACCACAGTTTTGCCAGAGAGTAATTGTAACAAAAACCTAGCTGGTAGAAATCATACTTCTTGTTCAAAGAGCAGCTGCACATTTGTTTTTCACTATCACATTGATGTGTCAGTAAGTCAGCACAAAGCTATGCGTCTCTTTCACCTTTGCAGTCAATAACTGATTTTCTACAGTCTGTAGTTTCACATTAGAAAAATATATGATCAATTACCCCAGCCAAGAGTCTTCAAAATCCTTATTAGTAATAAGTGAAATTCCATTCATTTATCAACTACTTCAAAGATCTATCTAAACATGGAAGAACTTGATCAACACTAAGGAAGTAAAGCACAAGACCGTAGTCAAAGTATTTCTATTGAATACTTTTTCCATAAATAGGGCAACAAGGGTGGAACTCCATCATATGCAAGGCAGCAGAGAAAAAAACAGGAAGATGAATTCATGATATTGTAAGGCTTGATTTTTAAACCCAGTCAAGTCAGTCAACCAGAGCATACTTGTATATATACACACCAGTCCTTGATATGCTTTCACAACAGCCTCACATTTGGGGAAGCTTTCCATAAAAGTCCCTAATTTAAAGATATATAATACAATCCCAACAAAAGATGACTTTACTGGAATCACATGAAACGATTACACGAAAACTACATGAAAATTACACAAAACATGAAAAGATGTTGTGAACCAATTTTTTGTGAACACTCGATTTCCATGTCAGGATTTAAAACTAATATTTAAAAAATATCTTTCAAAATAACAATTGAAAGAAAGTTATACGCATCCCATCCAGATGTACAATATTTGTGAAGCATTCAAGCCAATGTGTAAAACTAAGGTTTGGTATTTGCCTGAAGAAGGCAGCACTTCCCTCATTGGTCCCGTGTACAGTCAGCAATGAAATTAGAGAAAAACTCTAGAAGGACCAAGAATCTATTTACAATGGATGTTACAGTCTATCAGAGATGATTAATGTCAGCTGAAGTCATTTAATAATTTGGTATTTTTAAGTGCAAGATATGGAACTTCTTACAGCAGTAATTAAGCTGGAATTAACTCCTTTTTGTTGTGTCTATGTGAGTCCTTTGAACAATTTAAAAGACAAATCTTCAGCTCACTCCCAACCAGAAGTACCATTATTCCTCTGCTTGGATTCATAGCATTAATATTGTTCTTGATAAACACAACAAATGAACTGTGTGCTCAAGTTGTAGGTGCTTCATTCCTTCAGTGGTTTCTCTTTTGGACTATGTATCCCAGCAGCATTAAATACTTAATGAATTATAGGAATTTGTGGAAGTTGCTAATAAACAGACTATGGCAGTAAGTACTCCAGTAAAACACTGCTTACAACGTTTCTGGCAATTCTGTAGTAGAGGTATTTGTAGTTTATAAAATCCATGTCTCTTTAAGGAAGAAGAGAGAATAGTGTGTATAACGTGTATAATTAAGATCTGCATACTTACATTTCAAAGTAAAAACAAAATGAACCTTTTAATAAATTCCCACATTTAATTTTATTTCACAACCTTTATGTTGATCATATATTTATTGACAAACCGTGGCCATTACACTAACATTAGAGTATTTCATATTATCATTTGATGCATTTCACATATTCATTCTGCAGCAGATGAGATGCACTTCACTTTCTCTGAGGTTAATGCAACAGAATGTTCTGGTTTCATAATTGGTTTCACATCAGCACAGAACCTAGACTTAAAAAACAGCTTATGATGTACTGCCATCTTAGAGGAGGTTGTCTAAAGTGACATTTCAACCACACTAAATCACTTATTTAGTATAAAAATAATTTTCAGAATATTTGGAAATCAATACGAATCTTATTGATCTACAATCTCTTTTCTGTTCAGAGTTCAACACTTTGAAACCCTTTCTCATAACATTTTTCCTACCACTGCTCCTGAGAAAGCTGGTAGCAATAAAAGGATGTGATTCTGCTATAAATAACCACGTAAACATACACAGGAGTCTAACTTGTAGTCCGTGCTCATATTCAAAGTCAGAATTTGATCTTGAAGAGGTGAAATAAGAGCACATCCTTCACCTGAAACATCCATTAGAATTTCACATGCATTACTTGGGTTAGAGTCTTGGAATTCTATTCAATTTTTGTTTGGGTTTTTTGTTTGATTGCTTAAAGGACAAACAAAAAAACCCCAAGGCCCCTTAACAACTTGTCCTCACTAACATCCGTAATATTTTTACGGATTTATTTCAACTTATTCCTGTTTACAACATTTCATACGAACAGGGGTTTCTGAGTTAAATTTGTCTTTTCATTCACCCAGTAACATTTCTCTATATTAGTGTTAGTTATTTTTCTTTAACACAAAAGATGAAAATTATCTATATAACAAAGTCATGCCAGTATTTTGACATTTTCATGTCAGTATTTAAGTCTACATGAATGAAAAACTACCACTACCTTCTTGTCTGATGAAACCATGCTCTGCTTTCCATAGTTTTGCAGAATGGCAGTACATACATTTGGGCTAGAATAAGAGGATTTACACTGAAAACCTGAACCAGTCACCATTTATTTCATCAATGGAAACACAAATAATCTTTCCAAAGGCAATCCAGAACCATTAAATTCCATTCCTGAAGACTGAATATGAATTATCCTCTCCTGGTGCTTGCGCATTTCCATTAACTGTGTAGGAGAGACTAGGGACTCTACACCTCAGAATGATGAGATTCTAGCACAATTTTCTGATGGGATTGGTAGGAAATAACAGACAAGCATACTGTTAAAAAAGTGATACTATTTCACCAAAAAGCTATTCAAGCAAGCAAAAAAAAAATCCACTGCTAAACAGAATGTCAGTATACTTCTTATGTTCTTAGTAGCTCAAATCTCATCCAAATAGGAACAGAACTCCTGAAATGTTACAATTTAACACACGTTTCAGAATTTGGCAAACTTCTGTGATGCAGGCTCTGACTTCAGTCTACAGTTGAGGAAACATTAAAACTGTTGCTGTATTTCATCATAAAGCCAAAACAAAACTGACTTTGTTTTCATTTACATGCAAATACTTGCCAGGGGAAAATTTCTGTTTAGATTATCTACTTAATTTGCGTTATTCCTTTCCTAAGCAGTATCTTAGCCAAATAGTAAACTGCTGTCATTTAGAAAAATGAGGACTTTGAATATCTACATTCTCCATTCAGTGAATTGTAATAGGAGGATTATCAGAAAAATTTTTGTTCATTAAAATTAAGTCCTGGGTCTGAATCACAGACACAAAGAAAACAACAGCGAGAAAATTCCCACATTGGTAATCAATGTTTTGCCTTTCTCAAAGAAGTCTGTAGATATCTCACTGAAAACATGGAAGATAGGAAACACAACCTCTGTAAGGCTGAACTATGCCTTAAGAGAACACTGGCATTTCCAGAACTGAGTCTTAAATATCCCTTCTACCAGCCACAAATTCAGTTTTGGTTTCCAGGAATTCAGTGGAAGAGGTTATTCTATCAGGTTGCAGGTGTCAAGTACTGCTAAAGATTAAAAACCCACGATTCAAACATAAAAGATTAATAGTTTTCTGTTTCAAGGGCTTTTAGGATGCACTTTGTTCCTGTTAAATTTTTTTTTAACACTTTTTAAATACAATGAATAAGTGAGATTATCACCTAATAAGAAGCTCCTAGAGGAAAAGGAAAAATGTTCCAAAACTCGCAATGGTGCTGGCAGTACTGAGCTCAGCAGTAACCCAATTAGGAAGGGATTAACTGAAAATATCCGTACATGCGTGCAGCTACACTTTCTCCCTCCCTTCTGTGCCAAATAGTCCTCTGAGATGTACAGACACCAGGCTGACTTCCACCCAGCAACTGAGGGCTTAGAAATTTCTTTGCTTGATATGGTGCAGAGGGGATAGAAAAAGATAGAACTAAACACCACCCAAGCTAAAGCAAACAGCTGAGCGAGTTCCAATAAATTCTGTTAGCTTTTCTCTTTAAAAGCCAGTGGGTACGGAGCAACAAATGGGGCAGCTCTAGCAAGCGAACAGCTCATTTATCTGTGTGAACCTGTGCAAGCATTTTATACATTAATCCTGCAAATGCATGTCTAGATCCTTGCAAATCCTTTCTTTCCTCTCCTTCTTTCACAAACTGTTTCTCACTGGTTGGCTCACTGATGTCAATCAAAACACCTTTTATCTGGGGAGAACAAAAATCACTCCATAGCCTAAAGCACAGCAAAAAAACCCCAAATATTAAAAGACTTCAACTTTACCAATTACTATTTCAAGACAGAATATAGTTTTGAACCAAAACCATAGCTTGCATTTGAGAGCCTCAAAACAGGAGATTCTGACAATAGGGCTACACTATCAAATAAAAGTACTTAATACAAACAAAGTGAAACCCGAAAAGGTCTTCAGCCTCTTTGCTAGGAAGGAATCTACACTTCACTTCTGCTTCTAAATAAAGGCAGAACAGGTGAACGATTGCCTTCTGGTTTAAGACAAAGAACAGGACACACAGCCACGAATATAACCTGAAAGCAGCTGCAAGTGGTCAGACTAAAGAGTATAATACAGTACACAACAGCAGGAATCTCTCCTTGTCTTCAACTAAGCTGGGAACTTAATGACTAAGACAATCTAAACATCATGTTTAATAACCCTGCTGGACTACTTTTTTGCCGTAATTTTGTCCAAACACTCTAAGTTCATTTTTACATCTGGCCACTACATAAATTCTCAGAAATAAGTCCTACAATTTAATTACCCATCATATGACAAGGTATTTCCTTTTATTTAATAACTTATTGCCTCATTAGATACCTCCTCATTCTCACTTTAGGAAACATAAGGACCAAATCATTCCCTCATCATCTTCTCCCTGCTATTCAAAGTGCTTATCGCCTTCAAAGAGACAAGTATGGGCCCATGGATTTCCATATCATGAATCATAATTTATTTACTTTCATCCCATTCTAAGCCTTCCAGGACATCCGACTGCTCTGCTTACCTTACTCAATATCATTTGTAGTGGAACTACACTACACTATACTGAACTTCTGAGGATAAGGCCAATCCAAAAATCACAGTATTTAGTAACATCATTTACCAAGACAATGCAGTAGTATAAATAATGCTTTCATTCTGTTCTCACTTCTTTTATTAGATACTATTAATTACTTTAAATTCCTCAAATTGTCTTTGCTTTTTTTTGTTTAGAAAATTCTGTGTGTAAAACAACATTAAACTCAAACCCAGAATTACCCTGAAGATCCTTTTTTGAAGTGTAGCCAATTAAGAACTAATTACCGTTCATGTGTAATTAGGACTGTTTCTTCTGGCACAGTCTTTCATATGCCATTTTAATCACCTTAGAAAGCATTGTGACTCTTCACGGTCCATTTTAGTTTTGCTATTTTTAATACATATGTGCAGGCAGTACACTTCAGCATCCCATTATTCATCCTTTTTTTCACAAGTCATTCACTAATATATTGAACCATAAAACTTTATCAAGAAATCTAATCCAAAAGACTCCTTCTTACACCATGACAACATGAGGGGATTTGTTGTTTTTTTAACTACAAAAACATCAACCACAGTAGCTTCCTCTCCCTTTGATATTTTTATATATATATTTTTAATATATATATACACACACATATGTGTGTGTGTGTATATATATATTTATAGTGGAATCCATCAATAGGTTTTGGCAATATAAATATACTGTAATAACTGAATCACTCTATAATGGCCTTTTGACTCTTTAAAGAATTCTGAAATATTTTTGTGCATCTCCTCAAAAGCTGACAAGTGACTCCATACATAGCAGTTATTTAATAGCTACCAATTCTGCTTCTATGATTTTCAGCTGTGCTGTTGGTACAAATAACAGATTTGCTGGTCTGTGATCTCCAGGACAGGAGTATTTTTTTTGAAAGCTACTGTAACTTTTGACACCTTTCCATAAATGTATATGCAGAGCAGTGAAGGCCAAATGTTGTGCACCAGAAGCATCAGTTCAGCAATGCCCTATAAGATCTGCATGAAAATACCTCAGCATAGTAGTTTGGTTATTATTCATTTTAATACACAGCAGCAACTAACTAAAACTGTTTCCACTGGAGTTCTGTTTGGGAGAGCCCCTCAGTCTTGCTCAGAATGAAAGACATAACCTTTACCCAGTCATGCATACCACTCATTCTGTACACATACAATTTACTTGTTCCAAAATAAAATTCAATGGCTTTTTGGTTTTGTGTTGTTTTTGTTTGGAGGTCTGATTTTTTTCCCTAATTAACTTGTGGAATACTTATTAAAAAAATTAATTTCCCAAATCTGCTATTAGAGCAAAAATGCACAAGGGCAGAATCCATTTTCCTTCAAACTTTCTCACCCCAAGATCTCAGTCTGTATCTGGGTCTTGTACATACCATGAGGACTAAATAATAAGCTACATATCCATAATAAAAATAAATAATGTACAAGAAAAATTATTCCTAAAATAACCATACTATTTCTCCCCTTAATAAGACAGCATATTTTTATCTCATATCGATTTTGGAATAAAGCACTCAGCTCTAGAAGCCTGACACAAAACAGCTGATTCCAGATTTACATCCAGTTATGCTCTCTGAGGAGTTATGTAACAATATTTTAATGTAGAAGAGGTGGCCATAAAGCCAGCACAGTCCTTAACATCACCTTCATTAACTATAAACCCTTTACTTCAGCTCATCATTTCAGCAAAATTTCAACGTTCAAGCTAAAATTATCCATTTTTAATAGTTTTTTTTCCACTTTATCCTAATACAGAAACAAGAAAAAATAATACTTAAAATAACTACAGCAGCATACTTCAGAAGCAGTTGTTGCCTCCCTCTACCACCAAATTAAAATCCAGCACCGTCTTGCTCCAACTTCCCAGTTTTCAAGATCATTCCCTCCTTTAGTGGAACTTTTCAGATTCTGGTGCTCTGCTGATAAAGCAGGTAAAGTATGAAGTCCTTTGTACAGAATATGAAACTCATTAAACTTCTGTTGCTAAATTTAAATGTCGTACAATCAGAAGAAAAAACCCCACATGCATCTGAACACTCATTCTTTGCATTTGCAGCACTTGTATACAACTGATTCATTTCCATGTAGAATTTGCAGTACTTGTAAAATTAGCCATTTGAATGCCAGAGTCATTTTTATATGGGGAAAAACGTATTGAGTTAATAATGAATAAAACTTCAGTAATAATAGTTCTTGCTATCTTTATATCTGCCTACATCCTGAATTTCTTCATGGACTTTAACATGCAATCCTCCATTTTTTTGCCAACTGAACAGATGGCACTTTACTACAAAAAGAGGGAAACAAAAACAGAGATAATGTTGAAAGAGTTCTGGGTTTATTTGCAGAAACCGGCAAGAGCTAAAACAAAAAACCCACCCTATTTCAGTGCAACAAAAATGGAGACAATAACTTTGTGGGTATATTTTAAAGGCAAAGATTTTACTTCTGTAGCAATTATACTATACTAAATTTTAAGATGGTTACTCCCAAAGCACCACTGAATTCGATATCTAGCTGACCAGGACTGGAAGTAATTACTTCTAGACACTCTGAGGGAGATAAATAAAATCCATTCATTCATAGCACAGCATAGTTCCTTGGTACATGCAGCATTTGGAATTACTTGGATGCCAGATAATAGCCTATAATTTACTCTCCATATAAAGTGAGTGAAAAGTAGCAGTACCACATGAGGCTGCAAGATGTAGAATACTTGCAACAGAACTAAGAAAGCTGGGTACCACTAGGTCGAATTTCTTTTCTCAAGCACAAATGGCTTGAGAACCATATCCCATAAGAGCATTTGCCAAGACTTGTGTTGATACTCTTAGTGAGTGCTATAGTTCAAGTAGTTACTACTTTTGAATTTTTGAGTTACCAGAGGTTGTGGCCAAGGGCTCTTTCAGTAACACGATGCAGACAAACTACCTTATTTCCACCCAACAGCTCCATAAACAACAATCTCATTATCTTCTCAGTTATCTGTGACTACACTACGACTTCTTTTAGATCAATATTGTTCCATCCCTCTCGGATATTTATGAAGTGTATATATTTCTCATCAGCCCCTAGGAAAAAATCCTGCATTATTATCCTTCTTTCCTGTCAGCTGCAGTACCTCTTCCTTTCTGATCATCCTATTTAAATTCAATCTAATCAATATATCTGACACAAAATAGTTTCTTCCAGTGCTCCAACTAACATGACCATTCAATGTCTCAATTTTTTTTTTTTCAAAGCACCTTCACATACTGTTTGGAGACTCCCTTCAATCCCCAGTTTCTGCATTACACCTACTTCCTACATGGATACCTGGGAAAGAGTCCCCTTCCAGCATGCTAAGCTTTCCTACTTACAACTTGTTGCTTTCCACTACTAGCATCACCTATTTTTGTTCTCGTGCTCAGAAACTAATTAAAGAAGTCTGCCAACAATGCATCTGCAACCAAGCGAAGAAACAGACACTTCTTGTTTAGAACACATTCTCTCTGATCACGTTTTACAATATTTATCACTTCCTTTGAATAAGACTGCAAGTTCTTCAGGTTTTAATTTTCATTTCTGTAAAGTGCCATGCTTATCACGCACTATAAATGCTACATAATAATTAAAACCATTAATCTGCTGCCAACAGAAAAATGCAACTCGATTAAAGTAGATTCATTTGTCCTAAATATCAGTCTGATTTGGTGGAAAACAATACCTAGGATGGCTGCTGTCTTTCTAGGTTGGTTTGTTTTGTTTTCTCCTTATCCCACAGATTAGTTTCCATAGTAGTACTTTGTTTTTTCCTGTAAAGAATCAACATTTACAAGAACTCAATTTTATGATAAATCAGCTTTTTCAGCAGACTAAACACTACATCTTCAGCAACACTGAACTACCTGTGTCACTTACCACAGACATATGGTGGAATAACCCAAAATATACAAGGATCTATTGGTACAGCTTCCCAGCATTTATACATTCCCATGTGTGTATTATTCACAAGTGCCTGCATCTACAATGTCATTAACAGTCTCGAGCTGAGACATATTTTTGCAAGTACCTGTTTCGAAAGCATCATTACAAGACTGATGAATCAACAAAACACCAAACCTCTAAGCTGATTTTAAATCAGGTCATGTTCAGGTTCAAAATGGTCTCAGCCCACACTGGTGTTAGCATGGAAGGCACCAAAACACACCATAGGGCCTCTGTTAAATCTCAAGAAAAAGTAAATCAGCAGTAGAATTCACAAGCAGAAGTTGCTGCTGCCGGCTTATTACGCCTCTTACATCCAACTTCAAGGCAGTCTCCAGTCCTCTTCAGTTTTTCTTTAAACTCTATCACTTTTTGTAAGTAACACTTCCAGGCTATTAAGTGACAAACTATCAAAGCCTAATTAGGCAGAAAAGGATTTTAATAACCAGCTAGATAGCTTGAGTACTAAATTTTGTAGTTCTCAGGTGAGCTTGAAACACCTTGATGTTGTTTGTCTTTTTTCCAACACAAACTCTAGGTTTATGACCTTGTCTTACAGAGATATGCACAGAACTGCACATACAGATCTGTATTCAAATTTTATACTTGAACTTATCACCAAGGCCTGAAAGAAGAGATTTGCCAGTAAAATAAGGTCATTGCACTCTGCAGTAATATTTAACAGTGACAAAAAAATTATACTGCTTACAGTCATTCAAGAGCTACCACTATCAGATCTTCCAACTCTGGAATATCACCATGGAAGACCTGCTGAATCAGGTCATACCACACAAACCTGGCTGGGGTGGCACAAAACGTGCCCCACTCCCTGCAGGAATAGCAAAACAACGCAAGAATCCATAGCACTCACTCACTGCCAGGCAGCTTGGAGACTGCTTGAGCCTTCCTGCCTCCTGGCCAGGAGCAAACATCAGGACAGACACCTGCCTGAGGCCCTGGCACAACTAACTCTTAAGAAGGTGTTGTATCAGTGACAGAGATTGTATCAAAGCACTGGGCTAAAGCAGGTGAGAGTGCACACAAAGTCAATATCCCCCACACTTCAGATAAATATCTGCCCACAAACATCTCATCAAAAGCTGTTTTGCCTTTGGGTAAACACAGTAATCGAAAACAGCCATTTTATTTTTGTAAGCAAATTCACATTTTCTTGAAGGGTCTCATGATTTCTTTCATGTATCTGCTGCCCAGAGAGATCAGGACTCTTTGGAGAACATCCTATGCATGTCTGCTGCACTTGAACTTGCTGCAGAAACTCCAATACTGTGGTTTGTCAATGACCTTTTTGTCAGCTGATCCGTAATGACACAGCAAGAAACTCAACCAGCCTGTACTGAAAGGGAAAATTGTAGGAAAGGGGGTGTCCACAACCACTTCACAATCCAGGTCACTGGGATGCTGTGAAAGACAGGCAGGATTCTCATGCCAGTCTCATCCTCCAAAGCAAGTTGAAGCAGCAGTAGAGTAAAGAATCAAGACACATTATGACAAAAGGACTCAGTAAACTGAGGTGCTGGAAGAAGACGACTCAACTCAGGAGTAAGCTTTTCTAACACACTAATAGAACAGCTAAAAAAATCCACCTGAATGCTAACAACTCCTTACCTCCAGCAACTCTTAGGAGTAGCAATTTCACAGTTAAAATTGTGACTATACAAATCCAGAATCCATGGCTGCAATTTAAAAACAGGGCAGTAGGAAAAAGGAAAAACAGATTTGGCAACTCTTCCCTTTTAAAAATGTAATAGCACAACACTGAAAGTAAACAGTATTTTGAAGACATCTCTGCTACTGAAAAGTTCTAAGAACAGGGAATACACTATTCGGCTGAGCAGACCAATTAATTATTTTTTTTTCTTCTTTTTAAAACACCGAGATGTAACAAAGTATAAACATGGAAAGACCAGAAGTTATTCTTAGTTCCTTGGAATAGACCAGGACATGTAAACTGATGTTACCTGCTTGCCAACATCATGATCTAGTCTGCCTCACAGCTCTTGCCCTTAATGACTCTCTCTGTGCTTTCTTGTCTTAGAATGGACAGCATTTAATTTTGCATATTGTTTTCAACTTCCAACAACACTATGCAAAAAAGGGTCAATGATCAAGCCTGCTTATCCGACAGCAGGCTACAAACTCTCAATCAAAAGTGAGCGTAATCATCAAGACCTGACATTTCGGTCAAGGAAGACATAGTGATAACCAATCAGACGAACTACCATTTAACTTGAGTCATGGCAACAAAAATATTTTCAGAACAACAGCTCTGTATTAAAAATATAAGTATTGATTTCTGATGCAATTCTAGAAGATTATTTTAAACTTCAAGTAGATATTTAACACTTATATGCTGCTGAACCTAAGAGACAGGCAAAGAAATCAAATCTTACTGTTTATTTAGTGATTAAACTTATGCTAAAACCAGGGAGCAATGAAGTTTCCCTTGGAAGGTGGCAGAATCTCATCAATGTTTCATTAATCCATGCTGAGATGGAGGACTTTTTTACCATTCTCTTCCTAAAACTAAATTGCGATTCAAATAATTCTTGGACTGGTTTATTAATTTGATTTTCAACAGGAAAATCAGGGAAGAATAATAATCTATTATTTTTATTTCCAAAGGTACAATTCACTTAATAAAGACCTCTAGGCAGAAACTGGCATCTTACATTAAGCTGCCTGCACACTTTTGCTAAAGGCCAAGTATTTACCTAAACAAATAGATATGTGAACTATAAAGTATGTTTTTAAAAATCTTACAAGCATCTTCATTTACTGTAGAGGAGTCTAAGTTTCACAAATTAACTCTTTCCTCCAACAGAATTAGCATTCTTTTAAAAGTTGCTCTACTAACAAATTTAGTTTCTATCATAAGGAAATAAAATTGAATACAACAGACGAAAAAGGCTGCCATGTTCTTATGTAAGAAAGAGTCAGGCATTAGATCACCTTTCTTTGGTTCCTTATTGTTTTACCTCACTGAACTAAGTTTTCTTCATTAAGGCACATGCTGCATGCCTACACATTTATTTTTAAAATAATATTAAATTGGTCTGAACTTTAATTATGGACATTTATGGAAATTTTAGGAAAAAGAACACCTATCAAAAGTCCTTCACTTTAGCATTTCCTTTCATCCAAGGTAAGTGTCCCTATTACTATTTTATGACTGGGGACAAATTACCAGAAAATCCAGGACTTCAAGTTTTTTAAGTGACTGATCATCAACGCCATGTGGGCTGGAAGGTCACCCACTATGGAACAACTGCTACCTAACTCCTGATTTTTGCTGATGACCTATCACACATCAAACCCATACAATATATCTCAGCCAGGAGTCACACAAAAAGCACAGAAAATTGAGAATCTGGAAGTGCATGTACCAGCAATTCATATCCTTTAAGATCATGTGTATTTATGTCACATTTTGATAGAAATTGTACAGCTGTAGCTCTAAATGAGAAAACAGTAATTTTTAAACCTCAAATGTGAAAGATTTTCAATATTTAAACATTATCAATATCTCTGGGGGTGGCTTTGCTTTTGTCAGGTGTTTTTTTTGTTTTGTATTTTTGACAAACAATTTAATCAACAGCAGTATCACAATTCTGTGCATTTAATCACCATCTTTCATGGCACAGTACGGAGGAAAACCCTAACCTGTGCAGCCATCATAGACAGCATTTGGCAACCACTAGCCCTCTTAGTAAAAAGCTTTGTTTTATTATGGTTCAAATTCACAGAACTGGAAAAATGGAGGCAAAATTAGTTTATACTAATGATAATATAATAATATACATATTATTGTATAGATTCAATTATAATGTAATTTTCATATGACTTGCTTTTTTTAAAAAAAATCTTTTCATTTTGGAACACCTCCACCCTAAATTCTGAAAGATTTAGGTAATTTATTATTCTGTATTGAAGCTGTAAAGATATAAATGCCTACTCCCAAGGGAGATTTAATGATTATAAAAAAGGTACATTTTGTTAATCAAATGCTAAATAGTGACCTCCAGTGACACCTCAAATAGAAGTAACCTACACCTTTTTAGATGGCAAACACCCCATGCATTCATCATAGAGGTACTTTGAGACAGACATGCTTAAGCCTTGTTTCTATCATTTCTATTTTCAATAATTCAGACATAATTACCAACTATAAATACTGTTATTTGAAAACAACAAAACAATAATTAATAATTCTTAGTGCATAAACTGAGGAGCTGTAATTGAGAGGAGAGCTAAATAGTTCTTTAGCTTTCTATCCTGGATTGTTACTGCTGCATGCAGAGCCTTTTAATCATGTGTTCACAGGCCAAAAATTAAAACAATGTCAAGAGACATCAAAAATTCAGCAAGGCAAATTAGTAAGAGAGGCAGAAAAAGATGACCACGTTAAGCTGGAAAAGATGGCATTTGTTTAAAGTCTGCAAAATGTCATCTCCTGTTGAGAATATAGAAAATACAAGTGAGCATTCTATAAATGGATACATGAATATGTGGGAGGAAAAGCACAGAAAACAAAAACACAACACCTGCTCAGACACCAAGCATCCAGCCATTATTTAGAAAAAAGGGGGAAAAAAGACACCACAGAAAGACATGAGACAGGAATTCCAGCTGAAGGGCTTTGACAGTTTTTGCCACTGGTACCACCTCATGGTTTAAGCCTTAGACTTTAGCAAAGCATGATCAGCTTTGTATGATCAATCACTTGTGCTATCCTGACATGCAGGAGCTCTGAGCCAAGAATATCAACAAGCAGAGCACTGCACAAGCACAGGCTGCAGAGAGCGCAGAGGTTGAAGGCAGTCTGTAGCCCAAAATGAAACACAGAGAACTGGGAGACTAAAGAGAGATCAATCATCAGTACAAGTCAGCATCAGAGGCAGCAGTAACTAGCAGCAAGCATCTTTGAGTGGAATAAGCTTTTCTGAGGCATTTAAATCCTTTATAAAACTGATACATGATGAAAATAAAACCAAAGACTACCTTCTTCCAAGATGCACCAAAAATTGTCTTCCAGCTTGTGAAGCAGAAAACATAAAACAGCTAACACAAAGGTGTAAGAACAGCAAAGAATTTTTATATTGTATGTGCACAGTCAGGTTTATTACTTAAATCGATTGGATCTTTTTGCCGTTTATTGCTGATAAATACATTATCCTTCCATTTTCCCTTAGTTTCACTGCTGGGCCAAATGTTAATGAGTTACAAAACAAGGATACATTGCCTACCAGAAGAAGCAAGTATTCTCTGGGCATATATAAGTATTTTTCCTTCTCTAAAAGTTCATTAAACTAGTCTTCAATTTGCTTCATTATTATTAGGTTTCTGTATTGAAGTGTCATGTGCCTTAGCTTTTCATATTATAATTTCTTACATAGCCGTGCCTGTCAAATTTGTATTGTGTATTCCAGAAAAACCCACATTGTGAGCCACCATGGAGCTTTTCAGAATTTCTCTAAGCAGACGTAAAAGATGATACAGTGCCCTCAAACATTTATCATCTGCTTAAACAATTTGCTACGTAATACTAACATTTTCACAGTCTTTGAAGGTAAAAATCCACAATTTCATAATCCTTTTTAATTCTCTCCACTTAAATTTTCTATGCTTGAAGTGATCGGAAGAGAGGTTTTGTTGGGGTTTTATTCTTCCTTATGCCTGTTTTGATATACCATTCACTGTTAACACATGTTCCATGATATGCTCAGTTTCCAACTAGCAAAAAATGTTCCAAAAATGCCATCTTTCCTATTATGAATGTAACTGAGGCAAAATCCCTGCTTTCTTTTCAGTGCCAACTGGACACATTATCACTTCAGCAAGATCTGCACACACACCCTTATGTAACCAACCTTCCTTGGAAGAGTGACAGGTACATCTCATTACTACCAGGTATCATACATTTCCACAGACACCTTTAAGTATGAAGACATTACCAAATGCTTGACCTAAGATATAGGTGGTCTTTGTTCAAAATGGGTCTCTGCTTTCCAGTATCATAAAATCAGTTATTTTTTGACTGGATGCTTCAAAAACTGGCAAAGGTGTCTAATATACAAACTAATTCAAGCATTCATGTAATACCACACGTGCTGAGGTTTAAAGTTTAGGTCAGACTGTTTGCATCATTATTTCTAGGCTCAGTTCTACACTGTCCTGTCAAAGTTTGCTTCACTGCCTGCAGATCCACCTTCTTAACAATACACAGATGAACTGTTATTTTTATCAATGACAACAAAATATTACTATATTATTTTAAATTAAACATCCTACTAAGGAAATAGTTAATTTCCTTTACAGATATGAATTCAATAAATGATATTTTAATTCCTGTATTTATCTATGAAGTTACTTTTTGAAAACAGCAGGTTTTTATTCAAGCCAGTAACAAGACCACAAAGGGAAGTTATTAAGTAATTATGCCGAGAAGTAAGGAATGTTCAATACTTTCCTCTGCTTCCATCTCACTAATGAGGAATATTATGTTTCAGATAATTATTTAACCACACAGATGAAGTAGGAAAAATCTGAGCGTCGATGGGTGAGAAAAGGCCAAAAAGTAATAAGTGTGGCTTTCTCAAATTATGTATAACTTATTAAATTTGGCAAATAATACTTAAATAATAGGCTATTAGTGTCTAAGAGCTATTAACAGTTATCTCTGAGCACCAACAGCAGATGGCATAAAAATGCAAATATAAGTCTTTAAATTAGGGATTAAAGAAGGAGCTAAGGAATTTACTGTCCATAAGCTTCACTTCAATTCCTGTGGAAAAAAATAGTATGTGCATCATACACAAGAAAATTAGCACCAGCCAACATGATTTGTCGAAAATCAATCACATCAGGCTAACTTAATATCCTTCAGTGACAGGATAACAAACCTTGGGAATATGACAGTGGTGGTGTCATTCACCTTGACTTCACTAGTTATCAAAAACCTTACAGGGCAGTCCCAGATACAAGCATACCTTGCTCAAAAGCTATATTTAGTAGTCAAAATTTCTCTGTCAAGGTATATATAAAGAGAAATTGCACAAGGACTTGTCCTGAGGCCAGTACTTCAGAACATTTTTATTAACAACAGGGTAACAGAAAAGAGTCATCTTTCTGATTTTTACAAAAACAGCTAAGACAGGAGCAGCTACAAAGATGCTGGGGAGACAAAAAAAAAAAAGTAAGAATTAGAGCTTGGCAACTTCGAGAACTATTCTAGAAAAAAAGAGAAAAAGACAGGTGGCACACCACTAAGACAAATGTCCCGTAGGGTAACTGAATAACACAAATGAACATTGCAAATGCCACGTGAAAAGTGATGACCTACAGGACTGCATTGCAGAGACAGATCTGGGTACTGTAGTCCTGGGGTCTTCCAACAAGGCTAATCAGAAAAGCGTGGAAGACCAACACCACTTTCCATTCTGCTCAGCTCTAGCAAGGTCTGAGCAGACAAACTGCATCAAGTTTTGGGCATGGAGCTTCATGAAAAAGTTACATGAACTGCAAATTATACAGAGAAGAGAATTTGCTGGGGAGACTAAAAAAAACCAAAAAAAAAACCCAAAAACAAAACAAAACAAAAAAAAAAAAAGAGAAAAAAAAACAAGAAAGGACAAAGCACAATGGTCTTTCAATATATATGAGCAAACTACCATGGGAATACATTCTTGAACTGTAAATTCAGGTATCTGGTGACTTAGAGAAGGACCTTATGATATACTTCTTTCAGTTATAAGGAATACAATATAATTTACACATCAGAATTAAATACCAACAAAATTATTTAAAGAGGTGATTCAATTTGTCTTAAACGGAGCTGTGAAAAACTCTCGAACACACCAGACAAATATCCTTAAGTAGTGACATAGCAAGAGATGATCTCAGCATTTGGCTAAGACTAGGTGACAAGCAAGTCTCTCTGCTTTTATCTGCACTGTTTCTTAGCACTCACAATATTTTTTTATGTACTAGAAACATGAAGATAATATCACCTTAAATGACTACTTGATCCTTCTGTAGTGAATTCATATGTACAACTCTGAATTCCCCAAATACAAGGGAAGTACCTTCCAGAACCACTCACTTATTTGAAACCTAAATTTTGTCCACCTCCAGTGCTATCTATAGCATCACACAATCCTTGTGTACATAGCTCATAATCCCACATGCAAGCCAGAAAATTTGGGGGTTCTACCCCAACAAAAAATATTTTTGACGCATTGAAAGTTCAAAAGAAAATGCTGGGGCAGAACCATAAGCATCCAACTTATACCCTTCTCTAAACTCCAGTAGCAAATTTAGCATGTATTTGCCTATCACCAGGAACATATGTTCTTAGGAAGGTTCCTTGCTAAATTCTATTTGCAATTTCAAAGGCCCTTTTGGGTGTGTCATATCATATACCTCCAGAGCACTGTCTCTCATTTTAAATCAAATCCATTTTATCACTCAGGCAGAATTACATAGCTCATCTCATTCACACATCTATAAAAATATCATGACAGACCAGGCTGGATAAGGAAGCAGCTTTCCTTTCTATGCACAGCTTCACTGTGATCACACAGGCATGGTCCAATTTAATACTTTATATACAGTCTCACCCTAAAAGAACTTACATAACATTGGTGCCACAGGAAAACCTTTTGCAATATTCCCTGTGCCAAATCTCAGAACTATTATTAGAGAAACCAGATGGCAGTAGCAAATATAACAAGTGGACAAAATAGAGATTACCACTACTTTGAAGCCATGGCCTTTCTTCATTGGAGAAACCTATTTCTGTTTCTTCTAAAAATACACAGCAACAAAATGTTTCATTCTACTCTATGTTTACATTTCCACCTACATTGCAACAGCTCATGGAGAAGCGGAAAGAGGGGCTTCCTCCTCCCTCCAAAAGTGAACACCAAGCATTTGTGCTACCCCCTGCAGAGTAATCAGTAGGTGGCATTTCAGTGCACTGACTTTTAACTGACAGGTGATCATTTTGAAGATCTTCACAAAAAGGAAAATGTGGGGATGAGGGAATAATAATTTTCCTCTGGAACATGTACAAAAATTAATTTCAAATGATCACGCAAAGGAAGTTGCCAGAACCAGCTACAGCAATGGGGGAAATCAGCATACAGAATTCCTATGGCAGTGATCATATTATAAAGAATAAAATTTGCCAAAAAACATCAAAAGGAACAGCACTTTATCTACTTTCCTTTGTTCTGCTTTCTTCAACTGAGAAGAATTAAAATGTACTTTCTTTTACAAAATAAAAAAAAAGCCACAGGCAGTGATGGCCTATGCATCTGCATAGATTTACAGCACAAGAGCAGACAAAAAAGTGCAGCGTCCTTTCTCTTAGTACTTTGTGCAAACCCTGACAGTCTTGCTGCTTGAAGCAGTCAAGTCACAGAAAAACGCAAAGTCTGATATGTGGCTGTATCAGAAGCAAGAAGCATCAATTTTCTGTTGGTGAAATTTTTAGGAGTCTGGGGAAGGGGAGAAAGGTAAAAAAAAAAAAATCAATACAAGTGCCAGCATTTGACTCTAGATCATAGCTCATTTTCTTTCTGTACTGAGAAATTCTCCAGAGCAGTTACTTCATGTCACCCAGTCTCTCAATTCTGCAGCAACAGGACTTTATTCTGTTTTCACCTTAGAGCACCTACTAAAACATTGCATCAGAAGAACAACCACACAGTGCTGCAAGAATGGGGAGATGGGTGTTTTCTGTAGCTCAGTGCCTACTTGTGCTATTTTATGTATTTTTGTCTTTCCAACAAAAGGTGGTTCATTTACTCTGGCCACCTTGCCTGTAAAAGTTCCAGGCTCCCTTACAAACTGAAGCCACAATGCTCCAAGTGCAGTAATGACCGACTGCCAGCTCTTCGTTTCAGTGTATTGACTCTGCCTTCAAAAACAAGCCCAGTAAATCACCATTAGGTGAAACAACAAGACCACGAAATTCATACCATCATTATAAACTGTAAGCCAGCTGTTTCTCTTTCTAAAGTGTCTTTAATCTCATTTTATTTTTCCCTAAGTCACTGCACAAATGCCACTGCCAAAGACTTATCTCTTGCAAAGATGCTGGGACAATACCAAAAGAGTCATAAAACCTAAACATATTTTATAATCAAATTAAGCAATGCTAAACAAGACAAATTATTATACTTAGCTTTATGCCCTGGGCTTTCTAAGATGATCTAAATCACAGTTCCCTTTCAACACGTCCTATGCAATTGGACTAAAGCCTAAAAAAGATATAGCGTAGAGCCTTCCTACACCTTCTCATTTCTATTTTAAAATTTATTGCATGCTGTTCTAGATCTGCCATTCAGAGAGTATCAAAACAACGACCAGTTAAGTTTCATTTCCCTTGATTTCATACATGGAAAAAAAGATATTTTTTGTTTTGCATATATGGTTTCCTTGTCCTTGATTCAAAAATGGTATAGGCTGTTTATGACATAACTTCTAGCAGCACTCACCTGGCACCAGAAACTTACAGTGAACATGCTGACAGCCAAGTTAACAAAATATGCAAAAATAATACCATTAGATGACTTAATTTCTTCTCTCTTGCAGCTGTTAATTTTCTGCTCAGCCTATAATGCCTCTCTTTTTCTAAAACCATGTTCATTACACTTCAACATGACCAACCTGAACCTCCAGGGAACATACACCTTCTCAACAATGTACTGGACCTCAGTAATATTAAAGCCTCTATTTGCTCATTAACAAAATCTTCATTGTCTCCTCAAAATTTGATTGGGAACATTGAGTTTTAAAGATTAGCATACTTAACCCAGTGTATCATAGAGTCTTGGACCAAAGCATACCCTTGGCTTATTCCTAAATTCAATATCCAGCAGGACCTGGACAAACTTGAGATAAGGTTCTGGTGGTCCCACATGAAGATCAAAAAGTCCAAGTGCAAGGTGCTTCATCTGGGTCAGGGCAATCCCAGACATGAGTAGAGACAGAAGAGAACTCATTGAGACCAGCCCTGTGGAGCTTGGGGGAGCCAGTGGAGGAAAAGCTGGACATGGCCTGGCAATGTGAGCTTGCAGCCCCAAAGGCCAGCGACATCCTGGGCTGCATCAAAGAAGTGCAACCAGTGGGTCGTGGGAGTATCTTCCCAGCTTCTCTGCCCTCACGAAACGTCATCTGGAGTTGTGAATCCAGGTCTGAAGTCCTCAGCACATGGACTTGTTACAGCATGTCCAGGGAGGAACAAAAAGACAATCAGGGGGCTGGAACACCTCTCCTGTGAAGACAGACTCAGAAATTGGGGTTGTTCAGCCTGGAGAAGACTCCAGGGAGAGCTCATTGCAGCCTTCCAGTAATTAAAAGAGGCTTATAAAAAAGAGGAAGAGTGGCATTTTACATGGATAGATCGTGACAGAACAAAGGGGAATGGTTTTAAACTGAAAGAGGAGACAGACCAGTTATTAGGAAAAAATTCTTCACTACGAGGGTGGTGAGGCACTGGAACAGGCTGCCCAGAGAAGCTGCAGATGCCCCATCCCTGAAAAAGGTCAAGGCCAGGCTGGATAGGCTTTGAGCAGCCTGGTCTAGTGAAAGGTGTCCCCACCCATGGCAAGCAGGGGTGGAACTCAATGATCTTTAAGGTCCCTTCCAATCCAAGCCATTCTTTCTACGATATTTACCATACAATAGCCAAAGCTATCTTTCATTTGGTTTTCATGTTTTCTAGTCTTTACTTGTTGCTCCACACAACTGTTCTTTCAGGTCTCTTCTTGTATGAAGATTACCTGTTAACCTAAAACCAAAGGTTCATTATAAATACATGAAAAAAATCAGCTGCTCCTCAGCCACCAGGATCATGCCACTGAAAAGCGCTACTGATCATTGTTACCGTCTGCATCAGCATGTGTACCAACAGCTACTTGTGCTCCCAAACGAGTATCACCTTCTGTGCCACAGAACAGGGCAGTAGCCTTAGACAGCCTCAGCTGGTTGCCATTTTACACAAGCAGGCAATAGGAACTATTTCCTATTGCAGTCACTTACCAGCAATGTCAAAATAAAACCATGCTGGAAGTTTTAGCAATGCTATTCCCTCTGACACTTTGCCTTCACTGAACTGACCCTAATCCATAGCTGAAAACATTTATCTGGCACCATCAATTTATGAAGCTGCTTTTAACAAGGAAAAACACTCCTGAAGTACAAAAAGCTAGGCTATATTTTAGACTACTATTGAGCAACAGTTTAAATAGGAGGTTTTTTTCACTGAATAAAGCCTGCTATAGTCCTTAGAACCTGATCACAATTTCCAAAGATTTCTCCACAATCACAAAATCCACAGACTAGTTTGGGGTTGTTCTGCACTCTTTTCCAAATAAAACAATAGTTGACATCATAATTAAAAGACAACCCATGTTTTCAATGCTTTTTGAAAAACATCCCTCACCTTCATCCCCCATTTCAGTCACAACCAAACACTTGCAAAATGTGTATTCAGGTTCTGTTGGCAGTGATAGTTTCCCCCTATCAAAGAGGTCATTACCACACCTCTGCAATTGAAAAAAAAGGAGAGGAAATACACTTGTTTTCATGTAGAACATAACTGCTGTGCTCTCCTCATCCCATGGAATCTGAGATGCAATGATAAATGCCAAGATTTCAGGTAACAAAGACATATCTGGCAAAAAGGAAGCTTAGACAAAATGAATATTAAACAAAACTCTAGCTTAGTGAAAAAAATTCTAGAATCCACTTGTTTTCAAAAATCCAAATAATTGTAACTAATCCTATGTAAGTGCCTTATCACATTAGCTCTCAAAGAGACAACACTCGTGGAAGGTCATGTCCAGATCCAAATTCTTCAACTAAACCTTCTCAATTACCTCCCTTATTTTCATTTAGAAGTACCCTTAATATAGAGGAAACAATGTTATAAGGGATGAAAGTCTTCCACAATTGGGCTAAATTATCTGCTTACTGATAACAGCTGAATAGTTTAAGACTATATTCTTCTTACTGAGCACTATGGAAAGAAATTCAGAGTTAATTTATCATTACACTGCTACAAAGTGAAAGATAATGGCCTGCAAACAGATATATAGCTATATCACTGGAATAGCTGAGGGGCTGCTTTTAACTCCTGATGCGAACACATAGCAAAGAAGTGAAATTTCATTGACAGACTTCACTCTTCTCTTTCTGGATGAATTTCCCGCCCCTTCCAAAAGAGGAAATTGCCGTGCTTACTAACAAAGAAGTAAGTGGGGAAAGGGGATTTTGTGTAACCTGCAACTTTTATTATACTTCCATCCTTCTCAGAGGTGCCCAAGAATCCCAAATAGTGAGTTAACTTTCATTTAAACTCTAAAATTTAAAGTTTAATTTCAGTAACAGAAAGAGGAAAAAGACATTTGTTTCAACTAGCTTGCCGTGTTGGAATTTGCAGCAAAAGAATATTCCTCTTTGTAGCAAAAAATAAGAGAATAATAACCAAGAGACTTCCAGTATTTGATATGGAACATCCAAAATTGAACATGAAGGATGAGTGATTATTTCAGGGCTAATAATGTATCCCCTCTTAAAAGAAAATAAAAATAAGAAAGCAAAAAGCATAGTTCAAACTGAGTCCAAAGATGGCAGTGACAGAAAGCAGCGACCTCAGATGACTGTTCTAGGACCATATCCCAAAACCCAGCACAATTAGCACTAATTGATCAGCAGCCACAGCAGAAATGCCAAGAATTGAGCCGGCACTGAAAACCAAAGTCTCCATCTCTCCCCAGAAAGTATGCTTTCTCCAGGTCAGAAATCTGGAACACCGGTGCAGAGAAACAGTCACTCGCCCTATAAGCACAACACCGCACCCATAAATACAGGGCTCATCAGCAAACAAGGAGCATCCATAGATTCACAGAATCACTAAGATTGGAAAAGACCTCTAAGATCTTCAATTCTAATCATTCACGCAGCACTGCCAACTCCAGCACTAAACCATGTGCCTACACAACCCATCTATACATTTTTTTCAACACTTCCAGGAATCCCACCACTTTTCTGGGAGCTTGTTCCAATGCCTGACCATCCTTTCAGTGAAGATTTTTTTCCTAATATCCAATCTAAACCTCCCCGGTGCAATTTGAGTTGCACAGCATTTCAGTTGCTTACTTCACTTGCAGCACCTACCACATTTACCACACACCATAAACCACCAGTAAATATAATTACTCTATGACTATGAGGTATTGCTTTCTCTAGTGCAACACAGGATATCAATTTTCAAAACCACCACTGACATCTTCCACCCACATTCAATTACCCAGCTATGCAGGGCTGAGCAAGTTGCTTTTGCTTTGAAGTAAAATCCTTTTGCACCAAAGTGTATCAAGAGTGCCCAGCGTGAAAACATCACAGGGCAGGCAGAACACAACACAGGTCTGCAAGCAGTGGCCATGAAATAGAAAACTCTCAGGGTTACTTTGCAACATGGTGTCTCAATAGTTTGTCTTGATTAAAAACAGAGGGGAAAGCAAAAAGGAGGACAGAACTCTTCCAGAGTCCCTGATGACTAACAGTGACAGGACATCTTCAAACAGAGTATTTTCCCAGCTAGCTAGTGAGCGCAGTTTTTTTTAAAAAATAAGCTCAAATGATCTGTCTGAAGAAGACAAGAAAAAAAACTGTCAGTTATCTAGACAGAAACTGGTGAAGCACTATGGTGTTCTAAGCAACTACTGCTTCATGACTTCAGGCAGGGTAATTAAGCCCTAAGGGAAAGAGGGGGGAAAAAATGCTTCCTGAAAAATAGCAGCAATCAAAAAGTACTGTGGCAAAATACCATGGCAAGAGGGTCTCATATCAAATATTGATCCAGCTCCTGTAAACATGTGAAGTTCATGGAAGTCAAGCCTCCCATTAATGTTACATTCATGCTTTAATAGAACTACCTCATATTTCAGATTCATTTTTGCTGCAATAGCAAAATGTTTTCAGCTTAAAATTCAGACTTGCCTTTAAATAAATGTAAGAGGATTCTAAAAGCATGTCCTGAAATATTTCTCTCATCTTCTCTCTCCTTTCCTCTCTTCTACTTTACTACTGAAATGCTATTTAAAAAAGGCTATATCCTAGAACCTATCTTAACTTCTGTTAAGCTGCATTTTGCTTGCAAATAGGAATGACTGGTGCAACACTTAAGAAGACTGAAATTCTGAAACTTTATGACCTCTCCCATTTTGTTTTTCCTGGTTTTTTCACCTTAAAGAAACAATTTCATATCCAGAAAAGCCTGACACACAGAGGACTAGAGAGCACAAGGGTTTACAATAATGTACCCATTTATTATACAGTTTTACTTGGCACTGATCCTAATTAGACAAATAACAAAACAAAGTGGTTGCATTTAGGTCAGCCCCATCACTCAAGACGTGCAAAACCTTCATGTCTTCTATTTTAGTTCTGAAAACATCATCTGAAAATGTAAAAGTGGGGGGGAAGGTGAGATGACAAAATTTTATGCTATATTAATATGCCTTGTCGTCATAGGCATTTAATTCAGATATGCACCAAATGCCTGACTGTACTGCATTACCACCATCGAGGTTAGGCTACAGCAAAAGGATTCACAAATGAGTACACGCTGTGGCTGTACAGCACTCAGCAGGCCCACATTTAGATCAAAATTCAGCCAAAGAGTAAGAAATTTTCACATGGGGTAAAATTGTGAAGCTCCTTTTCATGGGAAGTGAGCAAACCACAGCTGAAAACTGCTGCCCTGTCACTTTGACTATTTGAGTCTTCACTCATAAGGTAATTGGGCACTAGCACAGAGAAGCATAGAAAATCACAAGTTGGAAGACCTCTGGAGGTCAAACCTCCTGCCAATTCCAGGAACCAATTTCAAAGCTGGGTCTGCTGCTAAGGGCCTCATCCACTACAACAGTTAATACTGCCAGAGATGGAAATACGACAGCCTCTGTGGGCAGCCCACCTCAGTGCTCAGTTATACCTGCTGTGCAGAATTGTTACCCTTACACCCAACTCCCTTGCTGCAGCTAATACCCACTGCCTCTTTTCCATCCACACAGCACCTCCAAGAAGAGCCTCGCTCCATCTTTTATAGTAACAACTCACCAGGTAGGCAGTGACAGCAGCTGGAAATCCCTGGAGCCTTGTCTCCTCCAAATTAAATCAAGTCAGCTCCCCTGCTGCTGTACTCCTCTGTCATGTGCACCAAGCACTGCACTCTCCCCAGTCTCTCACTATCTGTCAAACTGAGGGCCTGAAACCAACCATGGTATTCTAGACATGACCTCATGAGTGCTAAGTAGAAAAAAATAAACACTTCTTCCTGTCTGGCTACAATCCCTGGTCACACAGCTTGTACCGATGCATTGGTTTACTTCTTAGGTGCAAAAGGTTGCTTTGGGTTTTCTTGGGGACTTTTTTAAAAAATTCATGGTGGTCCAGTCAGCCTATCCCTCCACTTGGGGCCTCAAGGAACAGGAACAGAACTGTTCCTCCACAGTCTAGTGTCATTCACATACCTGCTGAGAGCGCACTTTGTCCCACACTTTGTCCCACAATGCTAAACAATACTGGTCTCTGTTCCATCCCTTGAGGAACACAATGGTCCAGAGACAGTTGTCTTCCCACCTTTTGGCTTATCTATCCTGACCGTGTATTTGGCTGTGAGAGACTGCGTCCAAAGTCTTTCTATTTTAGTGATCAGGGAACAGAGCTGCTTTCCCTTCGTCCAAAGATACAACGACAACTTTCTCACAGAGAGCAAACAGCTTGGGCATCCTTCCTAAAATCCATTATGGCTCTTCACAAATGCCATCTTCTGTGCCATGGTCTTTTGTGCTTGGAAATGGCTTACTGAAGCCATTGCTTGGGGCCTTATTGAAATGTTTTCTTTAAGGACTGAGGACACAGGAGTCCTTGGAGAAAGACACTTAGTAAGCTCCTAAATCTCACTATCAAAAAGTCTTCCCACTAATTTGACCTACAAGTTTCTCTTTGAAATTCTGCTCATTCTTCTACACTCCAACTCCAATCACAACCAGAATCCACACCTGGCTTTGTGAACCAACTTATACTACCCTGGGAAGACTATGGGAGTTCTCAGGATCTCATATCCCACTGACCTATCAAAACATGAAAATAACCCTCCAATACCCCACCTTTTTTTTTTTTTTACCAGATCCCTCCAAAAGTCCAAAGGAAATCAACCAGTAAATAACATGCTAACAGTTAACAACATCTTGCCTACACACCAAAGCCCCCAATTGTGCTTGTCCATCACTGACAGAGTGCAATGTGATATGAATGGAGAACTGAATTTCATCATAGTTATTTTATTTTTAACTGGAATTTAATTTCTCATCCACATTTCTAGTTTTCACATCTTTTGACTCACTGGATAGTCATTTCCAACCTTTACCTACCTCATTTTTTTTAAAGGTATTAGAAATTTTCTTCCCTTAGCCTTCTATTGCTTCTCTAGCTGTTGTGAACATTCTATAATCTCGGCCAAGAAGCAAATCAGCCGTCACCACCCAAGACTCTCAGATGCCTATCATTTCAAGTATTCTCCACCAGTTCTCAGCTTTACAACTTTTATTCCAAACCCACGAAGAAATTATGTCCACCTCATTCATTTTAAAAGACCATTGACTGACATGCATTCCCAGCCTATTCATGTTCCTTCAAATAAGGTTTATCCTGTTGCTAAACACCACCAAGGTACCTTGCTGTCCTTGGGTAGTTGTATGTTAGCCCTGTTCTGCTTACCAAGCACCCAAGTCACAATTCATCCCACCCCTGCATATAGTCTCTCTCGAGAAATCACACTGAAAAACAGTTTTTCTACAAACATTTCCAACACAAACAAGTTGTGGGTGTTTGGAGGTCGGGTGGTTACCAGTTACACTGCTCAGTTGTTTTCTAAAATGGTAAATCCCAAACTCCTGAAAGGCTGATCATTAGATATTATTAACTGAATCTCCCTTTTCAAAAGAGCCATTTTGTTTTCACCCATTCACTTTTAGCCTCATTGTATTTTAGTAGATAACAGTCATTGTTATCTAAGGCTCCCTTTAATTCTGGCTTCCTCCCTTCTATAAGGCTTTTTTGTAGATCTAAATCTAATTAGAAAGTCCTTTATACAACTAGAACCATATCAAGCAGTCTGGACTTAACTTTCTCATCTAAAAAAAGAAACTGTCTGCATAATTTAGCAATGCTTTTGACGACAGTGCTTCATTTTCCAATCAACAACCTGCTTAATACAGTAGCCTACTTCAGAACATGTTTCCAAAATTAACTTTTTTTCTCACTTCTGCTGTCCAATGAATGTACCACATTGCTGCTCCTCCTCATCCACACTTGATTATCTGTATTTTATACCTGAATATGTCAAGTGCCAATGATTTATTTTCTAAATCAACTCAAAGTCATGTAAACATTAAAAAACTTACCTCTGTTGAATTCACTGGAACCAGGATTAACCTACACACTTTTCAACACAGCCTTTTTTTTGCCCTGCCACTATGACCTTCATTTTTTTTTTTCAAAATTTCATAGGAACAGAGCCTTTGCTGCTACTGTCAAATTTCAACATAATGTAAATGTCTTTTGGAATGCATCACCAGTATCACAGCAAAAAAAAAGGGTCTTGGCTGACCCCAGCAGTAGCTGTGCTTTTAACTTCATGCAGTTTTATAAATTTAATACTAGCCATTTAAAAAAAAAAAAAACCAGCATAAAATGAGAGGATTGCATTTTAAGTTATGTATCCTTACAAAAAAAAAATGAGAGATGTTTGTGATGTGTTTCATAGCTGAGGAAGTCTGGAACTCACCTAAGCTACCACATGAAGACTCATGTTGGATCAGGTTGGAGACTTGAGATTTTATATGAAAGTAGTTGAATATTTATTTTTAAAGCAAGTTCTTCTCAAGAACTTACCAAAACAGCGAGAGACAAAAATGAGAATATACCCTCTCAGCTATTAGGTATGTTCCTCAGCCTGTTTTCCAGTGGATGAATGCTCCCAGTCCCTGAATACTTGCAGTGTGTTTCAAAAACACCACAGTCAAATTCCACAAGCCAGATACATATTTCAAGGTAATAATTTAGCTGTCTGTCACAGATGCACTATTCTTTATCTTCTATCAGGGAAGGTAAGGAAAGTTTCACAATTTTCTACTTATAAAAATAAAGTAATGTTATAGCTCTGGTCTCTCAGAAAAGATCTACCAATTTGTACCTTAAAATGATTTTTTCCATTTTAAATTCATTCTAGTCTGAGCTAGTTAAATATAACTAATAAAAGTCTTTCTTTGAGGAAAAATCATATTAGCAAGAACACACAGCAATGACAGCCCCTACAACAGTTTTCTGATTGCTCACTGTCAGCGTCAAAGTCTTACACAGAACTTACACAAGAAACAAAGCTGCTAACAACAATATAGCAAAACTTGTTACATACTGACAACAAAATGCCAAGTGCAGACATTTTGCTCTACTACGCCACCAATTTCAGGGTAAAAGAATTAAAAAGCAACAAGTGAAAAGGTCTGTCTGGCAAAACTCACCTTGCTATGAAGAAATTAGTGAAAGAAAAAGCAGCAACAGAAGAAATATCCTAAACATTGGAATTCATGTTTTAAGCCATGATGTACTATGTCAACAAACTGTTTCTTTTTGCTTCTGCTTCGAAGAAATTTGCGAAATGTGGACTATGAATGCTGAGTGCTACTATTATATGAGGCTGTGAAGAGGAACAATTATGACTTTTCCCAGTACAGCTCGATAACAAAGTTTTCCTTCTTTCATAACCAGTGCAGCTTAAAACAAACACTAAACTTCAAGAATTTGTCTTAAATATTTCATCGGCCCTCTGTTACGCGTCAGAGAACACTTCACATGAAACATTTAGATCTAGTTCATTTAGAAGCAACTACCCTGGATACAATGCAATAATTAATATACTCTACAGTAAATAGCTTCTCTTCTGCACATCTGAACTATATCAGTGTATCCACAGAGTGCACACAACACATACAAACTTCTGACATTCCAAAGACAGGAGTACACAGGGCACTACAAGAAATCCTTCCTGACATGCTGTCATGGTTGCTTTTAGTAATTTCCATACATTTTCTCATCTAAGAATTAACATTTCCATCACCAGACTTCCATCTATCATTGCCTTACATTGACACCTACTGGAAGTGACTGGGATCGTAAACCATTTCTTTTTTTTTCCCCCTCAATTAGTGTCTGATTTAACTCTACAAGAAGACCAACAATTCTACTTTCAGTAAACTAAGAACAGACATCTGAAAAAGCCAAGCCACGTGACTTTTTAACAAGCAAAAAAACATACAATGAGTAATTTTAAGCAATGTGTAATTCTCAAGGCTAGCACTGCATGGGTTCTCAATCAGAAAATGTATTTTAATAACAACCTTTTAGAGGATTTTTTTCACTACCCCTTGGGTAGATTTAAACTCAACAAATTAAGTATGCAACCATTTACTAGGCTCTCAGGCTAATTAGCAAATAGTTATTACTGTAAGAGTCACTAAATAGAGGCTTGACAAACATTTTACAAACAAGTTTATACAAAAAAATATGTCTAAACAGGCAATTATAGCCCATGTCTTCAAATTAATGAAAAAAAAAATCTGCTTCATTCACAAAAGCAAACAGGCTGTTTGCTAACAACTGACAGACAACAACTGATGAATGTTTATTAAAACAGCTCATATGTACACAAACTACTATCATTCTTCATAATGAACACACATCTATGAGTGCAGCTCAGTAAACTGAAGCACACTGAAACAGCCATTTGAAGACAGTGTTTTTCTATGCCAGAACTTCATCTACAAGCTTCACTGTAATGAACCACATCCTGAGTGATACTTTCTCCTTACTTTCAAGCCCTACTCTAAGGATGGGATCTCTCTCACCTGATGTAATTTTTCTATTTCTCATAACAGAAAGCACATTCCAGATTGAAGCAAGTAGGATGAGTCAAGGTGGCTTTGCTTTATCATCAGAACAAGACTTTGGTTCTCACACACCTTGTATGCAAAACACAGACATATTTTCATCCAAAAACAGTTTTAAAGTATCATAAGCAGCAAGAAGAGAAAAACAAGTTCAAAAGCAGCCAAATATAATTTATGTAAGGTTATGTCAGTACATATACAGCTAAAGACTCATTAAATTTTATGATTTTGCTAAGTTACAAGACAGAATACTCATATGAAAAGTTCAATAATACCACGGTATGACCACCTCACACAGGCATCAACACTGCAGCAGCATTAACTCACAGACTTTACAGATCAAGTTGAAATTTATTAATTAACTTATTTTATTCTGGTGAGTTATCAAGCTACTTTTAAAAGTGAATTTTATTAGGTATCCTAGATCATCACCATAGTATTAAGGTTCAGAACTATCGAGCCTGTGAAAAAAACCAAACATAAACACTGTCTTGGTGGAAATAGAAATAATCAGCCACCAAAATAGGTGGCATTGAAAATACCAGTAAAGCGGTAGCCTATGTCAACATGCTTTTCCTCCAACTTTTCCTGATTTTTTAACTCTGAAAGAACTCGCTCAGTGAAGTCAGAAATTAATGGCTGCGTCTTAGTCTGCTGAACTCCTTCCTAATTAAAAGTTTCATAAAGATCAAAAGAAAAATAACACCAGGCATGGAAAAACACAGTTATTCTACATAATGGGCATACAGGAGTTAAAGAATCACATTTACCAAGAACTAATCAATTCCCATGGAAAAGAAGTGGTAGTGTTTTACCAAAAAAAAAAATTAAAAAAAAAAAAATTTAACATAACAGTTTCCTTCCAGACACTTAAATGGTGGACAAGAGAGCACTTTTCTAAAAAAAATGTATCACCCTGACAAGCACAGGGTTGTTTTGGTTTGGTTTCTTTTCTATTGCATTATTTAAACAAAACACACATGGAGAACATTACAGGCTTAAAAACACTAGATAGCCTAGACGATTTTGACACTCATCCCATGCTCACTTTCTTTTTATCTCAGAGAGACAGAGTTAGCATTGCACACACTCGACATTTAGGGCTTACGTTTCTTACCTTACAAAGCTTCTGGTAACGGGGAGAAGAAACTGCCATCCTCTGTAAACGATGCAACAACACCACAACTTTCTGAAGAGAGGTTCTCACCACAGCCATCATTTTAAGTTTGCCACACTTCTGAAGACACCTCAGAATTTGCATTATAAATGAAGAGCAACTATCATTTCCTCCCGGTCACTGGACAATGATTTGCCAGCTTTCTGAGCATGCTCTCTTCCAGGACTGCTTTTGCAAGCTACAGGCTTTATACGTTTCAAAGGCAAAGAAGATTGATATAGCATAAGTTCTCCTCCCAAAATAACCCCACAAAACAAATGCAAAAAAAAACCCAGCCTTCACAGATTCTTCTAATCAGTACTGCTCAGCTCTGCTTTTGCAGAGGGCAAATGAAGTTGAGCAGCCGATCGTCTGCCACTGTTCAGGAGTGCACTAAATAGCCAGAAAAAGGTTATTAATTTAAGCCTGAAAGCTGCAGGAACAAAAAAAGAATTCCTTCAGGAAGACGGCTCCAGTGTATCACAACAGTTGCTCTTGCCTAGTAGCTGCTTTCTATCAGCAGACTGAGTGCTTGCTCCCTCACTCTGGGAAAGGATGCTCTCGTTCTCAGACTGAACGCAGCTCTGGCAGAGCTGTAGAGTGAGTGAATAACAGATTGTGTTATAAATCTTGAGAGAGGAGCACAGGGATACCTGCCCTAATTATATCAGCCATATGTTAAAGGCTAATAAATCACATAGGCGTTTCTCAAAACTAGATTACCCAACACAAAAGGAAAAACTGCAGGGAGGAAACCTTTTTCAATAAAAACTCTCCTAAAGCTAATTTAGTCAAAGGGATCTCAAAGGATTCTCACTTTCACCAGAAAGCAGGACTGTTTTTCACAGGCCATTTCCAATTAAATATTTGAGAATGACTTTAGACAAGAAAAAATAGGGTTTTGACAAAGTAAAAGCATACAGTTGCATCATCACCCCCTTCTCTAAGTCATCCTTGAATCCAAAGAGCTAACATAATTTTGATGTACTTCCCATGACAAATCAGAACTATTTAAGCCATCTAAGGATGACAGCAGGACGTTCCAGAGCATGGAAGTGTTTTGCTACCAGCAAGGCACTCCCAATGCAATACAGCCAACATACCCCTAGGTGTGGCAAAACTGCAGCATAACCAGAGCCAGCTACTCATTGCTGCCAAAGGCGCTGTGATGAATCTACTTAACCCTGTAACAGTGGGGCTACTGTGGCAAAGGTTTGGGGAGGCCTGAACACAGCACATGGAGGACACCACTACAAGTAACCATATAATTTAATGTGCATATTTCCACATGAAAAGGTACCTACATGTTTCAAGCATATCTATCAGCAAAATATGCAGGCAACAGCTATCCTGACAAGGTCATATGACCCAAAATAATGCAGTTTAGATGTCAGTGCATTATATGCTACTTTGCCTGCTCTAAGGCACTTTCCTGCCATGGGGGATGAATGTAAGGTTCAGGTTCTTCATACAGGACATTTAAAATTTCTTCACATTCAATTCTGTGAAGACAACTTTTTCATCTTTATTTTTAGGACTGAATCAATGTTTCCACCACTCCTCAGATAAACCCCATTAACCTGTACTCTGCTTTCTTCCTGATCTGTCTCCAACAATAACATCATTTTGACTAAACAGACACACAGATTCCACTCTGTATATAAAAATCTTATCATCTGTATTCTCCACCTTGTCAGACATGACATCTTTTCTTATCTCCACCACTTATTTGAACTGTTTCTGTTTGCCATCACTGCTGGCTTATACCCATTCCCACCAGAAGGCTGCTTCTTTAACCTACCAGATCTAGCCTACAATGATTAGCTGACATGCTCTTACCAAATATCTTTTAAGAAAATCTATGAAGCAGCACAACTCTGAAAACAGAGAGGCATTCAGAAATGACTGTGCAAAAGCACAAACCTCTTCTGTGTAAGATAGAGCCCACAGTCCACACCTTCCTTCAGTTCTCCTTTTTATCTTCCCAGCTAATCTACAGATTTTAATTAAGCAGCTGGACAAACTGATTGCTGCTACCTATGGTGACTTTTTTTTTTTACAATACAATAAAACTTTCTAATTATTTTTAACATCTTCACATTTGTAGGCACAAGACTTCACATACATTGCACTACTTCTTACTATTTCCTGGAATATTTTCTACATCTTGTTTTAAATTAGGTTTTTATCTCTTTAAAATCACTGCTAAATATTTTCCAACAGACTGGAGCATTTTGGCACCAACCTGAAAGGAAGGTCTTCTACAACATTTAGATACTAAGAGAACGAATTGAAAGGACTGATGATATAAATGTGGATTTCTCCTTTTCGATAAGACACACTCAAAGCCTGAGTTTTTTGCATAGTACTGTTGCTAGCCCCATATCATAATGGAAGACAAAACAAGGCTTTAGTACTCAGATCATTGATTCCACTGTGAAATGACTTGAGCTGCAGCCAGCTAGGCCCAAAATGTAATGGAGGATAGTCCTCCCATGCATGCACAGATGCCAGTTTAACAGATGATCCTATTTTGAAAATGCATGACATGTAGGAACAGCAACAACAACAAATTCATCATGTTTTGTCTAGGTTCAGCGCATTTCACCTAGAATTTATCACACCTTAAACTCATAGTAAAGTTTTCCTTAATGCACAGGACTTGGGGGCAGAGGCATCTTCACACAGAGCAGAGAAAGTTATAAGCCCTGCATTCTTCTGAAAACCATTTAACCACCACCTCAACACCAATACATCTTCACATATTCAATAAAGCACCAAGAGAACAACATTGTTATTTTACACCACTCAGTGGAGGCAGAAAAGGAAATGATCCTTGGTTAATCAGATATTAAGCTTAAGGACTTGCAACAGAGTGGGCTTGATCTTTTGAGGTGCAGCAAGATGTTAGAGCTTCATTTTGTTTTCAGAAGTTCAATAAATACTTGAAAACAAACATTGATTTTGGAGTGTTTGCCAGTGGCATGATATGAACATCTTCATTCACATTTAAAGTAAGACTGTAAGGTGGTAGGGGACAAAGTTAATTCTGGAAGTCATTATGCTATGACAGTCTTTGACATGCTCCACTTCCCAGAGTAGCAAGAAAAAGCTTACAGTATTATGTAAGGTCATGGGGGAGTTAAGTGATGAAACTTCATGAGCACAGTGTGTAGAAACATACAGTCACAGAAAAATACGGACAGTATCAGGTAACAGGACACTGACCCAGGGGACACCATGCCCCAACACCGCCATCTGCCTTTTCAGTTGTTACATGCCAGGACAATATGCACGGTCAGGAGTTGATTATAGACTTTCTCCATCCAGCCAGAAGTCTCGCCCAACAGTTCTCCCCTCAGACAGCACAACTCAGGCAGTTTTAATCAGACTGCAGCACAGCAAAGAATGGCAAGCAATCTTCCACACTCATGGTGCTTCACAGCCACATAGAGCCAACAAGCAGATCCTGAAGTAACTCTTTTATCTTGGTGTGACTGACTACACAGCATGCAAGGTAATGCAGAAATAAGTCTGTTTACACATAGCACTGCCTTCTGTTGTTAGCTTCCTGTGCCCTGTTTCAGCTCTTCCACCTCCACTACATTACAGTAGTTGGGAGTGGTGCCAATAGAAAGTATAATTTTAAGTTCTAGGTGTTACTGCTACAGACCAGTGTCAGCATTTTAAAAAAGTCACATCCCTACAGATGAGATTGCTGACCGACTAGAACCATTTGAACATTGGTGAGTGACACGGCATCTTCAACAGATACAAGCTTCCATAAAATATTGTGCTCTTCACTATGATTAATAAGAATAGCTTGCTATCAGATACTTTAAACAGTCTTGTTTCACTTCAATTCAACATAGCTATGTTCAGATTACCAACACTACTAAAAGCAACATTTTTTTTTTATCATAAACTGCTCAAACCCACTTAGATCAGAGATGACATTAATCCAAACCCAGAGTGCAGGATTTACTAAGTGGTGTCAGTTAAATTCCTCAGTCAGTTCTCAGGTTTCCAGTCTGTGGCCTGTACAAGAAGGAAAGCCAGCTGGGGAGCTGCTGGCAGTAGGAGAGGGAGAAGAGCTAATCCAAGCACAACAACTTCTTGGATTGCTGGAAAAGCAGGAGGAAGGTGGCAGGCAGAAACAGAAGACAATGCAGCCCAGGAGGGCTTTACTTGGAGGGAAGTAGATTAAATTGTTTGGCTGGACAATCACACATGACTTGGCTTAATCAAGCATACACTTCCCGAATACAGTCACCCTCCAACGACATTTGAGAGCCCACAGTGCCACAGACATACAAGAAATAGATGCTTCAAACCTCAGGAAGACAAATCTGCTTCCTTCACACACCTGACTTCTAAAACACTGTTTTAGTAAACACCTTTCAATAGGCTGCAGCTTTCCCCACACTAGTAGATAGCTTTTCTTTATGGCATTTGCCACTGAGAAAAAGCCTAAATAAGAGCAGTATTATTTCGTTTCTCACCTGCATTTGCTTTCTGAGTTCCCTTATGCGGACACTGTCCTGAGCAGTGTTCTCACGCTCGGATGCATCTGCCAGAACATTAACTGTTGTCTCTGCCTCTTGAAGCCACTTGAGGAAGCTCTCCAGATCCTTCTGTGAGGCCTGTACTGTCTTCATCTCTGTCTCCAAGAAATTCTGCCTATCAACAGATCTGAAAACAAGACAAGTAATAGTATACCAACAGATCTGAAAACAAGACAAGTAATAATATACAGCATCATATACATCATAATGAAACTACTGAAAGGAAAACTGGAAGATACCTCTAGTAAGAAACTATACATCTGTACAGCTTGTTTTATCATCATTTGTATCACTGTTTCTCTGGTTAGTATATATCTATAGATACCCACAGATGTCCTGAACTGGTTATATATTTCACAAACCTTTTCAAAAAGGCATGCAGGAGAAACTAAGTTATTAATTAAAAACCTAGATTTTCCTTTTAGAGTGTTAGCAGCACCCACTCATCCCAAATGGTAAAAGTGTTATTCCCATGTGTGAAAAATGGGCTTTTCCCCATCAACAAAAAACACATGGAGTAGAAGCACTGAGTGCTTGGGGTTTTTTTGTTTCCTCTCATGGTGAGCAGGAACACTACCATAAATTCTTAAGAGTCAAAGTGCTAAGGGATGAAAGGTCAAATACCTGGCTCTCTCTGCTAGACAACAAGACTTTTGACACTATCACTCAAACAAAGAGAATAATACACTGCCATCATAACAGTCAAGCCATGCTCAACAAATTTAAATCTAAAAAAAAGATTGGCAGAATATATTCTGAATTTCAAATAATCTAAAAGATCTCCAACTGATGCAAATACTAAAGTTTGTGTCCATAAGGGGATTTTTTCTACGGAATAACAATATAATCCAAACATTTTAAATTATCAGCAACTTCAAACAATTTCCTAGGAAAAAAAAAAATCACATTATACTCTTGCTTAACAGTACTGTCTCCTTGTGATTGAAATGAAACTCAGATGAGAAACTATTATAATCATCCATTTTAAAAGCTCTGATTAGCAACATTAATAAAGAATGACAAACTAAATTTTGTCCATTTGAGGCCATTAATATGCAGCATTCCTTTTCCCAAAATCAGGACAAAAGAAACTAGCTGTCCCATACCAGCACACTGTAGAGAAACCTCTAAGAGAGCTAACAGCTAGAATGCATCTGCTGAATAAGTAGGAAGTTCAATTTTATTTTCACATCAAGCACTAATTGGATTGTTAGATCTTCGGGGTGATATTTAATTTCAAGACAGACAAGGCCAAAACACTCAGTATTTGATATTTCCTCATTTCTCCAGACAGGCCCAAACTTGTGTCTTCTGCATCCTCCCATGTACTTCAGCTTTCTTTCCTCGTTGTCACGCTGTGGCAAAAGTACTGCTCAGCAGTATTAAGGAATCGCTGTGTTTGGAATTGTGAATTTCAGAACTAGTAAAATATTCCTTTTAGAAAAGAAGCAGTGGGTGTCCAGTACCATTCAGGGTGACATCTCAAAGCAAGCAGCCTGGTTTACTAGCACATCAGAAAAGACAGATACAAGTAAAAGCTGTTTTCTTTCAAGGACTCTGAGAAAATCTCATGCAACCCCAATTCACAAGTTTCAGCATAACCAACTGAATTTTTCAGAGATGATTTGCAAAAAGATAGTTTTGCAACCCCTACTTTAGGACCTTAGGTCCTACACCACTTGTTCATAATTGCTTTATCCAAAATAATAGCCTAAGAATAATTCCTGACTTCATGCTTGCCCAAGTCTTGGTTACTAGTAAATGACTGGGAGAGCAAGAAGCCTTCATTCTTGCTCCTCACCTGCAGCTAGAATGTTTCACCCAGTCTTGAGAAAAAATAATAAGTAGCATACTAGGGATAGTTTGATATATTGTCTAGAAAAGATAATAAGCACCAGCTACAAAAATGAGACCACACCAAGGAACTGTGAGAAAAACGTAAAGTAAAAGCAGTTATGAGCTCTAACTTCAAAACCCTCTCCCTCTGCAGGGATTTTCTTCCCTAGCAGGGGGTTAAGGCCAAAGGTGGAAGAACAGGAATGACAACAGGAAGAACAGACTGGTAATAAAGGTGACCTTCAAAGAAAAAGAACAGCCCCAAAGGATGAAACACTAAGTGACCCAGATCTCTAAGTCTAAGTATTGATGTACTAGATGGGAATCAAGACAACCCGAACTTTGTAGTTAATAGCATTCATTGAAGAATATAGTCTGCATCCTAAAATTTTAATTTCTCAAGCTTTCTTTTCATTTGAACTTTAAGGAAGAAATGAAATCCTATTACTGTCCCACTGCTGCCTTATACTTGAATTAAAGCCAAAAAACAATCCTTTCACTAAATGAATACTAAATTTACACTAACTTTACAACTAACGTTCTAAGATTACATGGATGTTTTTAAATAGGGCATGTATAGCAGCAGTGAGCAACACTTTTACGGAGTAGATGGAAACACTTTCATCCTCTTCTAGTAAAGACCTCAAACATAAAACAGAAAATGGAGAATTCTGTAGTGCAGATTAACAACTCCCCCATGCTACAAAAACATAACTCAGATTTTCAAATAATTCTGACACAATTAAAGCGGCCTAAAAAGACAGAGGATCTGTACATCTTCCAGGATGCAAGAACTAAATGTGAGGAGAAGCCAGAGAATTATTTTCAAATGGAGTTAACTTAAAACAGTGAGAGTGGAGAAAGTCTACGCAGATTCTATTGGCAAGGACACACCCAAGAAAAAAAAAAAAATCTAATTCTACTATTTAAGTTTTCATGGCTCTGTTGCAGGTTTCTGTTCCACCCAACTATTTTTTTCAGATTTAAACCAAAAAATCTGCAATGCATACAAGTGTGTGATCAAAACAAATTCAGAAACTAATATCTGAGACAGTACAGAAAGCAACTATAATCCATTAGCAAGGCAGCACAAACACATAGAATGACTATAGTTTCATCCTAAAGTATAAAAATAAAACACAAATAGCCACTGGGCAAAGTATCCAATTTACACAATGTCAAGCTGGGGAGCTTCAATCTCTTAATGCCAACAGTTTTAAAATAAGCTCCTTCACTTTATATGCTATGGCTACAGTCTTCCTGGTAGTGTTCTTGTGCTGTTCAGGACCACAATTCTCCCAGGTGATGGTACAAAGGACCCTTTCCACAACCTCCAAGTAGGGGAACAAACTGGTATTTTAAAGAACTATGCTATAAATAACTTGTGCTTATAGAAGCCATAGGGCTGTATGTCCACTCTATATAAAACCCCTACATGTCCCAAGATGTGCCACAAAAAGTTAGCCCTGTCACTGGTATTTTTATTTCTTGCATTTAAAGCAAGTATAAAAATGTTCATCCTGTTGAAAAGGTGCTCTCACTGCACATTGTCCCCTTTTAATTCTACTGTGCTGCTCACATGGGGTGACACTGAGCAGCTCCACAGTGGCTATCCTCTGTCTCTCAGAGATATCCTTTACATTCTGCCACTAGTTAAAAAAACAAAGCAGATATTCACCTTCCTCAGGCTGCAGACTTCAAACACTAGCCCCAGTGATAATTGAGGAGCTTCCGTTATACACGACAAAATGCAACAGCTTATTATTCTAGACTTTAAACAGATTCAAAAATAATTAGAGGCTTCCAGGCAGGAGCTCTTCTTTCTGGTCACCTTCCCTGAGTAGTGGGGAGTTTTATGCCAGTTCTAGTCACAACACTGCAAAGTCTGAAAGTGAATGAGACTACTACAGTTTTAGTCTATTGTCAATGATAACAAGGAACCGTTTCCCTTCATCCTCTAATTAACTAGGAAACAAGCAGCCACATCCAAAGCACAAAATGACAGAAGAACTATTTTCCTCCAAAGAAGGATGGCATTCTACTCTGCTTCCTTCATTACCTACTTACAGAGAAGAGTCCCACTGAGAAGGACATGGGAGTGCTGGTGGATGAGAGGGTGGATACGACCCAGCAGCGTGCACTCACAGCCCAGAGAGCTGACTGCGTCCTGGGCCGCATCCAAAGCAGCGCGGCGCGCAGGGCGAGGGAAGGGATTCTGTGCTTCTGCTACACTCTTGTGAGACCCCCACCAGGAGTGCTGCACCCAACTCTGGGACCCCCAACATGAGGAGGATGTAGACTTGTTGAAGCACATCCAGAGGAGGACCATGAATATGGCTGGAGTACATCTCCTGTGAGGAAAGACTGAGACTTGGAGTTGTTGAGCCTGGAGAAGCAAAGGCTCCCAGGAGACCTTAGAGCAGGCAGCCTTCCAGAGCCTGAAGTGGGCTACAATGAATGATGGAAAGAGACTTTTTACAAGGGTGTGCAAGGATAGGACAACAGTAATGACTCTAAACTGAAAAAGGGCCCATTTAAATTAGATATTAGGAAAAAATTCATCACTGTGAGGACAGTGAAGCACTGGAACAGGAGAAGCTGTGAATTGTCCATCCCTGGAAGTATCCAAAGTCAGACTGAATGGGGCTTTGAGCAATCTGGTCTAGTAGACTATGATCTGCCCATGGGAGGGGGGAACTGGATGATCTTTAAGGTCCCTTCCAATTCAAACCATTCTATAATTCCATAGCTTCTATAAGGTACTCCTCCCCTCACTCCTCAAGAGATAACATCAGCTCCATAAGAGTTACTAGGTGGTCTTTTTATTCCTTTAACTGACATCCCATTCCAAAAGCAGCTCCTTCTTTCACATGCACATATATACATACAGACTTGAGTTGTTATCTTCCACACTCCCATATAGAGAGGATCAATTTTGTCTTCTCTCTCTCTAATCACAATGCATATAGCCTTTTAGATTTCAGAGTCAGACACTATCCTAAATGTTAATTGTCTATCGATACCAAAGACTAAAAAGCATTTTTGCAGAAATTAGATTACGCTGCAGGAAATAAAATATGCATAGGAAAATACCATATTTTCATTAAGACATATCTGCAGATGCATCTTAAATGGAGGATGAATAGAAAGAAGTTTCAATTAAGTCTCAGTTCCTACAGCTCAAGTATTTTCTAGATAAGAGTACTAGAAGGATTGCACTCCAGAACCCAAACCACAGCCCCATTCACGGGAAGTTTCAATTAGATGAAAAGCCATAATGAATTAATGCATGGGAAGATGAAGCTGAAGACGTTAAGTTCTTATGAAAACCAAGCACAATAACAAATTACAAATATATAAATCACAACAGCAATAAAGAAAAGAGAGGAACTTTCAAAGACACTTAGAGAATAATAGCCACAGAAAAACCTGAAACCAAACATGAGAAGTCCCTTTCTTTTCTGCTTGAAAAAATACCACATAAAAGGGAAGTCATACAGAAGCTTTTCATTGTGAACTGTGGGAATTTCAGTCATCAAAAGAGCTTGACTGTAATTGACTAATTATGCACAGCAGCCCTAAATGCTGCACTACAGCACACAGAGAAGAGACTACCATGCACACATATACACAGAATGCAAGTTTAAGGTACCAGCTGCTACAGATGGAGTGAAACCTTTTAATTACCTTTGGTTCAGATTAACCCAGCAAGTATTCATTTGGTCAGTGGTTTCCTTCACCTTCCTTGAGTCATCATCACGATACTCTCGAAGTAGTTTATTAGAAAGATCATTGAATGCTGCTACTGTGATGTCGCCTCTATGCAAATCCTGTACTAACAGCTAAAAAGCAATTCCAGAATGAGAGAGATTAAAATTAAAATCAGACTGTTTCTCATACTATGCATTTTATTATAAACTCTTCATTTCTTTCTCTTTTCTAAAAAGTAAAAAGTGCATATTTTTCATCTAGAAGTAAAATCTTAAAGAGAAAATCTGCAGATATTAAGTGTCCTGATAGTGAACTAATCAAATCACAAATAGGTGAAAAAAAGTTTTATTTGCCAGAACCACCAAAGGTTAGAGAAATCCTTTTTATATTCTACTGGCAACAGAAATAAAAACACTTCTATGTTTTGAGCAGCATGAATAAGTTTGAATTATTATAAGAGCAATATAAGCAGCATCTAAAAAGCAACATAAATGAAATGCGCAGTATGAGAATTTGATTTCATTCTTTGGGTTTTTTTGGTTTAGGGTGGTTTTTTGTTTAAAAGTAAGAAAATACATTAGAAACGTTTATTGTGGCAGGATATTTATAACATGCCTTGACTTTAGAAATAATCTCGAGTTCAAATTCTCTACATGAAAAAGAATATTTGTATGTACACACACACACATATATATATATATATGTACACACACACACATCCAGTTGCATATTACAGCCTCTGTAACTTCCTGTTTGGGCATGGGCCTGCTTTCACTTAAGAAAGCAAAGTAGATCTAATAGCACATTTCTATTTCCCTGCTCATGTAGAGATAGACACTAGACAGTTGTGAAAAGCACACAACTTTACTGTGTACTTAAATAGCTATGGATTGCTAAGCAACTCTCATAATCATACTCCCTGCCTCTTTCCATACCCAGCTGCACCCCTATATTGCTCCTTCATGAATATATATGTGTATATATATGCATGTACTTTTTTGAACTCTACTATAGCCCTCTTCTAAACACTGCACTGATAAGAGCCTCTCTCTCCTCACTGCTTTGTGTCTTTAGTTCTCATACTGTGCCACCTACAGCCTGACCTTTTTCTGACAGCCACCAGGACAAAGGACACTAGACTTACAGATTTATCACAGCATGCTTGCCATCATAAAAAAAGCATCAAAGATTGCAAAGAATCCAAAAAAAAAACAAAAAAGCATTGGATATGCCTGGCACCCATCAGAATTGAAATTCAGGAGAATTTTAAATACGTTAGTCCATTCCTAGACTTACTAAGCTGTTGTTAAATATTTCTATGAAGTCAATTCTGTGGCAGTATCATTAAACTTTAAATGGTCTGGGGTTCAAGTTTTTTTATATAATATGATTTCTTTGATGCTACATTACCCTCATTTCAGCTAAGCTTTCAAAGACACACACGCACATGTGCCAACTGTTTACCTCCCGGGATGTGATTCTCAGGAAGTCTGATATATTGAAAAATATAGACAATTAAGAAAACATCATGCCTAAAAAGAGACAGAAAATAATACAACAACTAAATTGCATGTTCTCTCATCAATTTAATCCAGTAGCATTAGACAGACTGAGGAACCTGGAGTGGAAAAAAGATAAGTGTAAGTGGTCTTACCTTGCACTCAGCAATCTGTTTGGCAAGCACCTCTTTTGGGGCCTGCAGGAGCATTCGCAGACGGATCTCGCACTGCTCCATGAGGTGCTCCATCTCCTGCCTCTGCTCATGCCACTGCAGGCTGTCTGTCAGCATGTACTTCAGCTGCTGCTGCCGCACCTCCACGCTGTGCTGGGTACTGTCCCACTGGTTCTTCAGCTTCTCCACTGGGCAGGACAAAACAGAACGTGAAAAATATGAGGCAAATGAACACACTCTCAGGACAAAAGGCAATAATATAACTCGTTCTCAAATACAATAGTCTCCATATCCAGTATTTTAGTTCCCCAGTAGTTGACATATTTACAGAAGCAAATGAAAAATTCAGGTGTTTGGCTTCCTCTTGTTTAAACAGGTCAGCATACAATAACAGCTATTATTTCTGGAATATTTCAAAGGCATTATTTACAGTAAACACATGTGGGAAGCTGCACTGCAGAGATACGCCAGCAGTAGGGCTCCAAGGAGCACAATTTTAGGGTGATTTTAGGGTGATAGGACCAGCAAGCCATCTTTGTGCATCTGTAACTTAAACCAGTGCAAATAAATAAATAGTGTTTATATAGCTTGTACAAAGCAAAATAAGCATTCCAGACCAGTGTGTTAAAGGCAGTCTCATGGCACCTGTACTACAATTTTGGCCAAGGTAGAAACACTCCAGTAACAACCTACTTTGACACTTTAATTCCACAAGTTTCTACAGACTTAAGTAGATTACACAGCAGAACAGCCAAGTTATTGATCACCCCCCACTTCCTTCAAATATTCCATTCCTCTCTCAATAAATAGTTTAATTAGATGATGGATAAACACACTAAACCTTCAATAAACGAGGAGTGAAAAAGACAACATAAGAGCCTAGAACAAAATATAGTGCATCACAAAAAGCAATGAATCTGTCTTTGGAAAGAAATGCATAGCAGCATACCCTTTCCTGAATACTTACAGACCATTAAAGAAAGTGTATTACTCGAAAAATCTACAGAGGTGGAAACACGTTTCTCTACTACCTGTCATGACAGTTATAGGGAACCAATTATATCACTAAAGAATGTGATAAAAAAGAATGTGGTAAAAAAATGAATCCAAAAAAATAAAACCAAAAAAAACTAAGCTGGATTTCTTGACTATCTCTTTACTCTGAGCAGTAAGGGGTAAGCAATATGTAAGATATCCAATCTATTTATTTTAACAGTAAGTATGCAATTTTATTAGAAAATTAACACGCTTGACACTCGAGTCACTTCAATTTTCCATGAAGTAAAAATGCCAAAGGTTGTGCTTAAATTGAAACCATTTAAGTGAACTTTACATTTTTTTAACCTTTTGCAATTATACAAAGCCATTGTGCTTCATCTGCTTGAGAAAATCTCTTAACTTTAATACATTCAACAATATTCAGTTTAGCTCCACAAAACTCTCAAAGACTGTGGCAGCAAAGCCCACCTGTCAGAGTAAATATTACTCCACTGTGCTGGTGGACAAACCTAATATATTGTGCAATAGAGATTATTCCATTTCAAACCTCAGGCATCTTGTGGATTAATTTGCATGCATAGACATTTGACGTTTATACAGTAGTATTATTATTATAGAACGAATACTTATTTTTATACTTTTTCTTATTAATGGACAGGTTAACCTTACTCCCTACACTGCTGACATATTTACCCTTTTTTCTATCTCCAGCAAAACAGGACAGAAAAATAGTGAAATTCCTGGTAGCCTCAGGATTCAGTGGGTTTAAGAGGAAAGTTCCTAGAAAAAGATGTCATGGGCACCAGTCTGATATCACAGGCCGGAGGACTGGAAAGAATTCCTGATTTTTTCAATTCCCAGTGTCCATGAAGCAATTTGGATTGAAGTTCCAGAGAAGGAAGCTTTTCTCTGCTCCTATCCATTTGGGTAATTACACTCCATCTAATCCCACAAAGCAGACTCACAGAAGTTTGCAGGACATTAGTTTATTCTGAAATATATTTGGTGTCTATATATACACTCAGTGTTTAAACAATGAGGTGCATAAAGCAGTCCTGAGCTCCACTTTTCTTCAAAGAGCAAACTTTTCTTAACAAATGTCAGTAGCAACAAAACCTTCATTTTTTTTCATGACAGGCAGAAAATCTTCACATACATAAAGTATCTACTGGAAGCTTAATCCCTGGCACCACATATACCTTCTCTCTTCCCACCTTGGATGGGCATCACTATAGGAAACTCGAACTTTCAACATACAATCCTTTACTGCTTTTTCAGCTTTTCTGAAGAATCAAGGATGTTTTGTGACTGACCCGATGTCCCCTTGTTGACTGACTCTCATGGTCTACCTGGTTATTATCCTCCCCCAAGTTTCCACCTGGCCCTAGTTCTGAGTGATTGCAAAACTACATGGCTTCTTTGGATCTTACTCCCCCTACCTATCCATAGTCTGTGAACCTCAGACAGCAGATGACATCTCAGACTCCCAGACAAACCATCCACCTGTGGGCTTTTTATCTGAGCCCATCATCTCCATGTAATCTTATGGACATCAAAGAAATTCATGTAGATATAAGTAAAGGAAAACTACATTATAGACGAGAACATTAAAAAAATCTATCTTTTCATTATTACTTCTAACTGTGGTATTCCCTGCTGCATTAATTTTCCAATCTTAGCAACCAGCAAAGCTTAAGACTTCAAAAAACAGATTGTCCATTACTTTCAAATTGTGACAATTGTACATTTTCTTTAAGTACCAATAAAATAAATTTTCAAAGGGACTGGGGGGCCTTTAAATTGGAAATTAAATTTTCAAGTACGTGTCAGTGACTTAAAATCTCTACTCTCAGTCAACAATTTTCGAAGTACACATGCAAAGTCATTGTCCTAAGTCAACACATTCATGTTTTTCCCTGTCCAGTGCCTCAAAGTTCAACAAAAATAAAGATACATGATTAGCTCCTTTTCTCAATAAATAAAATCCTCACTCCTGGGTCTGTAGCTGTGAAGCAACTCAAATTCTTTACAAAATATTTTGAAATCCCCACAGAAACATTTACCTTTCTATTTGAAAAAGGGGCCAGACAAAAAAAACAAGTGGCAATTCTTGCTCCAGGAATTTTCATTAGACTGTTTAAGTGAAAGCCACTTAACTGCTGAGTTTTCATTTATTTTTTTCAAGAAAGGCAACTTCAGCCAGGCCCAATCAAGAATTTAAACAAAAGACGTGAAGATTTTTTTGCTGTCATGGAAACAATGAACTCACAAACACAGCATGGAGAAACTTACTTTTTTCTGTGATCTCTGTCCTAATGTCTGAACTGGAAGTTTTATTTTTCAAATTCTGAGCCAATGTAAAAACAGAATCAAGCTGAGGGTGCCGATGGTCCATATCTGCATTGGTTATCTGTTGAGAATTAGGATATTATTTTTAAGTCCAAAAAGTAGAAATTAGTTAAATTTATATGTACTATTTCAGGTATAAAAACACCTGCATCTCCACAAGTATATGGCTGGTCCCAGCATTAATGTAACCTTTGAATAGTCACAGTATTATATCACTTCTTTAAAAAGCTAAAATATTGTGAAAAACAGTTACTGAAAATCCAGAGGTGAAGGTTAACCTGTACAAACCACATAGTTATTACAGTTGTTGCACAGTGTTTTCCAATATCTATGTTTCACTCTTCCATAACTTATTTTTGTCCTAATCCAGCTGCCATAATTTATATATATCAGAAGCAGCAGTGGGTACAGGGGGCAAGTGGAGAAGAAAAACAACTGGAAGGGGCAATCAGATTATACAATGTATAAAAACCGTTGTTCTCTCACTCTGGCAAGGTACCAGCAGCCCAGATTGCAAATATGATACAGTTAAAAGAAAGTGCTTCCAAAGCTACTGTATATCACACTATTCTTTCAAATGCCAGACTATGTTAGACACTCATAAAAATAGTTTAGCACTTGTTTAGCCTACAGCTTTTACTCTACAGTTATTCACTAAAAGTTATTTAATTGATATCAAGTCAAATGAAATGAACCTTAATGGCTGCATACATCTCACAAATACTGCCCTTAGTCATGGTTCAACATAGCATGAGCTATCAACACAACCAAACATTTACATCAGAAGCATTAATTCTACAACTTTTTTAATTCTCTTGGCCTGTCTCTGGAAAGCAGTTTAGTATAACCACAGCAAACAAAACTAATTAGAAACCAGTAAAGAGCTAATCAAAGGTCACCTAATAAGCAAACATGAAGCTGCTCCAAAGTCCTCAGCATAAGTTAACTATACAATCCCCAAAAGATGTCACTTTCAGGAAGTATTCTCTATTTATTTTGTTTTAACCAAAAAAAACAAACGGTGCTTAGCTCACACAGGGACACAAGAATTAACAGAAAATGGCTCTAAAGGAGACAGGTGCGTAACAACAGCATTTAAAGTGTAACTTTCATGCTATGCATTTAGTTGCAGTCAGAGTTGTTTTCCTCTTATTTTTAAACATGTTATTGCCTTTAATTTCTTTACTGAATGGAAGGACTATTAAAATGTGAGACAATTTTCTACTAGCCTTCACAAAATCACATACTTTCATTCGTGCAATAGTCCGATTGATCTCTTCAGTATTTCCCACAGTGACTATGTTTGACTTGAGCATCTGGTCAATCAATACCAACCAGTCAGCCAGCTCAGTTCTAGTTTTGTCCAGATCAGCAGGTGCCGAAAGTTCCAAAGCCTGCTGAGTCTGAACAGGAATTTCTAATGAAGAAGATGCTAGCACCACCTTTTGGATATCTGAAAGAGAATGTGGGGTTTCTGTTAAAGAAAAAGTAGTCATGGCCACACAAGCAGTTCTCGGAATTACAGGGGGTTTTTTGTAATTCCTATAAATATGCAACAGCATCTACAGAGAAAAGCACAGCAAAAAAATCTATTTTAACAACCAGGAGCTAAGTAATCAGAAATTCCTTTTGCACTTTAAAGGCTGCTATTTGTTTTCACAGCATGCCAAAAAAGACTCACCCAAATGATTCAGCCTAAATTCAAAATAAACAAGATGAAGACTTGCAAAGACAAAATTACATTAAATGTAATGGAACGAAGCTACATACTCTTGGACACAAAAGACCCTTTTTAAGTATAAAAAGCAATACTTTTGTTTAAGATAAACATCTAAAATTGTATTTCTAAGTTTTCTATTATGTAGCTGAAAGGTCATCTCCAGTCTTGGCTCAGAATCCACTTAAGCACAAGCAAAACTTCTGCAACAGATGCTTGATGGACTTGGCACTACCCAACTGTCTGAGACGGGGACAGATGCCCACTAGTTCAGTCACATCCTTTCCATCTTTTTAACCTGACACAACAAAGAAGTGAGGAATGAACTAAATGAATACTAAGATTCAGTCCAGAAGTTGTGTTCTATTTCCAAGAAACATTAAGTTGTATCAAGCTGGAGCATGAATATTTCATATTTTTCAAAAAACAAAACACAGGAGTTTTGCTTAACAAACACTTTGTATGGAAGGAGAACAAGCTGAATTCAAGACTTTAAAAGGATTAAACAGAAGCTGGCTTGTCTCTGTTGAATTTTTTTTTACTGATACTGATTTTTATTTTTTTTTTAAAAGAGTTAATTTACTGAAGTTTGAGTTACAAATTCTTTCAGGCAAGGGCTGTCTTTTTTACCTCAGTTTCCAAAAGGGAGACCTGAGCATTTTGTTTACAATCTGCATCTGCTGAACTGCCTCCAACAACTTGAAAATATGACCAGTGTCAGTGTCTGATACAAGAACATATATTTAGACAGCTTTCCCTATGAGATTCAGGAAGGTAAGTGTCTAGCAGATAAGGGAGACCCATCTGTGCCCTTAACTGAGCTGAAAGAAGCAGAATGGCCTTTATTTATAGGACTGTAAAAAATCTCCATGCAGGAAATACTTTACAAAGAATTAGCTGTATGGAAAGCATCTAGTGGATCTTAATTAGTCAAAGGCATGACCACAAATCCTCAAGAAACCAGGCTGTCACAAACACAGCTATTTTGGTTTTTACTCTGCACCTAGTCCTGACGAAGAGGCCGAAGCTTTACTAAAACATTTCTCCATTTCAAAACTCTTAGAGGAACTCCAAAAGACGCCCCCAGCCCTGAACAGCTGAGTGATTTCTTCCCTACCCAAACATTCCCTCTGGCCCATAGTAATGTGAAAGTAGCTCAAGTACAGCACAATTGCTCAACATGTCTTATTTGTCTAAGGTCATAGGGTTTTTTCCTTTTTTAATTACTTTTGACTGCAAAGAGGATTAAACTCAAGACAATCAAGCAGAACAGAAGGACTGATCACTCACCAGAAGGCTTTGTCTTTGTAACAAGACGAGACTGCCCAACAAATGCCTCTAATTCTCTCACTTTCTCAGGCACTTCTCTGAACACCTAGAGCCCAGCAGAGAGATATAAAAACAGTAACACAACCTATACTAACAGCAAAATCCTTTAAAAAACAATAAAAACTTGAAGAGGTATTAAAGTGTTTTTTCAATACATCTCAGTGTCAAATATTGAAAAGAAATAAATTAATTGTTGTAGACAGGCCATTTACATGTTTTTTACTGTCCAAGCACCAAAACTATAACTCATTATTTTAATATCCTTTGACTAAAAAAATGACATAAAGCATGATTTGTTGTCAGTCACACAAAAGCAGAGAAACAGGGAATTAATTGAAAAAGGAAAAAATATTACAACTCTATTGTAGTGAAAACAAATTTGCCTGTTGGCCTTTTAAAAGTTTTTAAAAGGCAGTGATGGAAATGTAGTATACAAAGCAGTGGCAAAATCCCCATTTTCATGGCTGAGTTGGTAAAAACACATCTTTTTTTTTTCCCTGAACTATCAAAAAGCTCCTTTCCCCAATAAATTCTTACCTCTGTGATCCATAAAATAATCTCGAATAATTTAATTCTTTTTCATTAGGATCTCCAGGCTTGGCTTACAAAAAAATCATGTCTTACTCCAACCACTCTTGCCAATGAGATTGAACACAGGAATTTCTAATTTACAGTAGCTCTGCTTAAGAATACCAGACACACATTATAAGATTTGCTCACTAAGCTTTACCACAGCTTCATTTGTTTTCCTCTTAGCTACCACAAGCATTCAACTTTTCTACAGAGCAAAGATTTATTCTAACTCTCAATTTCAAGTTAATACATTACTGTTTGACTCATAAAAGCAAAGTATTTTTGATCTAGATGATATTTTTGATCCATCTTTAAAAAAAAAAAAACAATGTAAAAGAAAAAAAAAAAACCAAACACCAGAAAAACTAAGCTAACCAAATTAGCACAATCTGATAGAAAAATGTCAGTCACTATTTTAATGTGTAAATGGCTTGGAGTACATTTCCTGATCAGGCCTGCATGGCTCCCAAGTAATTTTATGTAAATGCCATATGCCACAGATACATGAAAAGGAAAGCAACCACTGTATTTTCAACCTCAGGCACCCAAAGCTGAAGAAATGCACACCTTATTCCACCTCACATTGAGGGACTGCAGGCAATCGGAAAGTTTGTCTTTTTCCTGGAGATCAACGTTTTTATCCAACAGCACTTCAGGTTCAGTTCTGTTCAGCCATTCCAGCTTGTCACCCAGTACTTCCATCTCTTCATTTAAGACCTAAAATAGAAAGAAGAGTTTTAGAATGAAATAAAAGGGATACATGTTTAAGTAAAGTAGGGGGAAAGCTGTCTTGTAACTCCAATATTAGGCATTTCCCTGAACACAAACAGAAAATCTTCTATTTTGGTTTCTATGTTTGATCTAGGAATTATTGAAACATTTATTCAAATACCAACATTTATCATTAAGAGGCAAAAACACACAAAACTTCAAATAATCAACGTAACTTCACAAGGTACAGCTTCACATCATGAACACTGATTTTCATGTTCCAAGATGCTTCTTTTGGATCAAATCTGGATATACCACACATATACAAAAGGCAAGACATTGTCAATCAAAATTGTTTCTTGCATCCATTAAAAAAAAAATAAAACCAAAGAGCTACACCTGACATGCATTATACAAGCACATGCTAGATCAGTAAAAGGTACTTTACTCTTAAGGTCTATTCTAAAGGTATTTAAAAATGAAACATAATCTCAAAACTTCATTTTGATCAACCACCCACAGCTCTCTTTGCCTTTTAACATGAAAGTGCAAGTCAGAACCTGAAATAAACCAAAAATCTTATGCCTCTATTCCTACTAACTTTAAATCAGCTGTACTATCATTTGCCCACAGACCAGAAGCAGGTGGAGTAGGTATCACAAATTTTGTTTTTAAAACACTAGAATAAAAAATTACAGTAGCAAGTACACATCATATTTACACACCCCAATATTTTTACTAACCTCTGTTACACATAGATTATGGAGGTGAGCATTGTAAAGGGACAGGATCACAGGCCTGGATGGGAGATTCCTGAACAGAGTACCCTGTACTACACCAAGCACTTTCCTAAATTTTCAAGGGTCTATCTTAAAAAGGTTATTTTTTAAAATGTGTTATAACCTTTTTAATTGGAGGCTGCTCCAGAAGCCCTACTTAGAAATTTCCTTCTCATTCCCAGACTGTATTTATTCCTGATTGTTCAGTTAACATCAGTAATTCCCATTCGCCTAATACCAGCCTTTAATAATAACTCACCTTCCCTACACCTTGTTATTCTCATCATCATATCCCTTTTCATTGTTACTTATGGGACTAGACAAAATGACTCAAATTCTGAACAAGCCCAGCAATCTTACTCAGTACCTGTTCTATTGCAAACTCATCTTTCCACTTACATACAAAACCAAAATTGAAAACAGCCCTGCTTCCACAGGGCAAAATTGGTACTTAATTCCCTAGCAGTGTTTCCCTACCAAATTCTATTCTTTCCCCCTTTATTCCAGTTCTGTCTTTCACTTCTGGCATTTATATTAAGGCAGATGACAATAAAAATTACACTTTGATGACAGGGAGCAAACACTCAACCGATGTGAGTCAATTAGTTTAGGAAAACATAACTGCAACTACTTTACATCACTTATACACACTTGTTCAAGACTTCCCACCTACATTTGGGCTAAGAGAGGTTGTTTGGGGTTTTTGTTGGTTGTTTTGTTGCCTTTTTTCAAATAACTGATTTTTAAAAAGCGAGCAAGTGGGTTAGTTGGACTGACTATTCCTCTCACTCTTTTAGGATTTCAGAAACATTCTCTTTCACATATCCTACAAACCAAAGATGTTTTGTTGTCAAAGCCAGACACAAAATAAACAGGAAAAAAAACATACATATGCACACAACTCACTTGAAATGGCCAAAACCCTTACAGTTTAAAAAGCAGGTTAAATAAAATGCTATGCACACAAGAAAATATTACAACTGCCTCGTAAATGGGACAATAGTGCTTACTTACCATTTCAGGTTATCAGTTTTTTTCTATAGGTTTTGGCAATTATAAAGTTGACACATACACATCATCTCCAGTGAAATTCTACTTAAAGTTTATCAGTAGTGTATCTATTTCTCACTGTCTCATACACAGACATCATCTTCTCGCTACATAACAGTTATCAACTCAACCCAGCTTCATTTCAAGGTACATCTTTTGTCTGTGTAAGTAATCTCACAAAATTATCTCACATAACCATTCTTTTTCTTTGGCTATTTACAATGTGAAAATTCCCCTCCTCAAAGGCCACGTCCTGATGCATTGCACAGGACATACAGATGTATACACATATACACACTAATCAATCTTGCCTGTAATTCTCGCAAGTTTTCTTCATGGTTGAATGCAAATCTTGTGTCCAGAGCATTTTCTACGCTTTCCAACCAACAACGCAGCTCATCAAGCTTCTTTCTGTACTCTATCAGCTGCTGATTCTCACCTTTTAGCCTTTAAAAGTGAAACAAAAAGTCCAGCACATCAGTCCTACATTACTTCTGATGCCACAGTCAAGTGTTTTTCAGTGCTTGGAGCACTTCAAAGGATTCCACCATCATCAATAAAAAGCAAGAGATTTACACATAAATACCACTACCTTAAAAGCATATGAATTTTAGTTGCAAAGTCACAAAATAGACTTTTAAAAGATTGCAGAGAATATTAAATGTAAGTGATAGGAATGACAATGCCTTCAGGCCTAATCGTTGTCATTATAAAGCCACTGAATTTTTCCCCTGGAGGTTTTAGGGACATATATAATACTTGGAATAATTCACACAAAACTTTAATAAAAGCTCTCAAACTAAATAATTAAGCAAGATCCCATTACATTTCTAAATGTATCAGGAGATGTTAAAAACACATAATTACATAAATATCTTACTTCACAGGACTGGGGAAATCCAAGAATGATACACTAATTGAAACAACTTGTATCTCTGTCAATGATAAAAATGAACGCAATGTATTTACAGTTCATCTTCAGCCAGAGAAAGTAGCTGAGCAATTCTTCCTAGTAAATCTGGCTTTATAAAAAACTTACTTTTAAAACAAAAGAAAACTGTAAGAAAAGTAGTTTTGTGGTTGTCATTTTGTGAATTGTACTAAACAAAGATTTACTAAGCAGTCAGTTGCAGGTGGATTTATGAGAAATTTGTTCTGGAAGATAGCTCAAAACAGAGCTCTGAAAGTAAGGAAAATTCAGGTTTAATGACAGAGTGCAATCGAATGCACTCCCTGTCCCAGAGTCTCTTATTGCATCTGGTTAGACATCCAAATTTTTTATTAACTTATTACCTTTGTTGTCTATCCATGACCTCTGTTGTGATTACTTTCCAGCGTCTATTCAATCCTGCCAGTTTCTCCTGTAGGAAGCTCCCATCTGTAGCAGACAATTTCTGTATGATCCCTTCACCAGTTCTGTTCAACGCTGAAACACTGGTCTGATGGCTGCTGATTCCCTCTTCAAGCTCCTGTTAGAAACATAAAAGCCACACAGAATTTTATTACTGACCTAAAGTGACTTTGATCTGGCTCATGATATGCACAATGAATCCTGGGTGCATATTATTTTACTAAAACAGGCACTTAAAACTATCTTGCTCAGAAATGGATGCTGTTGATAAAGTTATTAATGTTCTGTTATTGAATCTAATTCAATGATCTGAGTGTCACAAAAAGATAGTGACACAGAATAGGATGTGAATACTACAAAGAATCACAAGAACTCATTTAAGCTATCAGTGCTAAAATCTATACTCATATTTGATTCTTTTTCTCAATATACAGCACTTCCTAGTGGTTCTAACAGATAGCAAGACTTTTAAACAGTTCTTTTCATAATCTATACCCCAGATATTTCTTGAATTTCAGAGTATTTTAGCTATGATAATTATGGCAGTGCTGCCACGGTCCCAGACACCACAGAAAATTCATGAAGCTAAAGAAAGTCAGAAGATGTCAGGATTAAATCTTCAAACATCCCAAACCACTACAAAAATCTTACACTATCAGCAAAAATTCCTTTGCAATTAGATTAGGAACAAGACGATTCAAGAAAGAGAAGTGAAATGCCCTAGAAAAAATCTTCAAGCAGCAACAAGGATAAAACACAAGCTGCATCTTAGATAGAACTTACTTTTCTTTCACAACACACACCTGACATTGGATAACAAATGTTCTCAAAAGAAAAAAAAAACCTCATCCTGAAAGTTATGCTTTCAAACTCCTTAGTTAAAAGAAAGTAAAATAACTAAAAAGGCATAAGGGAACTAAATTCCAGAACCAAAATCTGAAAGAAAAAAAAAAAAAAAAAAAGGAAAAGGGAAAAAAAAACCAAAAACAAAAAAAAAAAAAAAAAAAAAAAAAAAAAAAAAAAAAAATAAAAAGTAAGAGCCTGTAATTGGAATATTCTCTTCTTCTAGATTGTTTATACTAGGAAGTATCTTCAAATGTCATTTGTTTAAATAAATAATTTTCTAAATCATAGCTGACCTTCATTGGGGTCCATTTTTTCAATTATGAGTCAAAAGTAAGTGAAATAATATACTGGATTTTTTATATGATTAACATATTTTTGAAGCTGCAACAAAACCTATAAAGTGACATAAAATATACCAACATTTGAATTATCAAATTATCTCAAACCCATCCACACTAAGAGTGATCATAAAACCCCAAACTATAAGCGGGAGTTGATCTCTTCCCCAAGAATAAATTTTAAACTGCAGCCAAAATAGAAATGTTAAGAGTTACTGCTTTTTGAAGCGTAATTGCACAGCCTCACTGCAAATCCATATGCCTATCTATAAAACTACAATTTTAGACAAAAAAATCAAGACTTTTTCCAACTTGCTCATTTTCCGCCTAAATCCCACATACCTGCTGGTGCAGCCCAGCTGTCTGCAGCTCCAGGCTGCCATCTGGCCCACGGGCATCGGCCAGCAGCACTTCAGCCTCTGTTATCCAGTGCGAGAGATCACTGAGATCACAGTGGAACTGCCTCCATGCCTCGATCGCTCTGTCAAAGCAACTGTTGGAAAACGAAGGATTGAAAACTTATCCAAACGATTTCAGTTCAAAGGCTAAGAATCCCACTGCAGTGAATGGAAATTTGCCTTGCAGAACAGAAAGACTAACACACAGCCTGGTTAACCAAGTCCTAGTACTGAAGGCTTCCTGGCACAGTAGCAGCTGGTGAAAACCAACAGCACAGGCTGTCATTAACTTCCAGCTAAATTAAGAAAGGGCAGACCTAAGGAAACTTCAGTTTCTATCACTTAAAAAATAAAGATTGATTAGCTCCATCAAATTGGTTTGCAGAACCCTTTTCTCCTTTATCGTGAAGCAATTCAGTTATCAGACAGTGTGAAACATGAAATATGATTAATTGCTCCTATTTTTTTTCTCCTTCATAAGCTATGGGGTGCTGGTACACAGAATTTATTAAGTGAAGGTGATTTTGATTATATAGATTTTATATTTGATTATACAGTATTACCAGTGAGCATGCATAAGTAGGTCCTACACAATTTAATCACACAATAATTTACCAGCTATTTCATTGTCATCATCTTTGCAGCCTCAGATTAATGTGTTGCTTAACTTGAAGGGCAACATGTTCTAGCATGGAACAGGCAGAATTATCACAGTCAGAAAGTTGTTTTTTAATAAAATGAGAGTTCTCTTATGTTAACAAGCTAACAAAGTGAGAGCATGAGAAAAGCATGTCAGAAAGGAATAGAGTGCCTGGCTTTTTATTTGTTGGTTGTTAACTATTCCAAACTAATAAAAACAGTCTTCTTGAAAGATGTAAGAGGCCAAGACTACTGTTAAACAGAGCACCCTCTATTTTGACTGAGGAACTATCTCATGCCCATTATTGCAACTACTGTAAACAACTGCAACAGTAAAGATTCCAGAGTTATTGCATATCTATAGATGCAAACTGAAACTAGCAGTGTAAGATATCTAAAACAGAACTTTGAAGAGCTGCCATTGCAACTATTTTTTTCACTAATTAAATTCAACAATCACAGAGTTCCTAGTAAGATTATTTTCATCAAAATTAAATCTCATTTTTACAAAACATCCATAACTTCTTGACACATACAGGGCTTATTATTATTATTCATATTAGCCTATTCCAGTAAAGAAGTCTCAAAAATCTCTACTTAAAATTTTCTAGCCTTATCTCCTTGTTCTACCATTTTGGTTTCTGACACATAACGTGATTCAACACCCAGAACAACCTGTAAACTGACCTCAATCTCCCTTTATTTCTCACATACATTTCAGTCTAAGCATATTGTCTCATGAGAGTAGCTCACTCCACATTTAATGAGAAGATATATTCTAAGTACTTAAAATACATTAAAAGAAGCTTTTATTGGCTTCCTTAAAAATTAAAGTTTTTGAGGGGGTTTTGACCACGACTTTTTCAGAATACAAAATTTTAAAACTTCAGAGAAGACTGAGATACAAAGTTTTAACTTCTGCCATTTCTGTTGTGAGACTACAATTCCACCAGTATTTTGAGCAATGAGCAAAGTGTACCCCCAGTTTTGAGTGGGATGCACGTGCTGCTGTTCCCCTACAGACTGCCTCAGCTGAAAGTCAAAAGTACCAAATTCCTGTGACAATTGCACCAAAACCTGTCTATCCTTTGCCTCCTCTGCATGAATCCACAGCATCCAAAACACATCTCATTCCCAAGACTTTCAGCACTGCACGAAAACCCATAGCAAAAGGAGCAGAACTAGCAAAAAAGGACTGTTACAAAAAGCTCAAAGCATTAAGTCCATATAAACACACAAAACACACATATTTTACTCCACACATGTTCAACTCCAACTGCAGTCAGCTGGATTTAGTTGACTACTTAGAAACTTTGCTAAGTTTAATACAACTTGTGCTTGGCTTCATCAGAGCTTTTATCAAAGGTTTAACTACTTAGCTGGCATTCAATCACAAAACCTTTACTGTCTCTGAAAACTAAGTCAATCTTTTGCCGGAGGCTTCAGATGCTGCTTCTCCTAATTTTGTCAAAATCTCCACCCACTCTAGAAATAGAAAAAAAGCCAGAGATGATTAAGGAGATAGTTGTCTAGCTTATACTTAGTGCAACACTAGGAAAAGCAAGCTTAAACTTGGCTAAGAATTCTTCTTTGTAACATAAAGTGTACAAAAATACTAATGCCATTTTAAAATGTATTTTAATAGTGCAATTAATAATGTCTTCATTAATCAAAGTGCATACTTCCATTAAAATGGAGCATTTTATATATTCAGGAAGCTACATATAATTTATCTAAATTGCTAGTCCTGTAGGCCTTTTTGTATGAAAACCAAGCCCAATATTATTCTCATTAATATGCAGAGCTTTACAAACTTTATGAAGTTCAAGATTGTATGAAGTTCAATGTGTATCAATAAAGAAAGGTGATCTGTTGCATTTTGCCTGCTATTCATAAACATTAAAATTACTCTTTGACACACCTACCTTTTTCAATAAGAAGACTAAGTTTCTGGGTAGCCCTGGCTACTTACAGCAAATCTGAGTAGCAAACGAAACTGTACTCATACTTACAAAATGGTAATATTAGTCAAAGCTTTTTAAGTAAGTTACAATTGGAAAAAAAGGCATAACTAAAGCCTAGTGCATACCATACCTATGAGGACAATAAAATAGCTGCAGGCATATAAATATGGATAGGCATCAGATCCTGGAGCAGTTGTCTCCAAATACAGCAGGTGACTATGAGCACCCAGCAAGAGCACAAAATCACTGTTTTCTAATTAAAAAACCCACAGTGAAATAACACTGCCTGCAGAGTTGTTAGAAATCTTGATCCTTCACTGATCTAGGGGTCCAGAATTTCTGGACGTGTCTATTTAGATGATACTGCCAGCAGATTTTTATATTCCTACACATACATCAGCGCTCAGAGAAAGAGTTGAAAACATCACCTTATGTAATGCACACTCTTCCTAAAAACACCTCCTCAAAATACACTACCATGTGCTTGATATCAGATTTCTGGTGCTACAAAGCAAGTAAACACACCTAGGCATTACTTTATGCTCTACAAAACTTCTGCATCATCCATTACCTTACATCATCATTAAAAAGGAAATAGTGTAAAAGCAAATTAACCACAGTATGAGTCTTGGCACTTAGTTTTAAATTTTCAGTCATTAAGGGGTTGATTTGCACAGCAGCAATCTCAGTGTCTACTGCTGTTTGCAGTGTGAGCACCTTCAGCTTAGTGGTAACTTCCTGAACACATTCTTTCACACTTTTACAAATTCCAACTGAAAATACTCATCTAATATGCTTTTCCAAGTTTGACTAAGTGGTATTGAGTTTGTTTTTAAACATTTCAAACTGATTCAGATAATGTATAAAGTTTAGGGTATCTTCTGTAAGAGGTAGGGAGAAATCAAACTTTTTGCCAAAGTGAAATGAAAGCTATTTGCAGAAAGGAAATAAAAAACCCTATTTCTTAAGCACTGATTTTAGTGTTCACTTGTTTTCCTAACCATAAAATTTTCTCAGCAGGTGGTCTCTCTCATCTTCAATTACTTACAACAAATTATTGACAACTATCAGAGGGGCTGTTTTTAAAGATCTTATTCTTTCAAATTGCTTCCTTCCTTCAAAAATCAGCCTTGAATTCTTTGTTAAAAGATGTCCTAATTCAACACTATTCTTCTAGAACTTCACTTTGTGATGCTTTACAAAACCAGAATTTATATTTTATAAACAAAATGTTCTATTTTATAAAGTAGAAACAATCAGCTTCATAAAAGCAGCCAGACTACAATTTCCATGTTAATGGTTTCAATATTCAATAATTCTGGAAATTATTTTGAAACACCAACATATTAAAGCTGATTACTCCCAAATTCATCTTCATCATTAAGGCACATTTGAAAAACCCGTATATAAAAGTGTATATAAAATATTTACCACATGGCCACAGAGACCAATCATGCTTGACTTACCACTTACGATCATTGTACATTCTATTAATTCTGTCCCATTCTGCATTCAGCTGTGTCAGTGCATCTCCTATTTGTATTGCCTCAGGTCCAGATGCTTCCAATATAACATCAGGCTGCTTCTCATGTATGACTGCAATTTGATCCCCAAGTTTATCCAAAATATCTTTTATGTTCTGCAAGCACAGTAATGACACAAGCCATGAGTAAAGTCAACACCAGCAGGATATAAAAGAAAAATACCAAAAAATAATGTTTTCAAAATTCTGTTCCAAAAATCAGCATCTAAAATAAGACCATGAATACCAGTATCAGCAGTTTACAGTTTAAATCAGTTTTAGTATCTGAACTGAATACTTCATCACACTTTTTAAGAATGTGTCTTTTTAAGTTTTTTATGAAAAGGTTAAAGTATTTTATATGTATCCAATTTGTCCCTAAGGTAAAGGGGCAAACCATACTTCTCAAAACAACAGTGTCTTCCTTATTAAATATATCTGCCCATGTCATGAACACACTGTACATACTCTTTCCTCATGTAAAAAAATGGACTTTATCATGCTTCATGTAACTTCCCGTATGTACAGAACTACAAAAGCATAAAGCTGAATAAACATTTAGATTTAAATGACAAAGTAATCAATTTCAAATACCATTGAACTGTGATGTGAAAATTCCTTTAAACCAGATACTGGTGTAAGACTGCCTTGGTATTCAGAGGACAAACAGTCCACGCAGACAGTGGAATTTACTTATCTTTTTTAATTCAAAACAGTAAAGCTTCTAAAAATTCTATGATCTGCTATTTGCTTTACCTGAAAACGTCCTTAGAACATACCAAAACTTCAAAAGTCAGATGAGAGAGCTGCACGAAAATGCAGTATTTTAAACTCATCTTAACATAAACATTCCTAACTGCACTAGTTCTTGGTGAGAGGCAAAGCCTGACTACACGTCAAATATAATGACATATGGACCCAATGATTCCCAGTCCAGAGGTAAACCCACACTGCACCACGCCATGTGTAATTCCCAACTCCACTGGTTATTTTTGGGGGGAATCTCTGTATCATGCTCTTTTGTATGCTAAGAATTAACCAGGACTCAGACTTCTACTCAACCCATTTTTGACATAGCAGGATTCAGTATTTTCAAATATTATTTTCTTCATCCCTGTTTAAAAAAGGCCAGATCCTTAACTGCTTCCTCATTATTAACAACACAGGTAAATCCACTGGCTGACAATAGGAAGAGGGAGCTTAAAATGGAAAGAATATTGATGTTTTGCTAATCAGAACAGGTACCATCATCCTGCAGCCTCATATATAGCTTCATAGAAAATCAAGAATGGCCCTTTCTCCTCTTCCTATAGGAGTAATTGCTTTCACATGACATAAGAACAGCAGCTGTATTAAGGTGATCAAGCAGGAATGTAAAGAAATTGGCTTTAGCATTTCTCGAAGTGTTATGTAGGCTATGGGATGAAAAATACAAATGTCTACAACAAATTAAACCTTACTCCCTTCAACCTCCCACCCAGCTGTCATGCTGCTACACTTTGTATCCAGATGGTATATAGAAAAAAAGAATTAATCAACAGAACTCTCATTTTTTAGTTTTCAGTGCATACTGATACTGTATACACCAAGCAAAACCACAAAGCCATACAGTTGTAAAGGTGGTGGCCTTTATTCTGCTGTTTCCCTTCTCCACTCTGAATATAATGCTTAGGCATGCAGTACCTTCAGTGCATCTTCCTGAGCTGAAAAATCCTCGTAGATGCCAGTATTTAGCTCTGGTGTATTCAGCAGCAGTTCAACATCAGCCATGGCCAGCAAAACTTTGTTGATTTCCACCAAATACTCAGCTGAGAAAGGCAAGGTCCTAACTCCTGCGGCAAATTGGCCTTTTAACCTGTGCTGGACAGGGATTGCCTAAAAACATGAGAATTCATTTTACATTTCAAACAACAATCAATTTTATTTTAAAAATCCTAAATAAATAAACTATACTCAGAATAAGCACTTTTCTACATTAAAAGACAAAACAAAGGACTTTCTAGCACAGTTACATAAATTCAGAAAGCTGCAAGTCCTGAAGAGGACAGTTTATTTATTTTAAAAGTCAGAAAACAGATATCATGTTTCCCAATGACTCTGTATTATTCTTGATTAAAACTACAGACAACGGGAAGGATACTTCTGTTTCTCTTACCTTGATCTGTACCATTTCCAGAAATAACACCTCTTGTTTGAACCTGTATCTAGCTGTGTTACAACCCGCTCTGCTTCCTTCATCACCAATATACCAACTTACTGAAACACACTTTATTTCCTATCCATATTCTTTTCAACAAGCATCTCCACCCATATTTCTTAACCATTTTTTAAAAATAAATCAGTGCTTCATCAGTACTCCAATATTTTGCAGCAATAAAAGACAGTAACTCCTCCAGAGCTTGGCAATTGTGTTCTGCTCTGGCTGCAAGACCAGGCTATCTAGCCAAGTACCACGCCAGCAGATAAGAGAGTAAGAACAGTAATTTAATGCTGCTTTTTCTTGGCTCATAAATAGTGGGCTGGATTCAAACACTAGGAAGCCTGCTACAGAAAGCTATCCCTCTGCCATGCCCAATGAAAAATTAGCAGAGGCAAGTGAAGCAGACTGACAGCAGTTTTTAGCTGAAAAGGTTTTTTGTCAAACAGGAGTCTGTTACCATCTCTGAAAACAGTCCAGTTCTTTAAAATCATCAAATAAAAAGAAAGCCACCTCCAAATATTGAAGAATTCAAGCAGTTTTAAATCACCATGTTGTACTTGGTGAATTTGAGTAAAGCAAGACAGAGGCACAGGACTGTGTAATTTACTAACAGCTGAGAACATACTCAAGAGAGTGAAGAATAAATGTATGTTTGTAGCCATCTCAGCCAGTGAATTTTACTTTGCAATTTGTTTGGGCTGGGTGCCCACACGAAAGTCCCTAGCACACCTGACAACTAGTACAATATTAAATCTCCACTAAAAAAGTGGCTTGCAAATACCTGTCTATCTTCCTCCTTCACATGCTTCTGAGAATTTCAAAAATGTCACTCAAATTAACTGGAGCCTAACATAACCAGCACATGTCATGCAAAAGAAGCAATGACTGCAGCTGAAAAGGTAGGTTCATATATTCAGGACTTTGCATGCACAAAATATTCTTGAGGATTTTCTTTATTTTGTGTGGTTTTGGGGTTTTTTGTTTTGTAAAGTAGACAGTCATCCCTGCACTGAAACTGGGGACACAGCTTTTCTTCTTCAAGACTTTTACCACCAAATACGATTTGCTTTCAGTCATTCGTTGCATACCAAAGAAAGAGGATGCAAAAGGACATACAAGAATAAGTCTACTAAAACCAAGCATTACAGAAAAGCATCACAAACTACTCAGTACTGCTTTCAATTCAGTACAGCAAGCAAGCACTGCAGTTAAAAACAAGGTTTACTCCATATACTTTAGATATAAACCCAGCATCTTGGTCCCTGGTGCTCCCCAAATGCATTTTCTTGAGGCTCTGCATATATTTTATCAGCTTCCACAAATGAAATTCAGAGCAAAAGCTTAGACAGTAGTATGATTTCCTGTACAAGGAGAGGGCCCCAGCTCCAAAGAAATGAGACAAAGTCTGTGTGACTCATAGCATCTTTCCCCTTACAATATGAAAGAGGTTAAGGTAAGAAAAAAACACCAGGATGCCTGCTACAGCACAGTCATCTGCAACATCTTCACAAGGTGTTTTCTCTAACTCCCAGTCATTCCACAAGTCCCATTCTCACACAGGCAACAGTCCAGAATCAAGACTTCACCCAGATGAATAGGTCACTGGACTTTACTATGTTTCTACTTCCCACACACTGCTTTGTCTTTCATTAGAAAAGATTTGCACAAGATTTAAAACAGCACGTGTTGGTGCGCACCAAACTTGTTCTGTACTTATTGCCAGCACTGAAATGTTCTGAAACTTTCTGCTTTCCCAGTAACACCATCCCGAACCAGACTGCTCTCTTCTGCTAAGCAGTGAATTCCTCCTGGTGCTGCTCCTCCAGAGCACCCCTCATTGCTAATCTCCTCCAGCTGCCTCCCATCACTGAGATGATGCTTGCTCTTCTCACAGCCCTCATTCTAAAAGGTGAACATATGTGAGTGTTATAAACACATTAGTGCTTTACTGCAGAAGAGCTTTAATTGTTCAGCTGTTCTCTACTTTGCACTGCAGACTAGAAGCAGATTCTGTCAGAGTTACCTGATAAATACCTAAATACCACAGAAGCTGGCTCTCATTGCTTGGCCCTGGATTTTTTTAATTTAAAAAAAAATAAAACAACTCAGGTAAATAAACTCTTTTCACAGAATCAGAATGGCTGAGGTTGGAAAGGAACCCCAAAGATCATCTTGTTCCAACCACCCTGCCATGGGCAGGGACACCTTTTACTACATCAGGTTGCACAAAGCCTCATCAAACCTGGAGCAGAACACTTCCAGGAATGGGGCATCCACAGCTTCTCTGGAGGGCTCCAGGGCCTCACCACCCTCACAGTGAAGAATTTCTCCCTAATGTCTAACCTAAACCTACCCTCTTACAGATTAAAGCCATTGCCCCTTGTCTTATCCCTCCATGCCTTTGAAAAAGTCCCCTCCAACTTTCCTGTAAGTACTGGGAGGCTGCTATAAGAATCTCCCCAGAGCCTCCTCTTCTCCAGCCTCTTTATAGGAGCAGTGCTTCAGTCCTCCCACAGTTTTTCTTAAGCACAAATAAAAAAAGTCAATCAAAGGTTCTTCAAGAGAAAATCTGACTGGATGACTTAATAGTCCTTTTCTATTTTTAGTTCAGTGTTGACAGAGCATGCTTAATAAATTTGCTCTCTCTAAATCTTAGCAAAAACAAAGGACTGGGGGAATAAAGGGAATACTCTATTATTAGTGAACATTCTATAAATAAGGCCACTCAATGAGAACTGCTAAAAATAATTTTAATTCAGGGGCCACATAAAATTTGTTTCCTCCTATTCTCAGCATACAGTTTAACCTGCAATTCAGAATTCAGTTTCAGATCTTTCCCCCTCTCCCCTTTTACACTTAAATATATTTTGAAACAAAATCTACCAAAGATTCAAGTCAAGGAGATTCTCTGACTTGTTTCCAAGTGGATTTTGGAAAATATTGCCCTAGAAATTGACACAAAATTAAATCATTTACCTCCTTGGATGTTTAACTATATAAGCACTTTAACCGAAAGTGTTTACCCAGTCCAATCTCAGATTCATTGTCTTTGTAAAAAAAAAATATATATATTCTTTTGATGAAACACACTAACATTTTAACCATTCCTTGCCCCTGTTCTCTCACACTCAAAATATTTCAGAGCCAGGTTTCTAGAAAAAGGTTTTCCAAAGCTCATGTCCATTTAATTTGTTCTTCTGTTAATTAATGCAGTCAGCAAACAATCCTTCAAATTTAAGTAATACAGAACCTCTCCTATAAAAAGCACACTAGAAAAACAAATATCTTTTCTTTATCACAGAAATAATACTCCAAGAGCCTTCAAGATGATGTCTGCTTCAGTTTACAGGAAAAAATGCACTGCGCTTGCAACTGCATATTCACTTATCTGCAAAATTATCATTTTCACTTCAAAACAACTTCCTAAAACCTGGACAAGTCTCTCAGGAATTTAGGCAGCTAATTACCTCTGATATTTAAGGTTTAATTTTTTTATTTCTTTCATTCTGAACCAAGCCAGAATAGTCTAATTTAAATAAATACTAAAGCAGTGATAGAAAAGGAGGACCTCAAAGAGATACAAACTTCCAATGCAGGCTTTTCTTGCCAATGGATTTGTGGCAAAAAAAGGCTTACTCAAAAGTACCTACTATGCAGAAGGGTTACCCATATTTCAGAGATATTTTAACTCCATAATCCCTAGAAGCATAAATGAGGAGCAATATTTATGATCCAGCTACTCCAAGCAAATCAATATATAGATATGACCTTCAAGCACCATAAATAAGTCCTCTCCTCCACACTTGCTTACAAAAGCATAAATAATGTATTACATAAAACCTTAACTGAAGTCTACTCCCCAGGTCAGCAGCTGAAATCTCTCTTTTCCTCCCTGTTTTGTTCATTTCAAACACCAGTTTCTCTGTCCCTGCTCACTACAGCTTCCTTACATCAAGGTGAGGGCTTAAGCCACCTGCACACCAGTGGGTCAAGAATTCAATTTAGTGCTTCTCAAGCCCTGGGCTGAGTAACAAGCACTGCAATTTTCAAGTCTGGTGGCTCCAAGAAAATTCTAGAGCAACTGTGATCATCTAAAATGATGATAATGTTTGGGAAGACTATTTCCCCCTTTAGCAATGTTATGGTCTCACACCATTTTAAGTGTTCAAGGCTGATTAGTACAGACAGAGAAAGAACAATCCATGAAAGTAAAATAAGGCCACTTGAGACAGGCTGGCTTAGCACTCAAATACCAGAAATCTAGAGGCACAGGCACATGAAGCAAAAGCAGCAGTTTGAGTTTCCAAGTGTCACACCAGTAATGAAAACTAGATGACCTGCACAAACCAGAAACCACATCTGGAAGAACAAGGATGTTTTTATACAACTTAGCTAATTCTGAGCAAGGATAATGTTTCTCCATCAATAGTCTATTGTAACTGCTGCAGTAATCCATATTTACATGACATTCTGCATTCAGCAACCAGATTCAATTATCCAGGAATGGATCAAGCAGTACCAGGGATTAGCTGCAGTATATCCCTTAAGAAAAGAGCTTTACAGGAAACAAAGTAGCTTCCTTAGAGAAGACAGGGAAGCTGCAGTGAGACCAACAGTAACAAGGAATACAGTCTGCGTCACAAGTTGACCGCTCCCATTAGCAAAGAGCCATCCAGGTGCACCATTTTTCATTTCAATCCAGTAACTGATTCACTCAAAGCACCTGATGGGTCAAACAGAAAAACCAAATAGTGTTGTTTTACTTTAAATAGCATGGATTCCCATTTCCTTCAAAAAAATTCCATGGCATCAGTCAGGTCCCAAGGAGCTTATGTCACCACAAGAGACTGCTGGAGACCCAACAGAGAAGTCAAATGTCAGACAGTTCAACAGATCCTGGGCCCTCTTACGCTGCCCAGCTCTGCATGGGAGGCATATAATGTGAAACAGTCTTTTGAAAGAGCAGCAGCTTTGAAAGGTTTCCTTTCACAGCTTGAATGGTCTGTGTGACCAAGGACAACAGAACATCTATCACTGGCAGCTGAAGCCACACAGCACTACCTGTGAACGAAGAGCACCACATCATGATTTTGTGGTGTGAGTCTCACAGGGAGACAAAGCATTCTACCCCTGCCTCCAAGTTAATTGGTGCTGGGTTAAAAAGTTACAGAGCAGTCAAAAAGATTGATAGATGTTAATTACACAGCTTCATATGCAAAAATGGAAAAATACTTGACAGATTACCTAGCCCCCAAGCTTGTTCAAGCAATTACTTACTGTTTCACAAGGTTCTTCATTGCTATTGCCTAAAATATTTATGTAATTACTGAACAATCAAAGCGCTTTTAAGGATGGGAAGGAGAAACAAGAGATTTAAAAAAAGCCAACAAAAAAATATCCACAAAACCACAACAAAAGCAATCAAAAAAGTGTCTGTCAAAAAAGTATCTGTACCCTCAACAATTAAGACGTATAGCTTTCTCGGCAGTAAGTTTTATCAGGCCCTGACAACATATTAAATCATTTGTGAAATTGTTTGTCAAGACGCATATACAAATTATCAGAAATATTTCAACCTTTGTTTTATTAATATTCATTGTCTACGGTAATATGCATTGCAAGAGGGCAGTTATCCCTCTCTAAGCACTTGAGGCAGGAAAAGGCAGCAGAGTAGTCACAATATCCTGATCACAGGATGCAGAGGCACTGAATTTAAGCCTCAAACAAGGCTTTTATCAAACCTGCACCAAACAGATACCAAATCAGGCCGTTTGAGTTAGAGTTTTAAAAAGGGTTAAGTGTAATCCTCATGGATCAAGACTGACAAGAGAAACTGTCCAGAATCAGCCCACAGCCCAGATCATGCCAAGATTTGGGCCTGAAGGATAAGATCTTTTGGACTTAGGATGACTATGTAGAAGTCCCAAACTACACTATGCTGATAACTTTCTAACGCAAAATGAATGCTGTCATTTTGAAACACTTCTTTCCACAGAGGTGTCAAAAGAAGATCCATTAAACCCTAGTATATCAATCTCAAAAGTTCATACACAGCATCCACCACTTGCTCTAAGAAATTGAAGCCTAATTTACCTGTAGTTTTTGTTCAGCCTCCACATCTTGCAGCCCTGACAGGTGGTCCTCAGCCTCATTCAGCCACTTCATTAGATTATCATGTTCCTTCTTATACTGGGAAAGCACTGGGGAGAGTTCCACTACCTGCCTCCTTTGAAATAACCTACACTCCTACAATCCAGTGTATTAGGAAAATGCGGTATAAAAAGAGGGAAGTAGTGAACGCATTAGGTCTTACTTTTTTGGAAAACAAAAATACTTGAGGGATTCATTTGAAGGAACGAATGCAAAAATACGCAATAGTACTAATTTATTTTTATAACAGCTATATTCTGTCTGCATAGACACGTAATCAAAGCCAGCCTGAGGGTCTTGCCCTGCACCTTTGAACTACACCTCATCTTGCTAACTCTAGCAAGATTCAAACAGGTGAGCTAAAAGGAGCATCTTTGTTCTAGACAAAACCATTTTTAACATGGCATGTGTATGCAAGCACCACAACACACCACAGTCTGCAATTACTGCTAATACCCTCTTTATAGGAAGAAAGGGGAACTGGGGAGCAGGTTCATTCACAGAAATGGCTTCAGCTGAGAGGTCCACAAATATGTTTGTGTACATGAGTATACGTAGTCACTCTTCACACAGCCTGGTGGCGGACATAAACCTCTGTTCAAGAGCAAAAACAGGTAAAGCAAATGCTCAACTCGATGCACCCATCTGGGTAAATACATAGCGTGGCTCTCTGTGAAGCTGTGAAAAGAACTTTAAAAATTAAAACCACTCCCCCAACACTTAGAAAATGACAAAATTCATATTTTGGAATTGCGAAGATTCAGAGACTGATTATGTGCACGTACCTTTAACTCTCCCCCAGAGAATCATCAATGCTAAAACAGTCATAAATTACAAAATACAGATTACGAGTTGTAAGTGGGATACCAAAGGGAAAACTGAATAAATGAGCTGTAGTAACTCCAATAAGTGTACCTGCAAACTGTTGTACTTTTTCTGCAGAAGCAACAACTGTATGCGGAGCTTCTCTCTCCTGTGATCCTCCATAGGCTGCTGGAGCAACTGCCCTCCTCTCTGTAAAACTTCTTCAATCTGAGCCCTTTCTTGATCCAACTGAAATTACACCAAATCTCTGTTATCTCCAGAAATTAATTTCAAAAACATTAGCTACTCAGATATTAACAGCAATTGTGCCAAACTTTTGTTTTATTATCCAAATGGGAGCCAAATAAATTCAAGCAGAGATTTGGCTCCACAACTACCAAGTCATAAAATCCCACTTGCTCATTCCATAAACTTTATAAAGAGATGCACTGAAGGAAATTTAATGAGCCAGCAGTAGGCAGTCACATCAATAGGGTGTTATGATTTTAGCTCCATTTCTATTCTAGGCATTCCTTGACAATAATAAGCAAGCTCAGAGCAGAACAGCACAAAAACAAAAATTCAATCAATATAAAAAGGGTATAAAGGGAAGGCTATGTTCTATAACGACAGGCCCTGCTATAGCAATCTTTTAAAATTTGCTTTCTGCAATACACATGGCATTTTCCATAGCCTTACAGTCAGTCTTCCAGCTCAGTTTATAGTATTTGAGCTGCTTAAAAAGAAGGCAGAGAGAGTAGCCTGACAGGAATTCACCCAATTTTGTAGGCAACAAGGCTATAGGGGACAAGATGCTGACAAAACTGTGACAGTTTTATATGGGTGAAGAGCAGAGCCTAGACAAGAATCTAGAAGATACACTTTGTTCAAAGTTTTTATCTGGACTTCCAACATAGAGCCACATTAAAAGGCTCTTAATTGCACCTTATCTCACAAGCATCTTCTGACCTGACCTATGCACTGTAATTCATTTTATCATACCAGTTTAAACTTGAACCTCATTCAAACATCATTCAAATACAGCAAGGATTCCTTACAAAGAGCTACTTTGAGTACAAGACAGAAGATAGATAAACAAAAGTCAGAGTTTATTACCTTTATAATATAAAACCACAATGAAAATACACACTCAAGTATGATTAGTTACTCTCACCATACTAGCCCAAGAGGCAACAGCTATGGGAAAAGTGTTGGAAACCCCGCACAATTTTCCAATAAGTTAGTAATTCTCTTCTTTTTCTACCCCTAACCTAAAGATATTGTCTCAGAATTCACCCACCAAGTCTGGAGCAACGTAACATGGGGACAAAATAGAAAGTGAGTTAGTCAATTATTTAATTGTTCCACTGCTCACAAACCTTTTCATCTTCCCCACTCAACTCCAGATGCTTTTCCACAACTTTTAACATATTCTGTATGTCACTCTCAAATTTTTCCAGGTCTAGAAAAGCCACTCTAGCTTCACGGGTCTCTGACATAACAGGAAGTCGTTCTTGTCCAACAAGCATCTGCAAAGCAAAATAAAACCTTGTTCAAGCTGAAAATTCAGTTTCAGCTGGCACACACAGTCCCCCATGAACAGTCATACCAGTTTGCAGGACCATTAGATATCAGCATAAATAAAAATTGTAAGAGTTGTTTGATCTGAGAGATAGCTTGAACACACTTGGTAGTTATTACCAAGTTTCTACCTTCAAACTTCAATCTGAGTATTTTGTTCTCAAAATAAATGAAAAATCTCCAGTCACATTAGAACACGGTGCTGTTTTGTAGCTCACAAATACATACTGCAATACACACAGTTTTCTGAACAGCTGTTTGTAAATTTTCCCATGAAATGCAAGTCATCACCTGCTACTCAGGTGAAAAAAGCAATTGGTTTAAGAATCAGTCTGTTTATTTTTCACATGTAAGTATCTACACTTAAAAGAGAACTAAAAAGCAGCAAAGTGCTGTTCTAATAAATAATGATCTATCCACTACAGCCAGTTGCCATCTTGGCACAGACCTCGCAAGCACATTCTGGGTCTGGTTCATCCTCACCTTGGCACTTTTGATGTGCTGAGAGACCTTCTCAAAATTACGGTTCAGTTCTGCCAGCTTGGGTTCAACAAGTTCACGGCACGACACACCCCGACCATTCATTAAGATGACAGCCTGGTCACGTACGTTATCCACTCGGAGACTGACATCATCTAATTCAGATGTCAAGCGCTAACAAGTGAAACAAAATGAAAACAGTTATCCTAGGCAAGGAGAGAGACATTTAAAAAAAGACATTTAAAAAAGGAAGAAAATCTGACAGCATCATTCGGAATCCATAAGTTGACTGGTAATATTTTGACAGATGATGGCAACATTTCCTACCTTCACAGTTTCCTCCTTTTGGCTAGCTGGCTTTTTCTCGATTTCATCCAACAAGGCTTCAGCCTGATACAACCAAGTACTTATGTGGGCAACATTTTCGTCAAAAATTTCCAGCTGGCCCTGATGATTCTGGAAAAAGATTTTAAAAATCTATGAATATGAGAAACTTTTAAAAAAACACTAAACAAAAACAAATAAACAAACAACAAAAACAAAACAAACACACAAAAAAAATCCACCTCAAACACACCAAAAAATCTCCACATAAACAAAAAAACAAACAAAAAAAAAAATCAAATAAACGAACCCTGCCAAAATCCTACAAGTAAAAATGCGATCAATAAAATCATGTTATGGACACACTTTGGAAAGAAATACTGAAAATTAGATTGTGCCTTTCATCTTCAATGGTATTTACAAGAATTCCATTTTCATTCTAGACCCTTTGATAATACAGCTCCTAATTCACAGAATGGTAAATAGAAGTAGCTGGGGTAGTTTGCACAACTAAATAGAGAATGTTACAGCCAGACCACAATATCTCAGCCAACCAAAAATCTTCTCAGTCAGCACTAGCAGGTACAACAGTATGCACTGCGTGCAGTTGTTGGGGTTTTTTTAACTGGAAAGGGATTATGCCAAATTTACAAATTATAGTAGTCAAGTTTTGATATTTTACTGGTTACATTAAAATATTTCTTCCTCTTAAGTCACAAAATTGTACATGTTAATTATGTCTGCTTTCACATGCAGTCAGAAATTGTAACATTAGGTGCCACAGACAGATATAACATGTTACTCTGTGTGACAAAACAAAGCTATCGGATTCAGAGAAGTACCAATCTGTTTAAGCCTCTCACCAAAACAAAAAGGTAGATAAGCTGTGCTCTTTTGGAATAAGAAAACAAAGGGAAGAAAGAGAGAAGGCCCATGATTGCTCTCTGTATCAACATCAAGAATCTTATAGCTCCACATAGCAAAAGAACAATTTAACGTAACAAACCACACAGGCAATACTTGTCACCAGACATGAACATAATTTAGAAGTATTTAGTTATGGATCATCCTTACAGCACTTACACATAATGGTAAACTACCTGACTGCTCCTAATGTGAACCTATGTTCAAACCCACTGGATTACAAAACGAAGAGTATGACCTGCAACAGGCACTGGACAGGAGGTACAGGGCTCACCATCCATGTGTACAGTAAGGTTTCCACAACTTCCACCTTCAGAAGTTCCTGATATGGGCTGATAGACATAACCAGCCAAACAACAACAAAATATTCTAGCTATATAAAAGTATCAGTCTGATACTAGTGTCAGTTGTAGACTGTTTAATTCCCATTTCACGTAATAAGCAGCTTTAGGTGTCTAATACACTTAGTCTTTTCATTTACTCAGCCAAACACATGCTGCTGCCATACTCAAGCATTCACAGTTATGGTCTGTCCAAAAAAGCAATAGGCCGACAGAGTCACAAGTGCTTTGCTGATCACCACTAGGAAGTTATCCATTGTCCATTAAATAGCCATAATCTGGGTGTCAAGGAAATCTATCAACACAAATCCACTCTGTTCATGCTGGAGCTGGCACAGAGGCGGAATATTCAGGCTGAATAAAGAGCAGCACATGCAGCACCTAGTTTTCAATCTTCCTCATTGTATACCACCTCATGACTTACTTCTCCATCTACAGAGTAATCTGATATCCACTCCACATTCTTTTAAGCCCATGAGGCATAATGGAAGCTTCACTTTACAGTAAAATGAGACAAGTGAAAACTCCAACTGCTCCAAAGGTGTGGAGGGAGAACTAGTCTGAGTATTTCTCGCACATGCAACTTACCAACAAGGTGTCACACCAGTCCTCTGTCCAGGTTCGAACTCTGCTCCAGCCAGCATTAAGGACGCACAGCTTCTCCTCCAGGACAGTCTCACTCCCTTCCACCAGAGACTGGAGCGCGGTGCAACTTTCCGTGATGCTCTTCAGATCAGCTTTCCTCCTCTCCAGCTCCCTCAGCACATTCTGAAACAGGTTCAGCCATTAACACTGCACTGCTCCCAAACACAAGCGCAAAGGAAGGAGATTTTTACCTCCACAGGAAATAAATATATTGTAAATGATCTTCACTTGTGGAAAAAATTAAACCAAGTGTAATTGCCTTCTGTTTACACTCACTTTCTCTAGATAGTGATCTCACTTTTTAAGAGAGAACAAGAGCACAAAGCATATAAGTGTCCTGAACAACTTAAGGACCCTCTGGTTTGTTGTCTTAGATCATCTTCACCATTCCTTTTTATTACATAGGTAAAGCAAAAACCACCTTCTTTGAAAGTACGCGTATTGACATGCAAATCAAGTAATATGTCATCTCTTGAACATCAGCACATGGTTTCCATATGGAAAACAGACCTCTTGCCATGCCAGATCACCAATTACTATTGATGATATCTGCCTACTTAGAAAGCTCTTCGACACATCATACACTGACATCAAAGAATGTACATAATCATAACTAGTGTCTGGAGCTCCTTGAACATCTTATTATCTATGAAGTAAATAATTTATTATTTTATCACATTATCTCAGAAACAGAATCAAATACTCAAGTTAGCACATTTTAAAATTGCCTCTAGAAAACCTTAAAACAGAAAGGACAACTTTGCATGCAACATAAAGGACTTGTCTTCCTGGTGGTGTAGCATAAAAGTCATTATTTTCATGGTTTACAAATGTATGGTAAGTACAGATCCAGTAAGGATTTACAAGTTTGTTTTGAGAGGAATCTGGGGGCTACTGCCACTGCGAAACTGTAGTGCTAATAATTGCCACCCCTGACTGAAATGCGTGAGAACATGTTACATTGAATGATTTTACAATTTGGTAAGCTTTTAAGTTTTAAGACTGCAGATGGACCCATTTCAGAGGTAAAAGGTGACAGAAAAGAAAAACTGGAAAGATCAGTATTGCTGAATTGTATCACCAGACATGTATTCCTAACTCCAAGTAATATCCAAATTTCTACAGTGTGAGAAAATATAACAACTCTAAAGCAAAGCAGCTAACACATTTGCCTGTTTCAATTAAAAGATTCAACTTCTAGGTGAAAGAAAACAACGAATTACAGTAGCACTAGTTTTGCAAAGTCACAATTTTGACAAAAAAGCTGTTTCTATGAAAAGTTGCAAACTCAATTTTCCATTAAATACACTTTTCATTCACTGCACTTTCAGTTTGCTCTATTAGTAAAATATATGCTCCACTCCACAATTAGATTTGCTGATAATTTTAAGAATATGATAAGATGTGTAAGAGATACAATAAATTCTAAATATCCATTAGTACGAAAAATGTAGTAATATCTTAAATATTTCACTGGCTAATTAAGGTTGAAGCAAGATGCCCGAGATGAAACAGATCAGACTCAGTAAGGTACTGAATATGAACTACTGAATCTACTAAAATTTCAGGATGTGGGAGATTTAGGAACAAGTTAAGGGATTTAAATTCACAGCCACTTCCACATAGTATTGCCATAATGTCAGAAATTTATTCTACAAATATTTAGTAAGCATGCTTACTTTGGCCCAGCCAATTTCTGAATCTAGGTCAGAAAGCAAGCTCTCTGAAGTGGACTTCTGCACGAGGTCAGCTTCAGTGGTAGCCAGCCACTCTGACAGAGAGGCAGACTCTTTCCTCATTCTGCGTGCTAGCTGGGTTGCTCTTTCAAGGTCTTGTTTTCCTTCTGTCACCTACAAAAATACAATTAAGAGGAAAAAAGAAAACAAAATTAGATTTTAAAGGTAGCAAACGCAAAAGTGCCGGCCAGATAAAATATTTACCTAAATATATAAAATCCTTGCATCTTAAAACTGTCTTGCTTTAAGAAAGGACCCTAAAAAGTAAGTTCATTTATAAACATCTGTATGTTACTACATAACACAGAATATACAGAAATAATTTTAAACTAATATACACTTAAAGGAGATATAGAAACCTGCATACCAATTTATTTACAGCTAGTAATCACCAAACTGATGTTTATCACTTTATTATGATCCTTTAACTGAAACTCTAGGGAATGTAGAATCCAGTCAGTCACTCACACATGTAAAATTCAATTCCTCCTAGTAATTTGAAAGGCCTGCTTGCAGAAAGCTGTAAAGAAAACTTTCACTGAAAATCCAGTCTGCCCTTAAAAACGCATCAGTAAAATTGATATGAAATTTGATGGTTGCTGCAGTACAACAATTTTTATTTCACATTGGTTACACAATTAGTCTGGTCTAATTTTAACATAGACTTGAGAATAACTCCAAGCTTAGTAGTCAGAATCAATTGGCATTTCAAAAAACTGTGCTCTGTTCTCAGTGCAAAAAGAAAAATCAAAAAATTATGCTGCAAATAACTGCCTTTCCATCCTTTTGGAACCCCATCTACATGCTTTTTAGAATCCACACCTTCCTGAATGTTCTCAACTTTACCACTGCAAAATATTTCCTAGGACCCATTCTGAGATATTCCAACACTGTAATCTGACCCTTCACCCACTGTTTCATTCACAGAGCACTGAACAGACATAAATCCACTTGGGATTCTGTCTTAATTTAGATGTAAAGAAAGTCCTACCTGCCCCCTAAGGGTAACACTTCATCCAAGTAACTATTCAACTAATAAGAAAATTATGCAATATTTAATGCAGTTCATGGGAAATACAGGATTGCCTCCATTTTCTGTTTCATACTGAGAACAACCATTTAGATTGATTAAAATTCAAAATTATCATGACGCCTCCTAAAAAAACCTCACACTGATTCATACTTCTTACATGACAATCTGACCATAAATTATCTTGTAGGAGTTTAATGGACTGCAGGTCAGCTTTGTCAGAGCAATAAAAGCCCTGTGAACCTTCCTTCCTTCATGGTTACCTCTCCGCCAGGGAGGTATGTGAAATCTTTAATCTCTCAACTGACTGCTCCTGGATGAAGGCACTAGCCTACATACTATCAGCTTTAGAATCAAACTTAAAATACCACTGACAAAAGAGAAGGGAAATTACATGCAAATATTCATATGTATATTTATTTTTCTTACCTGTGCCCCCAAGTCATTGTAAAGAAATTTCAATGCTGTCAGTTGTTCATCCATCCCTTTGGGATTATCTGTCTGTTGTTTCTGTACAATTTGCCTTCCTGTCTTGATAACAGTTTCAACTTCCAATTTCACCTCACTGAGGGTCTTATAGAGTTTCTGGAAAACACAAATATGTATACTGGTGATCAATTTGTAGCACAGAATTTTTCAGACTTTGCTTTGGGGTCTTTGGGGACCTTAAGATCAATTTGCACTTAAACTCTGAGCTATGGATTAATAGCAATAGCTGACAAGATTCCAAACTCCTGATGTTCTATATTTTATTCTAGTTTTTATTTTCAAAAAAAAATTAGATCAACAATTTAACAGTGTTTGCTCCAAGGCTAACATTATGAAATTATGTATAGTATTTGTTGTGTTCAAATACTAGTGACTGTGATGCTTCTCCAGAACATGAGGATGAACCAGAGAAGGGAGTTTTTATAAACTCAGCTGTTCCACCATATCTATGATCAACAGTCTACTACCTCTGTGTCCATGTTCTCACCTACAATACAACAGTTTCAGTTATCAAGTGCTCTGTTAGCACTTTCCAGCGAGTTGCAATAGTTCCATGAACACTTTAAAGAAAATTTCCTCAGGAGACAGTTTGAGCAACAAGGACCACACAAGAAAGAAGCACCCCCAAGCACAAGTCACAAACATTGCATACATACCATGCACTTTTCCAAGTGAGCTTGGATTACATCTGGGTCAGTATCCTTCACATCCAAGACATGAAGTTCTGCTTTTACACCATCCAACACCCGCTTGCAATCTAACATGCGCTGCTCAAAATTGGCTGGTTTCTGGAAAAGCTGATACTTCGTACATACCTCCCGGAGCTTTCTCTGTTTTAATGAATATTATGTTGAAAGATTACTTTAAATTAGTTCCTCCACTTCAAAAAATAACATTTAAAGCATCTACTATCACAGATTATAACCCATCGTGCCACCACAACATAATATATATGGAATTTTGGCTTGGCAAATAGCATTGCCATCATGTATTCCTAGTCTCTACCTGAGGTGCAAGAGACATGTAATTCTGTATCATACGCTTTGAAAATATCCATTCTACGCAAATACAGAGACTTTCTGACTTTCAGCATTTATCCCATGACACTTGTGATATTTAAGCTTCCTTGTTCAATTCACCTAGGGCAGCTTGTTTCCTTATGAAAGCACATAAAAGCACATAGTATTTTCTTCTGAGGTTCAGCTGACTGCACAAAACAATTTACATGCTGACACAGCAGTGTGTAAGTGGGACTCCAATGTCTTTACCTGCAAAGCATCCAGCTGAGTTCCACCACGGGGAGACCTGCATTCAGGAGAAGCAGGAGGGAAAGAACGAGCACTTTTCTTCAGCTCCTCTAAGGTGGATTCATGAGCTGCAATCTCAGCTTGAATTTTCTGCCATGTCATAGAAACAGGAAAAAAATACATTACAAAATTGCTTGCAGAGAGAGGAAGGGCAGCTTGCTTACCACCCGCCAGAAATAAATCTACTCTGTAAAACTCAAACACCACCAGGTTTATTTTAAATATTCTGCTTGCTAAATTGAAAGCTGCTGTTACTCAGTAAAACCTTCCTAAAGAAAGAAAACACTCCCAGTTACAAAAGATAACACCTAGTGCATCAGCACAGGACTGAAATTAATTACTAAATCTAGGCTGAGCACTATCATGAAGTATTTCCAAAAGTCTTGTAGTGAGGAGCTATACGGAAATTACCTGGGCCTCCTGGGGCATCTGAAAGGCATCTATCCTATCAGTCAGGTAAGATGTCAGCTGTCTATCCAGATCTCCTAAACTTTCCTGCAAGACCTGCAACATGTGGTCGGTTTCTCGCATGGTCTGAAGCTGTTGTTCCAAGGTGATCTGTCGGCTCACCGCCTGAGCAGGACACAAAGGTAAGACAAAATGGAGCTGTAATTCAACACAAATTATAGTAGACTTCTTCAAAACAAGGCAGGAGAGACCCAAAAAAATCCTATGCCTGGAGGACTGGCTAAAATGAATCCTAGGTAGCAGCAATTTTTGAAGCTTGCTATGGCTTCTGAAATAGGAGAGTTCTGCTGCTAGATGCATAAAAGATAGTAAAAACAGATCTCTCATATCACCTCAGGAATAAAGTATTCTGATGAAATCATACCAGCTTCAAAAACGAGCAATTCAACGGGAATCAGAAACTTTGTAGTAGACCACAGATCAATGTTGTTTGATACATTAATGTTCACATTTCCTTACAAAACAATAAATTCATTCTGTTACACTGTCAAAACAAATTCACAGTTTTTTCCCTTTATTGCTTCTTCCTTCAACAGCATCTGGAATGTCACCATCTGCATGGGAACACAAATTCCCCACTACCAGCACATGCACAGACCAGTGCGTGTGCATGTGCACACACACACAGATGTGGAGAGTCGTCAACAGCCCAGTGTGCCAGTGCGGCAGCTGCCAAAGCAAACACGTTTTTATACGGCAATAAAGCACTGTTGTAACAGGGAAAACAGTAGGCAATGCTAACTTAAATGACAGCACATAGCCTCCAGCTAAGCGCACTGCATTCATGTTGCTCATTGCCATAAGGATGAACCGAAATTCCCCTCTATGATTATATTTCATCAGTGACAGAAAGCAATCCCTATCCTACAGTTTGGCAGGCACCTGTATTACCAGGATACAGAACACAAGTTACAAACCCATGCTACCTGAAATACAGGTGGTCCTCCTCTACTTATTAAATCTATAAAAGACCAGACTGAAGTAGGAGTAGAGGAAGAAAACAATCTAATAGATGAGTAAGGAGAACAATGTTTTCCTTCTGTTCTTTATTTCAGTGTGACTTCTTCCTAGCTATTTCTAAGAGTGAAAATGTCATCTATGCTCCTCATTTTTACAATTAGTGAGAAAACAACCAGTATTTATGGCAGTAGCAAGGCAATGTTAACCTCAGTTATTGAACTTCAAGTTTGGAATTTCCTTCTTGGCAAAATTACCTGAAAAAATACCAGGCCATTCCCGCAGTGCAAGCTTGCAAAACAAAACTTGATTCAAGTAATGAAAAAAAGAAAAGCATCTTACTCTTTGGACATTTTTACAAATTGAAAACAGCTGACAACACTGATTCTTTTTATCCTTTTCCTGTATTGCAGTCTTGCATCTTTGAATTCAGCTAACAAGAATCATTTCAGACTAGAGCTGAAAAATCCAGTCATCTTCAACCTTAACCCCAAGTTCTTACCAAGTGACTCAATTCTTCATAGCGGGCATTGAAAGCTTCCAACTTTTCACTGATGATGTCATCGAGAATCCCTCCATCAATCAATGTCTGCCCAAGTTCCCGAATCTGGGTTCGATTATCAGCTGGGTGACGCAAGACTGATTCCAGGGACTAATTAGCAGAAAAAGTTTTAAAGGTCAAGACACTGAATATTACCGTATTTTCAGAGCTGGAAATCTGGTTGTATACATAAGTTTAACATATTAGTTATGTTTCATAACATAAGATTGATAAGAGCACAAGGCAAATCCAGAGGTGATTTTATTTCAGATAATTAAACTTCACAGCACTTCTTGCCTATTCACATAATTTCATACTACTATAGCACTGGAAGGAATTAATCAATTTACACAAGCCAGGAGAGAGCATAGAATTTTACCATGATACCAAGTATGGGACTACCACGCACAGTAAAAGTCCACTTTTGGTGGAGGATCTTACAAACACCCATTTCCAATTCAGAGTAATATGTTCATTTAATGTGAAGAACCAGAATACTCCACACATTTCAGCATGCTGCTGAAGTGCAGAATTTAGTTTTTTTTAAACAGAGCTATGTAAAAAGTTACTCATTTGATAGAATCATTATAATACCTCAAGAGCATCATTGACAGCATCCAATTTATCAGGCAGATTTCCTGTCATTTGCACCCTTTCTTCCAGATTGTTTAGCCAAGCTGTTTCTAAATCAAGATACTGAAGCAGCTCAATCCAACAGGACCACACTTCCTAGAAGCAACATAAAAGAAAAAAATGAGGCTAGAATGCCAGATATAGCTCATATACCCCATGAGCAATTTAAATACATCTTTCTGAGAAATTCACCTAAAAGAGATAAGTAGAAAATAATAAAAAATATGCCACAGTACAGTATGTTCTAGATAGAAAAACCTGCTCAGGAAGGTACAGAGAAATAAGCACAGTAGTCTATAAACTCATGCTAAAACTATCACTGACATAGTTCATAGAACTAAGAAACAACATAACAACCAGATCATCAATAACAGATATTGAACAGATATTACTAAGCAGAGAGCTATCATTCTTACCTCCAAAGTGTGGCATTTCCCCCGGATCCGATTGCACAGTAGCTGGTAGTTCTCTAGCACAACATTCAACTCGGTCGCCAGGTCCTGACCGCTGGATGGCACTTTGGTGGCCAGCATCTTGATGTTGTCTTTGAGAATCTTCACCCTCACCTCCTTCTGTAACACATCCTCCTTCGCTCTCTGTCAAAAAAATGCATTACACAATCAGCCTTCAATTACCTTACACTCAGCTACTCACTATTAAAACCAAAGATTGGCAGTTTCACGTTGCAGGCCTTGTTGCCAGTGTATTCTTGGGCCTGAGCACAACAACATATGGCCCAAGCTTACATGGAATTCAGATCACATTAGCAAGTGTTGAAACATCCTGTTTTATCAGGCATACAAACATATTTACCATTTTTGGTTTGTTCATTAAAAAAAGACATGACTCAAAGTAAAAAAAAAAAATTAAGTTCAGGGCTATTTCTATGCTAACATACAAATAGGAAAAACAAAATAACCAGAAGGGAAAAAAAGAGACATTTGCTAAAAACAAGTGTATCAGGAAGAAAAAGGCAGGGTGAATTCACAGAAGTTATGAGTCTCAGAGCTCAGTAACTATCTTCCAAAGTTATCCAGGAAAGATGATGTAATTACCCAGGACACATGCAAATACAAAGCTGGAAGCTCCCTAAACGCTGTTGGGTGCGCTAAAGGAACACACAAAAAGGACAACTAGAAGAATTTCCTTAATCTAACTACACTCAGAGGAGCCTGGCAACGCATATACAGGATAAGTACAGCACAACTGCCAACACACAGGTCTGGAGAAACTATTATCACTTGTAAAATTTTGCCTTAACCAGAACTGAGGAAGAAAGATAGCTGGAAGACAGATCAGGCAGAGCAGTCTGAGTCTCCCTGCTCAGACAAATACAAGCCATCAGAAACAGAGACTGTCCCACGTCTTTCTTTTCAAGTTTCAAGAACAGTTTTATGAAGTTGAAATACCTGTGATACATAAAGCATTGCACTTTATAATAGAATTCAGCATAATTTTTGTACCTATATTTCAAAATTTCTTCTAAATCTAAGGCAATTAAATAAAAAACAAAAAAGAGCCAGTTAATCAAAGGGAAAATAATAGAAAATTTTGGAAACATATTTCATGGCAGAATTATCAAAAACCACCCAGCCTTATCTTAAACCTATTCCTTCAAAAGTCAGCAGGAGTTTCACTCTCTGTTTGAATGAGAGCAGAATTGGCAAACTTAAAACCACATGCAAAAACATGCCAAATTCAGAGAGTGCTCTTTTCCAGTCCTAAAAGTAGTCCCAGGATAATATTGTTACTGCAAATGAAAGAGGAATTGTAAGTGTTACAATAAGCTTACTGGCTCACTGACATAACTGTCATAATATACATAATATAATCTGGATTTGACAAAGGTAAATGTGCTCAAAGTCTCACAGATTTGCCAATGAAAAGAAGGCTCTTTCTTTCCTTGGCTTGTGTTCAGCCAGCTGTCAGACTACGTGATCTCAAATGGGTTCAAAGGACATGAATATATTAAAACACTTGTTAAGGACTGCTTCAGAAAATCCCTTCAAAAAGAACAATTCAAACCTTCAAATAGCTTTGTTAAAGCATTTGTACAAGAGAAAATTCTTTTTTATGGTCCATCAAGTAACAGTATAGTGGATACTCATTTAAAAAGTGTACACACAAGTCAAAATATTTATGGAGATATGACTGAGCTCTCAGATTAAAAAGCAGAGAATTATTTACTCTGCATATATATACAAAAAAAAAATAAATCTATTCAACTGACAATATTATAATGAGACAAAAATACCTCCTTCCTCTGCATTATTTGGCCACCAGAGCCAAAACTAGAGAAGCAGGGACCAACATCACTCACTGATCCTTGTGGATCTCTTCCAACTCAGGATATTAAAAAAAAAAATCTGTTTGTAACAGATGACGAACACACGATAACCTTACAACACACCCTTTTTAAAGTGATTTCCTAAATGTGGAATTACAATATTTAGGGGACAAGAAACTGAGGTTTGAGAGCTAGAAGGAGAAGAATGTTTTCACAATCACTGATTTAGACAGAAATAAAAGATGATACTACCACTTTTCCCAAGTTTCGTCTCATGCAGTAACTTTTCATATTCTTAGTGTTTAGCATGCTATACATAATAAGCCTGACTCAACAGCTGGGCAAGCTGCTATTTATTATGAAATCCCTACCTCTCATGGCCAAATAGAACATCTGCTTTTATAGTTTCTGCTTTAAAAATCAAAAATTCCACAAAGCAAAGATGAAAAATACCATTAATCTTGCCATGACCTGAGCTCCTTTCCACAAATATAATTCCATAAAAGGTCAACCCCCAAAGCCATAAAGTTTTGTTTCTCTTTAATCAGGCCTCTACAATGAACTGGTATTGCTGACCTTCATTTCCTCTACTGCATTCTCAAGCTCTTCAGGGGACTTGTATTCAAAATCTTTCTCCAAATATTCTTCTTCAGCTTGGGTCATCCATTCTTGCATCTCTGCCAAATCCTTCTTCAGATTTACAGCTTTTTCCTGACTTTCAGACAGGCGATTTTTCTGACTAATGATCTAGAATCCACAGTGGAGAAAGAAATGGCAGCTTTGTTACTTAAATGTCCTCGTACATGTGAAAAACCACAAGTCTTCGTTAAAAGATTTTACTAGCGAAACAGTTTCAGGCTTTTTGAATTAACAGAACACTTACACACACACAGAAACTTATGAACCCTTTTTAGCAGATCAACAAAAAACTAGAGGTGAGGGAAGGAGGAATATGACTTTTTTTCCCCCCTTCATTGCACATAAACTGGCAACAATCCTCAGAAGAAGTCAGACAGAATAAAATCCTCTTCTGATAACAAGTATAATATAGTGAGATATATCTTTATACGGAGCAATAAAACACTTTTCAGGTCTCAATTCTTTCCACAACCCAAATTCTACGTCAACAGCAAGACTCTCCAACACATATTTTCATCAGGAATTGCAACAGAAGAAGTATGTTTCTACAGATAGCAGAAAGCTTCCACCCAAAAGAAACAATTAAATACACTGGAGTGGTAGTCTATTTATAGCCTTTTATTATTCAAAGCTGCTTGGAAACAGACAAAATTATACAAGGACAGAATAATAGTCCAGACTTCAGAAACAACAAAAAAAAAAAAGTCAGGCTTTCCTCCCACACTCCCCAGAAAGAGCAGCAAAAACCAAAGTGAACAAATCAATTTTTAATTGCAAACAACTAAAAAAGTCACTGCGCTCCTTCCAGTTAGGCGCCAAGAAATATGTGTATTCAAGTTGGACTGCAGCCACTTTGACAGAGAAACAAGTAAAACATCCTCATCCCACTGTTTCACCATTACCCTGCTTCACCTCTTCACCATCATCCCAATGCCACACAACCAGACAGCTGCAGTAACAAGGAAGCACCAGGAACATGCGGATAACTCACCTGTTTGCTCAGTTTCTCCCACTGAGTCTGGCAGTCTACTAGCCTAGATTTTGTCCAAGTATTAACGCTTGCAATAGGCTGAGCTCTTAAAGCGGCCTCTACCTCTTTCATCTCTTTCAGTGATGGTTCAATTGTCTCCATTTCATTTACGAACATCTGGACACACATCAGAGAAAATGATGCTGTTCTTTAGCAAGATATTACATTAATTTAGAGAGGTATCAATAATTTTGCAATTTTTAATTATTCCAGAAAAACTTTTTAGGAGCAGATCAATACTGCATTCAATACCAGACTGCTTAAAACAAGCCTTCAGTGGTTCAAAACATCAGAACAATGCAACTAAAGAATAAAGTACAGCTTGCCATACACAGTATAAACATTTTCATAGGCCAAATGCCAACACCAAAACAACACAAGTTTGAAGATTACATGTACTAACAACTCCGCTGCTTCTGCCATACCTCAATTTATATTTTTCTCCTGGAAACAAACATTTGAACGTACATTGTAATTACTTACTATAAGATGAAATTCTACATAACTGTGATCATTATGTGCCACTGACTAGCCAGAAATCTCCCTTGTAAGACAGATATAATTCTAAACTTTAGGACTTTCATCAGAGTTATTTGCTTCTTACTTTTAAGCCCTTTGGAAGTTTAATGCAGAAAGCAGTTTTCACCCAGAGATTCAATTCTATAATCAAAAAAATTTGGGAAAAATATAAAAACCTTTTAAAGAGGAAATAATGCTAACTTGTAGGAAAATACTTGTAAATATAGCAAAGACCTTTGAAAAGCACAACATATTATAGCTACAAAAAAACAAACCAACTAAAATGTGCCCTGAAGAAAGATATAACAATATTGCTGGTGGACTGTATAGAATATGCTATGGACAGTACTTAATAATACAAGCAAAATACTAACTAAGAGATGCTACTTGTTATTTGAAAAGATTCCTTGTAAGGGCAAAACTCACTGTGCATTGGTCAAGTTGCCTTTGAAGTCCTTCAGAATCCCCTTGAATAGCCTTTTCTGTCATTAAGAAGTCTTTCACACCATCCATCCACTTCTGAACAACTTTTGAGTCAGTCTAAATCAAATACAGTAAGGAACAATTGATACAATGACACAGTGAAGAATGTATGGCTGTTACATTTCAATTTTTAGTAGCTTGCAAAGCATATTCTACAAGCTGCTGGCATTGTCTTGGTTTTCAATCAGAGCAACTTTGGTTTAATTTTTGGGTTTCTTTTGTTGGGGTTTTCAGGGGGAAGAGGGGTGTCCCAAATTTCTCTGTTCTCAAATTTATATGGATCTTAAATTCGCAACAGTGATTCTTCCATCCACCACAGCATGGTTTAAGTGACACTGCACTGTTCCAGGCTATCACGCAGCAGCAAGGGATCAGGTAAGGAGGAGAGCATGGCTTCAGGAAGTACATGATTACTCTTCACATGAAGGACCTGGCTGAAAGTTGGGAACATGCCTAAAAACCACAATAAAAACTATGCATGACTGTTTCTACCATACTTGTTTGTAAAACAAACAGCACTTCCCAGAAAAAAAGAGTGCCCTATAAAAATATATATGGGAAAAGAGGAGTGGAAATGTTAAACATACTTGACAGGTAGAAACTATGCTAGGAAAGCCATTTAGATAACAGAGAGACATAAAAGGAAAAAACAGAGAATTAGACTAATCACTAAAATTAAGAAAACAGCCTAGTTGTCTGAGGCCAATAGCAGCTACTGTACTCACTGCAGCAACTCTTAGGGAAAAAAGTAAACACACACCCAATTTCAGAATTATCTAACAATTGGCAGTTGCCTTATATCCTGCAAAGAGGTAGGATTAGAAGGGAGGGGAGACAGAAGCATTGCCATCTCCTTCCCATGCAATCATGGATGTTCCAAACCATCCTTACAAAAACCAACACAAGCTTAGAGCACAGAGAGGGATATTTCCTTCCCCTGGTTCACCCAACTCATGTGGTTGACTTTTATTAATACAGCTGGACTTCTTTTAATCAACACTTTTTACTGGTTGGAGTAATTTTTTATTGGTTTGGAGTTTTTAATAGATGGTATCTATTTATCCTGACGCAATCACCATCATAGAACAACTCATCAGCTTCACCTTCGATTCTGCATGTCACAAAGGAAAAAAGCATACACTTCATTTTCTAAAAAACCTCACACTAAGTTTTTTCAAGATCAATGTGTTACCCACTGTTTCTCAAAAAATGTTTGCATTAATGAAAACCCATTAGACTAAGTTCATGTTTATTTTTAGATCAATGCTACCATTAGAGGTCAAAGTCATGACATTTTCTTCATTCTTTCTCCATTTTGGGGGAATTTCCTGCAGGTGATTAGCCTGAAAACCATTTTTCAAAAAACAGACCCCACGAGGCTCTAACTGAGAACCATGGCTTAATGTAAAAAAATAAGTATTTATAAAGGGTGCCATTTGACAAGGCATTTTAGCACATAACTAATCTAGCTTTCCTACAATAAGCTATTTACATAGGTAGCTGAAGGGAATTAAGTAGGATTACTCAGTCAGACACGCATTTAAATAACTTGCTGAATCACAAACTAAGCCTACAGAAGTTTAATGAAATAAATGCTCCTGCATTGCACAGGTAAATAATTATCAGTGGTCAAATAATCAGTGTAGGTTGTAGATGCACAAGAGCTCACAATTTTTAGACATGAACATCCTCATTATAGAATGGCTTGGGGTGAAAAGGATCTTAAGATGATCCAGTTCCAGCCTACCAGCCACGGGCAAGGTCATCTTTCACTAGACCCCACCCAAAAGGACCTTCAACACTTCTATGGACATGTTCCAGCGCCTCACGCTCCTCACAGTAAAGAATTTCTTCCTAATATCCAATCTAAACCTACCCTCTTTCAGTTTAGAGCCATTATTCCTTGTCCTGTCCTTACATGCCCATGTAAAAAGTTCTCCTTCAACTCCCTTGCAGGGCCCCTTTAGGTACTGGAATGCTGCTATAAGATCTTCCTTACAGAGCCTTCACTTCTCCAGGATCAGTTTTTAAAATTTATTCCAGGCAGAAACAAAGATCAAATGTGCTGAATTTTAACTTATTCACTCCTACAAAAACCACATGATGTACAGCCACACAGATTTAAAAGATCTGAAAGTGATAGATAATTAAAGACACAGCAAGCCGTACATTACTAGAGGTATGATAACAGAGAATACAAGAGAAAGAAAATTTCTTCCAGAAAATACAAGATGCGAAACTGATAAAATGAGCCTTGTCTACTCTTCCCATCACATGAGTATTACAGTTTCTCAGTAAAACATTACTCCCAGTTCATGCCACTAATGCATGTGTTGTCAGCTTGGGGGAGCCACGGTCACATCACAAATAACTGAGGAGCCACCTAAGCAGCAGGACTCACAGGCAGACCTGCCACTGACACGCTCATCAGACAAACAAGGACATCTTAATCATTGTTCACCTGTCTGCTCACTGTTAAAATGAAAATATTTATATTGTTTCTTTTCAAAAACCTAAACATGAGGAGTGCTGTTTTGGGAAATGTCAGTTTTTAAAGGTGAATTAGGAAAAAGAAAGAAATATTAAAAATAAACCAATACTTGCACATAGTTACAGACAAACCACATGTCCTCCCAAGAGGTGGCATTCACTTATTCCTTTTTCTTATTTTTCTTTTCCCTCCCACTTGATTTTTTTTTTCCCCTTTAAGAGGCAGGTGCTTCAACTCCCCTCTTAGCCAAGGAGATCCGGCCCAGCCATTCTCCAAACTAATCTTGTGTCTCTGGTTTGGTGTCTGCACCAGGACCACATACCAAGGCTGCCACACCAATCTCTCCTGCAGTACAAGTTACATCCTCTTGTGTCCAATGCTGTCCACAGCATTTTTACTCAACTTGGTCCAGATTGTTATTTTAATTTATACAGTGCTAGTCTACAAAAATCTGTGTAGAGATTAGTACAAAAGGAAAAAGCAGAGAATGTAACACAACTGTCCATCCACTGACAGGTTTATGAAACATTTAGAAAACATAGGAAATGTGTAATTAAAAATACACTTCATAAGAAAACACAATGTAAGCCCCATATTTCAACAGATAGCACTAGTAGGTATTTCTTTTGTTTTCAATTACTTAATAATAGTTTAATATTAATAAAGCAACTATTTGATAATTACTTCCATTGTTTCTTCTGCCATAATTTCCTTTTCAGCTTCTGTACTTCTTTTTAAGTTAACAGGAAAGTTTTTAGCATCTTTCTCAGGGCCAAATTCTGTTCTCAGAACTACACAAAACAGTGCACTGCTTCAATGCTCTGCTCTCCATAGCAATTCAAGAGTTGCATGGGCATAAAATCCGTGTCTTTCACCACTGAGTTCTTCACATACGTGGTGGTACCAACATCCCTTTGGACAGCTACGGAATAGGGCACTTCACCTTTGACTGAAAAAACTAAATAACTGGTTACTAACTAAAAGCCTATGACTGCACACACCTACCCTACTGTCAGTACTGTACTCTCAGCTAAATATGAAAGAAAATTTCAGTTTTCAAGAGCCATTCTGCACACAGTTAAAGCTGTGATTTAGGAAAGTAGGTGCATGTACAGACCACTCAAATGAACATGATGTAAGTGCAAAAAGAAGAATTCTGCACATATATAAGATAAAGAGGAGAAAAAATGCTGCTAAAACTGATGAGTGAAAAAGGTTCTGCTCAATGTATCTACAGATAACCACAGAAACTACAAAGTTGCAATCATTTGAAGACAAGATTGATAGAAACTTGCTGTACAAAGGATACTGAGGCAGACTTACGTGCAGAATATTTATTCTGTCCTGCTTAATAATTAGTAAGTGTGACCAGAGAGTGCTGGGAAGCAAATAAGACATGGTGGGATATTGTATATTAGCTCAAAGTGAGGAGAAAAATTAATGAGGAGGCAGTTGCTGGAAAGTAACCACCAAGGCTTTGGCTAAGCCTTTGAAGTTAATTTCTTCTAGGCTCCTGCACAAACCACCTCACTCACAGCTGCTCCACAGCTCCACATCATCCCACAGACTACTGCAAGTAGCTGCTGTAGGATGGGTTTGAAGGAAGCAGACTAAAAGCAGAAACACAAGTACACACATTCCTGAATACATTCAAGGCAGAAGGGGCTGGGGAGGGGAGGGACAGCTTTTATTTTTATGCTCCAGGTAGTACAGCTTAAAAAAATGAATGCCATTTTTCCTCTGAAAGCCTGCAATTCTTCTTCCTACTCATAAGTTGTTTTGTGGCTTTTATTTACAAGTTCACTAGCCTAGACTGGACTACCATACCCATGCTATTCATACACACAGCTCCCACACACACGCTGCTGAGAGCAGCTCAAGTCCTAAAATAAAAAATTAGTGAATAACACTTCACAAGCAGGATCAAGTTTTTCCCTTTAGGCATTTTTCCATCAAGTAAAACTTTTCATGGGAACATGGGTGCATACTCTGCTCTTAATTGGTAGCCTACTCTTAGCTGTCATTTAGTTATAATCTGTTACCCCTACCATCATTTCTTCCAAGTCTGTGGTTTAAGAAGAAAAAAAAAAGGCTTGAGGCTTTTACTAATTCTGAACCGTAATCAGTAATGGCTTGTCCAACTTTCATTGCAACATCATGCAACTCAACTACCTGGAACTGGTAATATAAATTTCAGTTTAAACATGTGTACCTATACGGAATAGTTATTAAAGAACCTGTCTGGCTTAAAATGAATTTTTTAAAAAATTTAAAACAAACAAACAAACAACAAAAAAAACCCCACAGTCAAATTGAAGTCTGAATCCACTATCAAATAAAGGAACCATTTTCTGCTTCAAGGGATGGGAGAGCAAGAACAAAAGAAACTTTTTGGGAATATTGATGGTGTGCATGCCAGTGCTCTGAAGACAGTGCACACAAACAGTTGCTTATGTTTGTAAATTGTGTGATATGATACATTCTCTGTGAAGTGGAAAAGAATGTAAATAAATCCACACATTAAGACATGTTTAATGCACGTGAAAATACATATTTTTTAGCTGATGCACGAGTATCTTCCTCATGAAAGAATTTCTATAGCACTTTCTTGGTTTTTAAATTTTAAAACACAATATGAAAATGAAAATACTATGAAACTCATTTAAGTCGAGTTAAACAATATTCTGGGGAAAAACAACATCACTGTAATTGTTCTTTTATACTGCTGTGATCAGCTTATAGTCCAAACTGATGTTAAAGAATATGTAGTGCCTATTTAACCTTTAGGTCACAATTGTCATGGGCTAAATCACAATATATTTTCATATTTACCTTCATTATTTTTAACTCCCCCCAGAAGAATACAAGTAGCCTAAAGAACGGACTTAGAACAAGCACAAAGAAATCAGTCTAATCAGCAAATATTGAGTCTGCATCAGTTAAGATACTTAAGCACTTTTCTGTCCCCTCTATCAATAGGTTAAACATCTACGTACCCTTACTTTTAATCCCTTCATTTTTAAAACAGTAGGATTTTCTGTCTTGCAGAACTTCATATGCATGTGTATCTATTTATAAAATAGGTAAGAGTGCTGAGCAACCTTAATTTTTTAACTGTCCTTCCTGTCACTTCAGAGACCATGGCTGGAACTGGAAAAGTCACTATACCTAAGCTTTTTTTTTAACTCCCTTTTTTAACTTCCTTGTACTAATTCCTCATTACTGTTGACCAAAACCACACTTGAAGGAGCAGATTTTCTGTCGAACACATGGAATTACCCTTTTAGACTAGTAAGGCAGTGGGCATCTGACACCAATCATAACAAAAAACATCAGCCCCTACTGGGAGGAACAGCACAGCTGACACGCCCTTGACTTTGGCATAACCTTTGCTTCTGGTATGGAAAGAGGGACAGTAAGTGAAAAGTATTTCTGTTAGAAGGCAAAATAATATCATGGGCACATTAGAAGTTCTCTTCTACACTGCTACAAATATACTATATAGGCTTTCAGCCTCTGCCAGACTAGTGGATCAACATTCCACTCCTCAATCAGTTTCATCTGGACTCCTGCAGGAACACAGAGAAAGAAAGGTCTCTAAAGCAATGGAGTTATGCAACAAAACAAAAAAAAAAAACTTTTCCTTTTACCTCAAATATTCTCAACTTGGGCATAATTTCCTCCAGTACTTTAACATCTTTGGAAATCTTGAGCTTTAACTTATCCCAGCGTCCCTGCACATCCTTGAACTCTTGCATGTAGGTGTTTCTTATATCCGAAGAGGCACGCTTCTCCAAAGCCTTTGTTTCTTCAGCAAGTTTATCTACCTTGGGCTTCTGGGCTTCCAGTGTCTCACAAACTGTCTATAACAAAGAAATAAAAAATGTTTCCTTACATACAAGTGCAAGTACATCAAAAGTTTCATTGTGCATAGGGTAGACTCGGTGAAGAATGATACTCCAGTTACAGTAGTTATTGCAGCAGAGATGTCCAAGCAACCTCTTAAGCAGCAAAACCTTCAGCTGCTCTACTGGTGCAGCAGCAGAGACTAAAGAAGGAGTAGCAAAGCTTGACCATGCAGCAGAACATGCTCAGGCACCTTCACCTCTGATGTGCTGTGCACTACTGGCACTCAAGGCAATAAAGCAATGGCTGTACTACCCTGCACTCACAGAGGAAAATGCAATGTAGACAGACCAGAACCTCAGCAGTTGCATTTCCCAAAAAAATGTTTGTTTTTTACAAGCACATGCAAACAGGCTGAGTGTGTTCTTCCAAGTTTTATAAAGTAAAATATAATGTCTAGCTACAAAAACACCCTGGATACTCAAGTTTTGAAAACTGCTTTTCCAGATGGGATACAGGGAGGACACCGTCTCCATATATTCACTATGACATTGCTGTTATAGAGTCACTCGACTGGAAAGAGCTAATTTACTAATATGAATATATATTTATAAAATATGAAAAAATAGCCAAAACATGAAAAATGCTGCCATTTAATTGAACTCATCATTTTGATTATCCTGCTTCAAATTTGCTGAAGAGAAATTCACAATGAATGAAACAATTATTAATTTATTAATGGATTTAACTTTCTAGTATATACATTTAATGTGTACATGCAGGATGTGTGCATATATATTTTGCTGTGTTTTTACTGAGGAAGAATCTTTTTCAAAATATTCACGTTCTCAAATTTACTTTACATTTATTGTGGTTTTTTTTGCTGGAAAGTATACCATTTCCTCTAAGACAGAGAGGTAGCAATGAGACTGGGAAGAGGAATGTATGTTTCAGCAAACAAGGGCTTTCTGTGCAGGGGACCACAGATGAAGCACCTATCAGTGCCTGCTATGGTGTAGAGAGAGCTGGACAACCCCAAGGTCCACAAGCAACTCCTCATCTGCATTTTCTTCCTCTCTCCTGTCACACTCTTTAAAGCGCCTACACTAGCATAGTATGTCCTTTCAGGGTAATTAGTCTTGGAAGAAAATTGGGCAGAGGCAGGAAAAAACAAGCCTCCAAAGGCTAAGCGCCATTGCAATTCATGTAGCATATGAACCAGAAAATCTCTGGCAAATCTAAATAATACAGAAGCAACCCTATAGAGAAAACCAAATAATCGAAGTTTGTTTTAATCTTATGGTTCAAAAAAAGGCTCAAAGCAGTAACACCTGTTTACTGGACTTCTAAAAACCATCACTCTGCTAAACAGAGAAGGATATAACAACCTCTCAGCATCCAGCAACCAGAGCTCAAGAGCTCCTCCAGAGTCACCTGCAGCCTTATTAGGCCACCACACAGGGAAAATATATGCTTCTGAATGTGCGGGGTAGTAGAGGGGGCAGGACAGTATTTGTTTGTTGAGTTTTCTCAAAGAAACCAACCAAAAAAAAAAATCAAAAAAAAAGAAAAAAGTACTGGAGATCTGGAGATGCACAACTGTCTCCCTGGAGAGAGGTCCATCCTTGCCCCAGTAACTGGTATTTGCAAAGCAACTGCATCCATAGATTTTTGCCTATTTTATAGGCTCACAACAGGAAAAAAAATACTGTTTCTACAGGACAGAATTTTTATGTCAATTACCTTTATGGCTCACAACCACTGTTTCCCTTTGAAAGGTAATCTGGAGATACCCAGCCCTCACCTGGACATGTCCCTCAGCAGCCTGATAAACCAGCAAGCCACCTCCAAAAGCAGGTTCCTCTCCTCCTCACACCCCTCCTGCCACCCCTCTGAGCAGTATTAGCTGCCCCACTGGAAACAGCACAGGAGAACAGAGGGTCACAGTAGGGGAGCAGCTTCCTTGCTGCTTCAGTGCAAAGCTGAGTTACCTTTGCCTGCTGCAGGGCATTCTCAACCCTGCTGGGCTCACTCAGGCCACTGGCAAGGGAGAGCTGCTCGCCCTCCAGCTCGCTCAGTGTGTGCTTCAGCTGCTGCAGGGACTCCACATACTCCTGGCTCGGCCGGCTTTCTGCCTCTGGTACCATGCAAAAGAGTAAGGGAACAAAATACAAGGTAAGGAAACCCAAATCATGAGAGACATGAACATAATCAACTTTCCAAGAGCTAGCAATGTTTTTCCTTCTAAAAAACATTTAAAATTCTATATAATATAGAAATATATTTTATAGAATATAACAATAAATTTACAATTACAACCCCCCCACAAAATTTACAAACTCAATCCCATTTTCAGACTTTAATACACTTAAGCACCTAAATCTATTCAGGTGGGGGGGTGATAGAATTGATAGTATTTAAATGATATAATATTATATCAATAATAATCCATAGTATTTAAAATATACAAACCACCCCAATTTAGTATTTTGCATTTTTAAGCTTTAGATGTATCTACTATTTATCTGCAAACACAGACACACACATATATCTACTATATATAGGAAATATAGTATAGCATATATAATAGCCATATATTACATATAAAATTAAATATACACACTATATCTAGTGTGTATATTAAATGTAAGTTACATAAGCTAGTATTTACAAATCTGTGTGTACACATATATATAAACTCATAATAGTGTAATAATAGGGTTTGTGTTTTGATTGCTTCTTCACTTCTTTTTAGTATATTTACCCACACAAATATATTTAAAAAAATAGCAGTTTTCAGCCTGTTTCCAGAACAGAGACACTATCTAGGAAGAGCAAAAAGGGAATTAAAGCTTGGATGGAGAATCTGCTCGCTGTCTGCAACCACATCTCAAAATTAGTTGGATCCAGCCCTGTGTGGAATTCCAGGCAGGAGACAGCACCTCACTGGCATTTCAGAATGAATACAGCCAATTGGAATAACTGCAGCAAACAGGATTTTGCCTCTAAGTCCTGTACTGTGGTATGCACATTCTCTGGCCTTGGATTCCTAAGCAATTTTGTTACTGCCACTAGTGAAAATCCATCTAAGCCTTGTTCTGACTCACCAGGTAGCTTTTTAACAGCTTACTGTCAGAACTGTCCCACCCTTTATAAATGAATCAACATTTTTAGAGAGAATCAGAGTTATCCAGCTTCCTATTCTCAAAAAGCCAGGATCAATTTAAGGATGGGGAAAGAAATTTAATGCAAAGCATACAGGTGCACTGTCACTAAACTACAGCAAATCCTGAAAAAGAAATTAGTTAAAATAGACTCCCAATGTAAAAAAAAAAAAAAAAAAAAAAAAAAAAAAAAAAAAAAATTGGGACTGAGTAGCACTCCATGGGAGAATTTTCAGAGGCTCAAAGAAGAGCCATGAAAGGAGTTGGCTTTCTGTCAGTCAAAGCCTGCCAAGTTCACAAATGCCCAAGTGACATCACCAGTTGGTACCACCAGTTATATGGCTCTGGAAGTTTTTACCTTGCAGCAATTCAAAATATGCTGTAAATAAACAGCTTAAACCCTGAACTGACATTTCCCTGTGTTCTTCAGCAATATTTCTCTGCAGGTTGTCTCATCCAAAAAAATATACAAACACAAATTTAATGTACTAGAATATATACAATGTTTCTACCAAGCAATAACTGGTTTAAGAATACTAGTAACACCTCAAGTGAGGTATGGCAGAAAAAAATTAAAAGTATTTTTGCCACATTATGTATAATTACCAAAATATACAATACCAATAAAATCACTTACAAGTACATGAACTCAAAACAGCTACAAAATAACAACTTGTCACAGTAAGAATGAAAGCATACCCTTGTAATTTGAACATGGCTGACAGATAATTTATTCATACAGTTTTCTGCATGGATATAATTGAAGTATGCAGGCCTGGTGTAACACATTACATAGATGACCTAACAATTTAGTAACTGAGCCTATTTTTATTACACATGGAATACAGTGTTAATGCTCTTCCATTTAGGGCCGTTAATAAAACGCTTCCTCAAATTCCTCTGAAACAAAAACTAAGAAAAAAAAAAATCACTTACAGGTCGGTGCTCTTGCTATTCATCTGTAAAGTATTACCAGAACTACATATTTCATGCACTACATTTAAAATCCTTTAGAAACCAGCATGACTGGTTTGAATACTCATAATGAAATTTTTAATGCAACAACCCAAGTAGAAACTGCCTGAAAAGCAAGCCAGATTCCAAATCATTTCAAAGATGAAATTTCCAAAAGGAATTATGTATGACTAATGTTCTCGAAGATATGAAAAAGAATAAATTTCACACGCGCACTTCCATTTCACAAGGTTCTTCTCATCTTCTGTTTTTCATTTCTAGAACTATTTATTTCTGTAAGTGCCAGAGAGACACAGATTTTCAAGCTACATTATCCACCTTAAATGTCTTGCTAAGTAGTTAAACGAAGTTTCAGGAATGTTGCATCCTTGCATAATCATTTTTAACACCATGGAATGATATATTTTTGAATTGTGCACAGAGGAGGCCATACAAATATTCTTTCAGGTAAATAAAATAATTTTGTCAGTTTGACCCAAAGCCTAGCATAATCAACACAAAAATTCTACCAGAATTCAATGAGTTTGCAGTCAGCTCAAAACAAACAAAAAAACCCCAAAACACAAGCAAGCAGGAGGCTTTATGTTAACATATGTATTTATACTTATTTTTTTACCTTTTTTCAGCTGCTGGTGACGTTCCTCTAGTTTCTGATGAGTCAACCTGAAGTGATCAAGAAAACCACTCAAGTTCTCCTGAATGAAACTGGGAGACATGGGCTGAGAGGTGAGTGTCTTGCAGGTGGCTTTCAGATGTTCCAACTGTGGACTCAGGCTTACAAGATGAGTTAACTCCTTCTATAAGAGATTAAAACCAAAATCTAAATTCACACTTGCCCTGTAAACACAAAGATTTTAGTAAGCTACTGCATCACAGCTCACCCACATTACTAGGGTGACAACACTGAAGTACTTTTGTGACAGAGATACCAGAATCTTCCAGTCAAATCAAGTGCCTCGCATGCTTTAGAAATTGAGTTATCTTACTGACTAGGCTAAGCTCCTCTGGGGCATCCTGTGCTTCTGACAGCTTCCAGTCAAAGTTAACAAGTTTTGCCAGACTTACCTGACATAAGTCTTTCAGGACTGCTGAGGACTGGGATGCTGAAGAAGTGTCATTTTTAAGCCAGTCATCCTTCTGAATTAAAGTCTTCTCAAGCTCATTCATCTCCTTTAAATAAGCATTTATATCTTCTTGGTACTTTATCTTTCTGGCCACTTCTTCTAGATTTTGAAGCACATCTTTCCACCCTGACAAAACTTTCTCCATCACAGATTTTACATCCACTGTAGGAAGCCCATCTACAAAGATTAAACAAATTATCATTATATTAACAGCAACACACTTTCATTAACAGGCATTTAACCTTTCCTTTCTTCAAACACAAGTGCACTATCGCATAAACCTACAACACGCTTTCAGCCATCAGCTTCAGGACCATGGCACCCACTGTGAAAAGCTTCAGCTGTAGTCGGCAAGGAGGGGAGGACTGGACAGGCTTAGCAAATTGGGGCATATGTGCAAAGCATCTGGCTGCAAAAAATGTGATTGCCGAGAAATCCAATGGAAATCAGTATTTTGCAAAAGGGCCAGTATGCATGACAGTGATACTTCCTCCTGTCTGGATGCTACAAGTCATAGCAGCTTCACCAGAAGTCAAGTGCATAGCAAATCTAAAAGACTGCCTCTAGATGATATGAACATCTCCTTTATAGAGATCATACTTCAGTGATGGAGCTTTGTCAATATGAAACAAGATTTTGGCAAGGCTTAAACACTCAACTTTCATGGATGTCAACTGCAAGATTCCATGGATAAGTGTTTTAATTGACAATCTATCATTTTACCAATAATAGAGACATCTCTCTCACCTTTAAGCCGTAAATTGTGACTCTATCATTAAAAACACACTGACAGTTTTTACAAAAATACATAAAACTACAAAAAAAGTACATACATATGTATCAAGCCTAAATTTGGCTTGAAAATTTTCACTTCTCTATAGCAGTTATATTTTAAAACCTTTACTTAAAACCAAACCACTTCCTCAAAAGCATGTAACTGACATTGTAACTTACTGAAATAAAATAATTTCTTAAAATAATCCTTAAAAGACTGCAAATCAACCCATGCACATTAATAATATTGCTTGTCTATAAAGTTTTAATAAAAACAGGACACATAACTAAGTAGTAACACTAACAATGACTAATGAAGGAAAGAAAACAGAGGGACAGGGAAGGAATAAATAGCGATGTTTAACTGAAGACAATGTATTTCAATATTATTTCCTATCAACTCAACTGATTAAATCACAAAAGAAAAACCTCCAAGTTGCTTACCCTTTCCCATTTGATCCAAAAGAATGTGTCCACTTCGTTTCAGTTCATCTAACTTCTGGCTTTTTTCAGCTCTTTCCTTTTCAATCACCTTCAAAGTGAATCCCAAAAGAATACAGTGACAGCAAGGGTTATTTTCCTGGACTTTCCTCTTTTCCCCCAGTCATATCTATTTTCCCACTACTACCAAAAACACATCCAGTTTTCTTGGACACAACACTTTCTAAGATGCATGTTAGAAGTGCATCTTAGGTGTTGTACAGAAAACAAAGGCAGGAGTTAGCTCTCACAAGTGCCTGGCATGCAGGAGATCAGTACAACAGCACCAGGAATAAAATATTGTTTAAAGGCTTGATTATCCCACAATGTACAATAAGAGTAGGACACCAGCTAACAAAATTCACTTGTGATCAAAAATTCAACTGTAATTCTCTAATGTGAACCAGTGGAGAAAAGACCTTCTTAATAGTCCCTTCATTTCTACAGTTTTTACTGAGATTTCAAGAAGGGAATAACTGACCCATTCCCTAGAAGTCCAAATAACTAGAACTATAGCACACTAGTAATCCATTCTCATAAGCTCTAGTGCTTTACTCTCCTTCACAAAGATATGGAGAGGGAAATTCTCTATGACTACCAAGATTTTTAAAGGAATAAGCTCCTCCCACAAGTCATACATATTCGTGAACATTCCTTTGTGAGTCAATAAGTGGAATACATCCACAGAGGAAAGATGAGCTCTCCTCAACCACAAGACCATAACTTCGACATCCTCTGTTATTACAACAAAGTATCTCCACACTAAAATCTTTCTGACACTCATGTCAAAGGTCATTACTCTGGTTTAGACTTGCTACAGTAAATTCAGAAGCATGCATTTATTTGCACAGCTGGGGAAAACAAACTCTGTCCTATCCACTTACAGCCCAATCATTTAAAAACAGTGTTGTTCATGGGAACCTGGTGCTCATCTCAGAGACTCTTTTTTAAAGAGTTATAAACATTCATAAAGATCTATAAATAAAATACTGGGATGGTTGTTTTGGTTTTTATTTCCAACAGTACTGTCATGCCAAACATTCCCATTGGCACCATTTTGCATTAGAGCTCTAAGAAGGAGCCTCATACATATTTTTTAAGTATTGTTTTTGATTTTAAAGCAAATTCAGGTCCTGTTAAAGCTTCAGTAAGCCTTCATTAACAGAGCATGCTCAAGGACCAAAAAAAGGCAAGAACACATTCCTGACACAGAAGAAACAGAAAACAAAATGGCCATTTCACAGCTCACAAGATTCTGCAAAATTATGTAGTCTGTCTTGCAGGTCAGCAACACCATACACAAGCTGTAACAATCAGGTTTTCTCCAAAATTAATAGAGCAAACAATGCGTCCAAGCATTATAACAACAAACCACTTTAGACCCTGGGTCGTACAGTGTTTGAGGAGTGTCACAGTACGATTCAAGGGGTCTGTGAGCAACCCACTGGCCTATGTCTACCAAAATTATATAAGTGGTGTCAATCAAGGCCATTTCCAACTGTGAAACATGAAACCAAAATATGCTACTTAGTGTAAAAGATAATAAACCTAAAGACAGACATTTTTCTGAACTCTAAAGGAAACATCAGTAATATGTTTTTTCAAATTTCTTGTGGATTATGCAACAACACCAGCAAAAAATGTGTCCAGCTGGTCAGAGATTTCCATGTATGTCCAGTTTTGAAACTATTTAAATAAAGGACTTAATCCCCTCAAAGCCTGTGGATCAGCTCACACCTCCAGCTAATAGCCAGCTTAGATACAAAGTATACTATTCACCGAGACACGCTCTATCTCCCCATTTTACCTTCAACTTTTCTTTCATGCTTGAAGTCTCTCTCATCTTCTTAAACTCTTTGATGTCTGCAGCCTGAATGGCAGATTTTGATTTTGAAATCCAGTTCAAGAGCTCAGCACTTTCAGCATCAAACCTGGTTTAAAAGGTCAGACAGTTGTTTGTTTTTTGGTTTTTGTTTCATTTTTTCCCCATTCAGTCACTCTGTCTTAAAAATCAGAAGTCTTAAAGTCCAGCACATTATTAAATCCCAAACCAGCAAGACTGTACACAAAATTCCTGCTTCTCTTATTACTACTCACAGGAAGTAGTGACAGACTTTCAAAAGCCTACCATAATAAAAATTATGCCCGCAGTATTAGCCTTCCAGAACAAATCAAGAATACATGGTGCATTTTATTTCTCTTTTTTTTTTACCCATAGCTTCACACAAATTATAACTTTTTTTTTTAATATGTTAAAAAACAGATCTCTCAACGCCAAGTATTTTGAAAGCAATAAACTAAACCTCAGGAACAAGTCAAATAAGAATTAGAGTTCTAACTTTCATAAGTCTGCAACACTATTTCATCTGAAGGAAAAGCTAACAGTGGCAGTGACAGATAACAAACATTTTTGCACACTTAGCTGACTAAAGATTAGCTTACAGCTTACTGGTTTTGTCTACAGTGGATGTGTCTATGCTAACAACTTTGTTATGCCTACAACCTCTAAGCTATAACCTAACACCAGCAAAAAAACCCCAATCAACTCTCAAATGGACCAGTTCTGTACAGAACTTGAGAGATGGACACATACACAGGACAGACCAAAAGTCAGATCCTATTACAATTACACTACTTAACAGAGTGAATCCTAACATGGAATAACAACACCTCAATAAATGCAAGTGTCAATCACTTAAAAGTTTCCATGGGAAAACTGGCAAAATTCTACTTACTGGTCATATGTTGGTTTCAACATAAGTAAAATGAAACATGCAAAAGCATCAGAAAATTTATAAACTCTTTTTACTAACCCTGTTTTTCATACAGTCTGAACTCTAGGAAAACAGATGACAGATAAACCAGTTTTACTTTCAAAATCAAAAATAGCTTCTACAACTCATGAGACACAGAGAAAGGACAGATGGGTTGCTGACTGCTCTACGGCTCTGGGACACCCACACACACACACCACCCTCACCAGAACTTAGAGGGTTTGACCAGTGTCCTCAAGAGGGTTTGGGGGGGGTTCCTCACCCCTTCAAACCTCCATTCCTCCCCCAGAAAATAAATTTTAAGAAAAAATAAATAAATAAACACCTCTCTTCATTGCACAAACACACATCACCCAGCACAGCAACCCCCTAGTCTTGACGCAGCCTCTATCATATTTTCAAATGATCTGACAAAGATTTTAACCAGTGACACTCCAAGGAAATGCTCATTTCCTCAGCCAAGCAAAAAAAAGCAAAATGTTGAGCATACATCATTTAATTTCTTAAATTATCTTGAAACAATTACATTTGTTTTAAGTATACTGCTTAATAAAGCAAATTCAACACGAGTTCTTAAACATCGTTTAGCCTGAGAGGAGAGAAAGCTCCAGGGAAACCTTATAGCAGCCTTCCAGTACCTAAAGGAGGAGCTACAAGAAAAACAGAGGGGGACTATCAGGAAGTGTATGGATAGGACAAGGAGTAGCTTTTAAAGTGCAATACAGTATATTTAGATCACATATAAGGAAAAAATTGTTCAGTATGAGGGTGGTGAGATACTGGAATAGGCTGCCCAGAGAAGCTGTGGATACCCCATCCCTGGAAGTGTTCCAGACCCAGCTGGATGGGGTTTCAAACAACCTGGTCTAGTAGAAAGTGTCCCTGTCCACAGCAGGGGGGTTGGATTGAGATGATCTTTAAGGTCCCATCCAGGCCAAATCATTATATGAGTCTATATATGTAAACCATCCGGCCGCTCCAGAGCTATTTGTCAAAGGAGATATCACTGTAAAGCTATTCTTATTACTAAATACAAGGGAGATGGAAAATATTTCTGAGCCTCTTTTTTGTGCAGTTTCTCCCATTTTTCTCACATAGTTTATGGAATTTAGTAATAAATAAATCAATAAAAATGCTTGGCACTTTCACACCGCTTTTTAACCAATGACAAGATATTTTTCCTAAAGAAAGAAAATACAATTCTATCTTTTCAGCAAAGGAGCTGAGGCACAAAGGACTGAAGACCTGCTTCTATGAGAAACAAAACACCCATTTCCCTTTGAAAGTAATGGAAGCTGTAAGTTTTCCGTTTCTCTGAAAACAAGACTGTATATAACATTCCATTCCCATTCAAAGACTCACAGAACCGTTAGAGTTGGAAGGGACTGGAGATAATCTGGTCAAGCCCCCAAATCCAACCTCACACCTGCAACGTAAGTGTTGCGCACTTGCATAAAAGGACAAAAAGCCAAGACAGTCTCTGTAGTATATAACGAGCAAAGGAAAAATGGTAGTGACATATACTTACATTTTCTTTGCTTCACTGTCCCCTGGAATTTGCCTTTTCTTTGGGAGTGGTGGTGGGGGCAACTCCTGTCTGGACTGTTTAACCACTGCCTGTTCCTTCAATGGTGTTTCTGCAGCAGTCTTCTGTGAAACCTGTGACATTCCTACACTTCCTACAGCTTGAGTCACCTACACAAAATAATTTAGGGCAAGGATTACATGTCATTTTTACACAAGCTGAATTGCTTTTTTTGTGTTTTCTTTTATTCAGTCATAAAAGCCTCTTTATTCACTCCGACAAAGAAAGTACCACCCTGAGCTGTCATGAAGCACCTTTATCATAGATTCACTCCAGAGAAAAACATCATTATTCTCATTTTACAGACAGGAACCAAGCATCAAAATTCTGAGTTCAACTAGAATCATGCCTCTCCAAGTGAACTACAATTAAAAAAAATGAGCATTACGTGTATTTTCTTTCATAATGTGTTCACAAAAAGAACCAAGGTACTTGGAGTTTATTAATAGTAATTCTACATTTTGTATTCCTGCTCCATAAAAACAAGCCTAGATTTCATAAAGAGCTGATCACAGTGAACTCGACCTAAAAACTCACTCAGGTCAACAGAAATCTCCTATGCTCGGTATCAGGTTATAAGGTAAGTCCCAAGAGACTCAACCTGTGAGTTCTAACCATGTGCTTGATATTTAAGGGGAGTGAAAGGACAGAGACAGGAATTGGCATTCTCTGGTGCTTTGACTCAAACACAAGAACAAACTAAAGCCTCGTGGCCAAAATGAACCCCCACTGAGACTGCACAATGCATTCACTATACACTAAATAGACCATGAGTTAGTGCCATGGTTTTCACCATAACAACATATTAATATCACCAAAAAAGCACATATGAGTTATAAAGCTGTCAAATAAAATTCTCATAGAAACCAGTACGAATTCTGTCTAAATAAAAACATTACCAAGCACTCAAAATACTAAAATAAACATTTAACAATCCAGCTTGGCTATCATCATTACATGTCAAACAAACAACTACTCTATTTTCAACAGATGAGAAATCATACTCACAGAGCATAAATACTTTTATGACTCCCATTTATTTATCTACGCTGGGGTTTGGGTTTTGCCTTTGTTTTCTTTTAGTATCAGATTTAATCCAGTCCCAGCACTCTTAAAATGTTTAAAGGCATTTGCATTGACTGTTAATACATGGCAAGCCTGCTTTACTCATCAGAAAAATGAAGCTTAATCTGTGTGAGAAAGGAGTAATAGTACTGTCAGGTTAACAATTTGGGCTTTTGGAGACCAAAAACATGGACAGCTTTGTCAGCCCCACGTGAAAAAGCACTCACCTACCTCTCTAGCCTGATGCCTGGGCAATTTTGCTGACACAGTTTCAGGGAAGTTTGCCTACATACAGTCACATGAAAAGCTAAAAAGTAATAAAGCCTTGTAAATACCTGGTTGGAGTAATCCTCTAGCTTCTGAACCAAACTGTCCCACCTCTGAGTTAGTTCTTCTTGATCCTGATCAATTTGACTGGATGCTCTGCCATTCCCAAGGATTTGGGCCACATCCTGACCTAGTTCATTCAGCTGGTCTAGCGTTTGTCGTTTCATACCCATGTCCTCTTTCAAAATCTGTAGTTAAAAGAAGAGATTAAAATATGACATCAAGTATTCTACTGCCCCTTAGTTTTAATTCCATGGCTAAGAGGTGAAGGGGGTTGAACAGGTGGTGACAGGGGTGAAAGATGTACTAGCTGAGCCAGATGAACAGTTCTTTTGTGTAAAAAAAGCACTAACAGACAATTTTTTTTTTTTAAAGAGCACATCCTTGAAACATCTAGAGCAGAATCTCTTCAGTAACAGTTACAAATTATTCATTCAGTTACAAGCTGCTCCAATGAAATTTTAAAAAAAAAACCCACACCACAAACCTATACTTTGAAAAGCACAGCTGACTGGTGGCCTACAATAATATCCAAACCCTGTCAAAAATTTAGGATGGCTGTTCCAGAGTTTGGAGCACCAACATGGAATGGCCATGGAGTAAGTGGCACACATTTTTTAAATTCAAGTGCAAGAATCTGGCAAGGAGAGAATGTTGGCCTGGCTTCTAATGCATCATGCATTCACAGCTCCTGCTAGGGTCAAACCAGTAATTTGTCACTCATCTAGTCTATGAGATTTGATGGGATAGAGCAGGATAGCAATACTCACTGCTAGTTTTCGAACATTCACGCTCAGGTCTGTTTGATCTTTAAAGTTGCTTGTCTGGACCTTACTCAAAGCCTCTTCTTTCTCAGTTAACCAAGCTTTCAATAAGCACTGCAGATCATAAGAAAAACAGCACAAGAAAATGCCACGACTGTCAAACAGCTATTGACAATTGCTTCTTTAAGATCTTCGCATTTAAAGAACAATTCTGCAGTCTTTAAATGCAGGAATTGCAGTTCACTTTAACAAAAATAATACATAAAAGAGGACAAAAATATCAGATTAGGCAACTAAGTAATGCTTCCAGCAAAACAATTTCAACAAAATCATTCCTCAATATATCACAGCACACCTCCCCCAAAGTTATTTATAGCAAACATATCCACTATAAAGCTAATGCAGGACTTATAAATCATATTAGAATATATCAAAATGGCATGTATGCTGTCTCTTGTTTTCCACCGTTCTTCCTCTGTGACTCAAACCCAGCTGTTACAAACATTTTCTCGCAGAAGTTACACCACTGGTAATTCCTATTTCTTTTAGTCCAGGCAGTTGATCAAAGACTCAGGTACTAATTAGTCACTTCCCTGTTTATGGTACCTACTTACAATTGCAAAATAACTTCAGCAAATCCATTTCATTAACTACTGGAAGCAGGAGTGATCTGCTCTCAACAATTCTAAATCAGGTCTTTCATTTTTTTGTCTATGAAACCTGTCCTGGTTCTCACTTCTCTTGTGTCACACAGCACTCCTGCAATAACACCAGCAGTAACCAGCATCAAGTACCTGGAAGAATTTTATGTATTCTATATTATGTTGCCACATAATGGTGCTGCTGGACAGCAGTCTCCATGGACTGGAATGCCCAGCTCTCTATCAAGCTCAGTTGCACAGCCATTGGTGCACTGCTGTTCCTCTCTGTTTAAAAATAAATCATACAGCAAGACAGACCCTTTTGTTCTTTGAACAACACACTTTACAACAGTCACAAGGCTCCCCATTCTAGCTATATATTTTTGGCATTGCCCCAGAACTTACTACAGCAACTTTGGGCCACAGGGCTAAGGCAGTTTACATTTCCAATATAAACGAATATGCAAAATCTACAGACAAAGTATGATGGTGGTGGAAATGCCATAAGGCTGTGAGAAAAAAAAAAAAATTATAACACCACATGCTCCTGGAAAAATAATGCTGGCATCCCAGCCAACATATTTTACGCATAAGAGGAGCTCAAAAACCCCTCATGCATTCAGTTAATTTCTGCTAAATCAGCAGTCAAAGATAACTCTGCCTAGAAAACTGAAACATAATTACCATAGTACTAAGAAGTCTCTGGCACTGATTGAGGAATTTGTTTTCCGAGTGGTAAGAATTGTGTTGACTTGACAATGTGGCATACAAAAGCTTTCTAGGCAGCCACAAAAAGACTGATGCATCACTGTTGCTCATCTCTCCAAGTGGTTGGGCAAAACAGAAATTGCTTGTACCTAAGGGGTTTAGTTACTTTTGTGTTATCAAAGTGTTTGTATTCAGTTTAAGTAGTTTCAGACTATAATTTTTTTAAGTCACTTAATCATTCTTGAGGATTTGTAATTCAAACTCATTAGTAATAAATGCATTGTTCAGGTGAACAATGAGCACAAACAGGCGCATCTAAGCAACCAAAAAAAAACTTCTATTTCCTTATTATTTGCCGACATTCTACATTAAGCACACCGATTGTTTCACTTTTACAGAGCAACATAGTTACACACAAAAAAGCAACTGCAACAGAATACAACACTTTTAAAAGTATTGTAATATTCAATGAGTGGCCCCAAACAAACATACAGGTAGAAGAGGACAGAAACCTGTTAACATAATGACATAGAGTCACCAAAACTAAGACACTTGAAGGCCATACCTCAAGCATACACAGCAAGGATTTGGGGGGAATGCTTATTTCTCAACTCTGAGTTACCATGCCCAAGAGTTGCCAGAAAGCATTAGCACACGATTTTCTGGATATACGTACACAGGTGACAAAGCATGATTTTAAAGAAACATATCTAAACAGATACTTGGCATGGGATAAACCAGAATATTAACGTTGGGTCCACATTAACAACAAGGTCACAGGAGCTACAAATTCAGCTTATCAATATACTACAAACGGATATGGGAGGGGTAAGGCAGAAACACGTATGCAGCCCCAAAGAATGCAGATGAAACATTCTTGTCAAAGAAACCAGGCTGTAACTGATACCAGTTGCTATACCAGCACTGTTCTATTTCTTTCAAATGTCTAAATCTGTGAATACTGCAATGTTTAAACAATAGCTTACAGTGATAACTACCATCATTTAAGAAAAAAAAAACAATTTCAGTAAAACCTTCAAAGAAAAAACATCAAATATTTTAAGCTGAGACATGAAACAAGCTCTAGCACTAGGCATGCAAACATAGCACATGTAACTGTGTTACCATATTTTTTATGCCATCAGTTAATTTGTGTTTAATATATATGTAAAACACATGATATCAAAGAAAACACTCACAGTGCCATCTTCCTCATAAATGAACTGTTCACCTGAACTCAGCAAAATGAAACAAGCTGCATGCTTCGCTATATTGACAAAATGCTTGATGTTACTGATTTTTAAAATAGTTACCTATTCATCACTATTGCACAGTTGTGTACATGTGTTCATGCTGGAAGCACACATACCTTAATTGGGAAAATTTCTATAATTATGAAACTAGCAGCAAAATGACAATGAATTTTCTAAGTGTCACAGATATTCCCACTTGTTGGCCATTTGGCAAGATACCGTGGAAATTATTTTAATAAGGCATTACAAATTTTCATTCTTAAATTTTGGAAAGATACTCCTCTTGCACTTCAGAGCTACTCTACTCCTCAAAAAACACTGGGAACACAAACAATAACAAAATCTAGGTTTTCAGGGTTTCTTTTCCATGAGCTGCTCAACCCTAATCAGGGGTTTGATTGTTTGGGTTTTTCTGGTTTGTTGGTTTTTTTTTCCTCTCCACAAATCAACTAGTCACTCTAAGAAACGGAAACAGCTACTCACCTGTTCTTCCAGCAGCTCCTGCCATAAAAGCTGAATTTCTTGCAACTTGACTCGCCGATCTTCAGTCCAACGGCAAACTGCTGTCCACCGCTCACCAAGCCTCTACAACAGCACAAAACGCTCAGGAACAATGACAAACCTCAAAGAAACTCCAAAACCAGATATTCAAAAGAGTAGTTTCTATTTCACATTAACTTCTTTCTACATTACATCTATTTCTCTGTCCATTATTGCTGTATTGCACAGAGCTGGTGATTAACACCATCAAAAACATTCACCTATGGCCTTAACTCTGTTTTTGCTCAAGTCTTTGAGCTATTTGATTGACTTAAAAAGGAGTGAACAAAGTAGCATGAATTCTGTTTGAATAAATTCTGTCTGACACACTACTTCAGGTTACAGCCCTAACTGACAGGAAAACACTTCATATGATACTCCCTAGATAAATTGTGTTCATGTCTTCAAAAATTTTTCCTATCAGATTTTAACTTCCTAAGGAAAATAACTTACACGAAGTAAGAGTTGCACTATGCATCTTCCCATTTAATGAAACTGCTGAAAGGATACACTACAAAAGTACCAAAGTCACTGGGAATGCAAACAGCTTGACTAATCAGGAATTGAGCTTGAAAGTCACCAAAGCAATTTTGCAGGTTTTAGCTTGAGCTAACTTAATTATTCTTTAAATTATTATTACTCCTAAAGAAAATACTATTTTAAACTACTTTCTAAGATAAATTGTCTTTAAACACAAAAATGTTAACAACCACATGCAAATGCTTCGAGTGCCTAATACTAGAGTTAAAAAAAGAGGGCGCTAAGATTTTACCTGCAATTGTTCCTCCAGAATAGCTGTTGCACTTTCCCCACTGCTTTCATCAACAATAACCACCATGTGTGTTAGGGAGTTGACCTTCACCTGTTCTGCCTCTAGGTCACTCTGCAGGTTCTACAAGAACAAATCAGAGGTTACCAACTTTGAATACATTTGCTAATCTGCTGTTTTGACCACAGTGGCTATCACAGCTGCTGTGGCAGACAAATTTTTGTACTTCAGATTCAACAGTTAAGCACAGATTCTACCACTGGAAATTACTGCAGAGTTTAAACAAATGTAAGCAAAAGGCTGCTAGAAATTAACCCAAAACCGTTCTGTTAAAATGCTGGAAAAGATGGAGTACTTTAAGTTGTATGCCCCATACTTGACTAGGAGAAACATATAACAACTTCATTGACTTTCCATATGTCTGATGTTATAGGAAGGAAAGCTTAAGGTGTTCCTACACAAAGCTGCTATTGTTAATGAGAGTAACATAGGGCATGCCAAACAGAAATCATTAAGAACACTCATCTGTTAAGAGCTGACAAAATAATTCTCGTAAGTATCAACAGCGCAATAACTGACCATGATGCTCCCAAGGTAATAGTCAAAAACTGCAGAAAACATGCAGTTCTGATTAGTTTAAAACAATCTGTAGATTTAAATATTCATACAACTTCTAGAAGAAGAGATTCCATGCTTAAAGCCTACCACAAAATATCCATGCAAGATCAATACACCTTTACAGCATTGTAAATGTCACTTTTTATCCCGACTTATCCTAAGATACTCTATGAAACACATGCCTCAAACTCCTCAGACTCTGAAAACAAAGGAAAGAATTCAAATGTGGGACAGAAAACTACACAGACTAAAAATACTCCACTGTTCTTGTTCTGTGAGGTATGTCCCATGCTGGGGAGAAGGTCAAACCTCAGCATTGAGCATGAAAACTAAAGCTGCATCCACAACAAATATCAAAAGGACATCTTTCTCCACAAAAAGATTGCAGGATAGAAAGTCTGGACTTGCACCCAAAAACTCAACTGAGAGAAAAAACACTTCCAAAATACTGCACACATCAGAAAGCAGTGTCTAAGCACCCCTTAGGATGTAATCCATGTAAAAGCAGGGACTGGAGACAGTGACTTGGAAGGCCCTGATAATTTTAACTCCCACGTTATTTTAATGTGCAAGTCTCAAGCAGGCTTTAGCAATGCCTGCCAGTCATTAAGGGCAAGCTTGTCCACAGTACCTTTCACACTGTCCCTCACACCAACAGTTTACCAGGAGAGGCCTTAATCTCTGCACAAAGTAAGGGTAACAATTTTCCTTAAAAGTTTCAGTTACTGCATGAAGAAAATATAATAGTTCCTGCTACTTAGCACTGCTCAAGCATTCAGTTAAGACTTCTAATTCCTTTCTACACCATCATCATACTTTTCCAAATAGCAAATGCAGCCTATACATGACTTCTGACACAATTAAATTTCTCAGTTAAAAATCCACCAGCGTACACATCTTCAAAATACTTCTCCTATACATATTACATAACAGGCAAAAGGTTTACCTTATGTTCTTCCAGCTGTTTTTGAAGTGACTCCAAATCTTCTGCTAAGAGCTGAGATTCCATCTTCTGAATGCGCTCTTCTGTGACTGTCAGCCAGTCAGACAGCTGCTGCAACTGCTGCTTCTGGAGCTCCATCAGCATGTCATGCAGGCTGCAGGGGGAAGCACAGAGTTATTTCAGAAACAGCTTTCCCAAGGAAAGGAACTACATTCTAGTTCATACGGGAAAGACGCAAGGCCAAGTTACCTATCGTTAAATAAAATTTTCACCATTAAGCTAATGAACACAGGTAAGCATCTTTGTTTCTTTCTCAAAAAATGTTCACAAATTACATAATTTATATGAAGAGATTTTTTTTCTTCCAACAGAAGTTAGCTGCTAATAAATCCTCTGCTGAGAGTCACAACAAAATGCAGTTTCTCCCTTGATGGCCTGCCTTGGTAACTCACAGGTAGGAAAAAATTCTTCTAAATGCTTTTTAGTTGTGTAAATACCCCTAGATATGCACATTCACTGTACACTTTGAGAAACTTAAATGTCTTTTTAATATTGTTTCAGTAGTTTATGTAACTACTGCATTCAAACACCATATATTTAGTCTGGCACATCTACATAATAATTCAGAAAATACTTTGCATAATGATTTTAAAAAACCCAATTCGTTATACTCATTCTTTTTATTTCACACTGGAAGGTATGAAGGGGGATTTTGTATCACAAACTGAAAAGCTAATTCTAAAAAAAACATCTTATAAACAGGTGCAAACCAAATTCTTCAAGACACAGCAAGTACCAGAGGTCAGTCCTGCATCTCTAGAAGAGGTTATGTGCCATGAACTCACCGGGACTGCCTGTCCATGCTCTCCACCCTGAGCTCCTCCCAGCGAGAATTCAGCAGCAGCATTTGCTCCTGGATCTCAAACTCTTCTTCAGGTGACAGATTTCCCTGGGCCACCAGTTGGTTTCCAGCCTGCAGAACATTGCCCACACTGCTCTGGTGTGCAGTCAGTTCCATCATAAAACCCTGGAAGTGGTATAAGCAGACACATCACTGTGAGGTCCTACCAGAGTTTATGACTTGGTAAATATCCTAAAAATTTATCATGTTTGAAACAGTGCTGTAGAATGAACTGGGACCATCAAACGCACAAGGATGGAAGACCTGTTCCTTTCCTCGACTCAAGACTTTGCCTGAGCTACAAAAATTCTGGATCCAGTAAAACAGAGGGGAAAAAAAAGCTGACCACCACAAAGATCTGTTTGGAGGAAGACAGCCTTTGAACAAACACACCAAGAATATGAAACTAGAATTTACCTATGGCCAACAGAACATAAAACAAGATCTGAAATATATTTTAGGGAAGCAATTAAAACCCTGTGAGTTCATAATATTAAAAAATTTATACATTTACTATAAATCTAGAATGCCTCTTCCTTTGCTTCATGGCTTTAAAACCATAGCACAAGGAAAATATTCCTCATATTAATCAGCACTCAGATTTTACATTCTGTTTTATACAGTAAGATGACACAGGAGCAAGCAAAAATATCTAACACAACAATAAACTTCTAGCAATAATAGGACATTTGTTCAGATTTAGAATGGAGTCAAACCAAAATTTGGAAACACAAATAATTTGGAAGTATCAACATGTTTCTGAAACAAACTATCCTAATCATCACAGGAGGACCACAGAATTAATTTGAAGTGATTATCAATTTCAGCACTACCCTCATTTAACAGCAAGTGCCATAAGGCTTACCAGGCTTTTCAGTAACTGGCAGCAGGAAAGTACAACTCAGTCTGGATCAGACCACCTTTGTATTATAAACCCCAGCAAAAGCTGACTTGAAAAAAATAAGATTTCAAAGCATACTCCACTATAAGTTCTTCTAAAAAGATCAATTTCATCTTGAATAAGGACTAGGAAATAGCAGTTCTGCTGCTTATACACGCACACCAAAAAAAAAAAAAAAACCACCACCAAACCACCACAGAAGAGTTTTCAAGAGAATCTTACTTCATGGGTGGAAAATTGTTCTTTGACTTCCTCAACATCACCAGATATTTCCTCCTGTTCCCGAAATGCATCCTCAGCTGACAGCAACCATGTAAGAACTTCTTCCAGAGCAACCTGGTAGCTATCCAAGTCCATATCCACCTCTGTCACTGTGCTGGGAGTCTCTGCTCTAGAACTATCCTGGTCTTCTTCAAGTGCTACAGTCTAGGCAGCCAAGAGGAAAGTGATGTCTTAGAAGTGCAAAGAAGATGCGCCCCCAAATGGTATTAAAACAGCTAAAATCTCTTAATCTCTCATAAAATGTTAGAAGCAATCATTGGATACATTTTAATGAGAAAGGTCAAAGTCACTCTATTAAAAAAAAAAAAAGTGCAGTAATAAAGAACACAGATAGAAAACATAACTTTAGTCTTGCCAAAGCCTCATCACTACCACTAACCACCACAAGTCCCATGGCAAATTCAGTTAAAGGTTCTGGACCACCCTCTTCAGCTGATCAAGACACATGAAACAAAGATAAACAAAAAAAAGGCAGCATAATACAAATGGAACTTTATACCTCAACACACAGGATTTTGTACACGCATCCAAAAAGAAAAAGGAAGACAGAAAGACTGAAGTTAATGACAAAGAAAATACTATGATTTTTTCATATTTTCCCAGTTGTTCTGCCCAAGACAGAAGGCACGTTCCAGAGATAACTGACAAACATGAAGATCAGCTAAAACTACAACTCAAGAAAAGAAGGTCTGGTTTCAATGACAAACAGACCTGCTGCACGCTGAATTCTCCATCCTCACATTCCTGCTTGTACCTCCTTGGAAGAGTTTCCACCTCCCGAATGTCTTCCATTGTGACTTGCTTAGGAAGGACCTCAAACAAAGAAGTTAAATACATAATAATGGACTTTTTGTCTGGAAGCTGCACAGCAACATCTGCATCAAAAAGATAAAACATGGCGAAAATGAAATTAAGACAGTTTTTTTAATCATTACATAGAACACAGGTAACAATTCACATACTGTACAAATCTCATATTCTCCTGCTTAGTAACCTTTTGTAAGCTTTTGACACTAGGTTTGACATGCATTAAAAGCAGCATGAAGTAGGAAAAGAATTTTTTTTTTATGTTTTCTACATGTGGAAGTGAATTCACATTAAAAGTCTTGATCTTTATGAAGTAAGAGCCCAAACATGAAGTTACTAAGGAATAAAATCCATTTGGAGAAAATTGTTCCAAAGCATCTCCCAAGCAGAGATGCAGTTCAAGGACAGTATCCTACATAAACATTTCCAGTTAGGCTCTACCCCCTTTCCCATAGTTGGTCAGTTAATTTTCTTATTTTTCCACACTGGAAAGAATTTTACTGACCCAGGTTCCCTTCTCTTGAGTTATGAGCAGTACCCATTCAGTTAATACTTCTTTTTTTTCATAAGAAGATGGTGCTTGAATCTATAAAGTTTGAGAGCTTGTCTTAAGGAACAAACCTTTGGAGGCTCACTTCAAAGCATAGCAACAGCTCAGTATTTTAAAAAGGAGCCATAAAGGTTTCCTGGTAAGCATTCCTAGACAGAATGTACTCACAGCACTGGCAGCTACTGCTACTCAGTGTGTAAGTAAAGAATAACAGATTAGAAGCTCTTAAACCATCCCATTCTACATAATGCTCTACTGTATCTGAAAAGCACACACTCCTTCAGCACTACTCCTACCTAAAATGAAACAAAGTCAGGGTACCAACTTCACCTTCCTTATACAATCTCTGGATGGAAAGTCAACCCAAATCTTAATAATCAAAACACCAAAACCTACACATGCACACACACCTTTACCCTACAAATGACATTATTTTAAATCCAAATTTAAAGGATTTAAATAAAATAGCACTGCACAAAGCTGATGGAATTTTTATTCATACTTAGTATCAACAGAAGAAATTTCTTTCAAGAGAGCTAAAAAAAAAAGCTTCTTGTCAAGTAAAATTACTATATCCCACCTTCAGGATCCAACAGTCTCTCAATTCCTAAGTGGTTCTTGGCTACGCTGAAAGCATTTTCCAGTCTCTCAACCGGGGACATCTTTGTAACTTTATCCCAGCTGAAGAGCTCAGGTCTAAAAGTAAGAGCAAAACAAGGAAGAAAGTCAGTTTTATCCAAAAGGAAATTCTATATCATACAGAATATCATGATATGGTAGCTACCCAAGTAATACAATCATACACATATATCTAAAACACCAACATAAGTGCACATGCATACACGTATAAAAAAAAGCATATATTTTTACTTTTTAGTGAGAATCTGACAATCACAAATTAATTGACTGGATGTCCACAGCAACATCCACCTTCCATTCTATGTGTCCCAAACAAAGTCATTGACTGCAACAGATCAAATACCACTAGCAAGAACACATAAGCTTTGTTTAAAATTTATCCCAGAACCAGATTTCCTCAATTTTTTCTTTCATAGCATTAGTGTTACTACACATTTTCTGCATCAGGCACTGCTGGGTAATCAAGAGTCACTGTTCCTGGAAAAACCTCATTCCAAACTTGTGATGTGACTCAGGGACCACCCCAGGCCATCACAGCCAGGAGAAACAGTGGACTCCACCCCACTCACTCACCCTTCCCCATGGTCTTTTTTCCCCAATAACAAAATACAAGAAAACACACAAGTCACGATGCAAATCAGGCCAAGGAGCTGATCAATTTGCAGTGTCAGCAGCCTTCATCTAAGATCAGTGTTAACTCAAGAACACCTCCATTCCAGCTGTGCACCCAAAACACCCTGGTGGATCTCAAAGGGAAAGAGCAGGGCACACAACAAGAAGCAGAGGTAGCAAGGAGGGCCCATCCCTAGTGGTACCCGCACTGATGGGGGATGATCTGCCAAGTGCTGCAGCAGCACAGCTGTGAGCCATTAAAACACCTTCCATTCTCCTGCAGTAGTGGCTTCTCATCAGAACACTGCTATTGATTCTGGACTTTATAGAACTTGGGGGGGGAAGAGACATGCCTGCTTTTAATTCTTTTAATATTTGATTCAGTTGTAAACTGACCTAAGAGTATCCATTATATGTCAAGCCATTATATTTGTGAAACAGGAAGGCCATAAGCCAACAGAGTCTAAGAAGCAAAAAGCCAGAAGAAAGCAGGCTGAACAGGAGCAAAGATATGCATAGAAGCTCAAGGAATACTGTACATTCATACAAAAGCAACAAAGATAACAGATTAATGTAAATCTTCAGTAGACAGACTGACTTTGAAAACAAAAGTTTTAATAAATCACAACTAGGTACTTATTTAAGAGTGAGAAAATCAAACCAAAAATCAGACTTCAATTCAAAGAGGAACTAAGCTAATATTAGTAAATGAAAGAGACCAGTACAGTAAACCACTAATAAAATTATGAGGTAATAGGTTACTCACATGCTGCAAGTGTTACAAGTTATTAGATATTGTAGTCAAGAGATAGCACAACTAAAAATTGTTGATAGATACTTAAATAGAAAAAAAAATTAAATCTATTAATGGAACCCATGGAGATTTTCCTCTTTTAAGTGTCATATTAAGCTAAAATAAAAAAGGAGTACTGAAAAATGCCCCTTAGATAGGGAAGCACTACTGTCTGGGTAAGCTAAATAGCTTTGTTGTCCTACCACTTCTCCAATCTCCTTGTTCTTTGCAAGTGCTTTTAAAGTCTCTCCTTCAAAGTTAAAAAGAGAAATCCAGCTCAAAAGAGATTTCTCAAAAGTATAGGGAAAATGGTGTTTCCCTGGCTAAAGGACTTGTGCCTAGGGACAACAAAGCTGAATTCTGACAGGCCAGCAGCTGTCAGGCTCCAAGGAACAGGGAATAAAAGGCTCAGACCCAGATTTTTAGGAAGCCACAGGAAAGCACTGTTACTCAGTCAAAGCTTTCAGCTTTTACTACTTAACAGTGCTCTGAAAAGGGCAGACAGACTTGAGACCCTGCAAAGCCTAAGTACATAGTCACCACAAAATAAGGACAACAATCAGCCCAAAACTAATTTTGCTGCTTCTCTCCTTCGGCTTCCCTCAGGTCACCCAGGTCTTATTTGTGTCTAAAGCCGGCACACTCTCCATCACAGAACTTTACACATTCAGCAGCAGAGCAAGGCCATTACAGGCAGTTGTGCTGGTAAGGAAAATCACCACTACTGCTCACACCATCCAGAGAAGGGACTTAGTAACACTTCTGGTAAATTCCAGCAAGACCTTTGCTAGTATTGCTGTCCTTGCATAACAGTCCTTCCAAACTTGCAGAAGCCCTCAGTGTGGCGCAGGCCCTTCTTACACACCAGTGCGGGCTGGACACAAGTCAGCTCTAGCCCCAAAGGTACAGACGTATGTCAGGGCAGACCTGTCCTGAAGCCAGCAAGCCTGTGACAGAGCCTATTGCAGTCAGCACCAGCCAAATGGGCATTTAAGAACAGAGAATGGCAGGTTCAAAGTTAACATATTTTCTGCAAACACTTTGCTTCTGCTGGGTATAAATATGGGTGTTTGTAAAGCATTTGCTGTGTCAAATACCTGGTGGCCAGGAGGTCTGGTTAAGTTCTAGGAATTATCAGACCATTTTCATATTTAAATGGTTATTTATGAGTAAGAACAGACAGACCTTGCAAAGCAATGTGATGACTTCATTTAAGGGACACTGGATTAGAATAGATTGCCCAGTAGATCTCAAAGAAAAGTTTTTCAAAAAGGAAGTTTAAAAAGGTATGCAAGTTCAATAGAATCTTTAATGATGATTTATTTAAACTACTGAAGAGTTCTTCAAAAATCAGAAAGAACACAAAAGATCTGTGCAAAGAAGATTTGACACTATTCCTTATAAAGTAAAATGAACAAACTAAAGGATACTCTACAGATACCTGAAGTGTTCTATTACCCTTTGATATTATGCCCAACAATTCTCCTGAAAGACCTGCATACATTTTCTTTCAAGCAAGATATATTAAGAAACACCAGAAAAGCTACAGAGTCTCTCATTCCTTCATTTTTAAGCTTCTGTATCTCCTTATTGAAATTATATGGCAATCTCCAAGGGAAGAAATGTTTCTATTTGCAGAGGCGGGCATGTAGAAGGAAGTAAGTACAGATGAAGGAGATGGTCAACTCCCCCTTCCCCTGCAGAGACCCTTTCAATATATTCGCTGCAAAATGCATACCAAGTGGGATGTAAATCCACTCCAACTAGTGAGTGTTTGCGCATGTGCAGGAACTCAGTGTTACAGTCCTGCCTTGGCTCCAGCCTTTGCAAGGCTCTGGCAATGTCCCACCAGTGCTATTGTTACCACAACAAAAGGCAAACAAACAAAAAACCTGGCCAATGAATCACTGAAATAGGCTTGAAGCTGTCAAATGTTCAAGCACGAAGACACAGGAAAACAGCTGTTTACTTCACTAGGTCAAAGATAAGCGGTTTGCTACTTACTTGTGTCTATGAATTACAGCATTAAAGGCAAGTCCATCAGCCCAGCTTGTGGTGAAGTTCAAAACGTTGACCTGACTGTAAGGCCTTGTGGACTGCCGAACCCAGCTCAGCAGTATCTTCTCACTGTTGGTCTGCTGCAAATCTGACATGATGTTCTTCATGACATCCTTCACCTGCAAGACAGCAACTACATCTTACAGACACTTTTCCTCCTTACAAAACCAAACTACTTCACAAATCATGGAAGTCTTCCCCACAAAAAGCTATGAATCAAACTCCAAATCCTCACATGAAATTTGGGAGCAGCAGTCTTCTGGCCATCTTTGCACTCTACTGAATACAAGAACCAGGATGCATTGTGCAATAATGACACGTTACTCCTACATGACAATCCTCCTCCTCTCCTTGGTGCTGCCTAAACTAAGCATAGGGAATAATACTCCTCACTGCCTTGTGCTGTGGTTCCACCAGTAAAACTCAAAAAATACAGCTTGCATAGGTTTTCTGCAAAAAGAGGATATTTGCTCATCCAACAAAAGTACTTTGTTGTTTGGATACTAGTCATACACATCTGCCAAATCCCTCCAAGCAAATTCAATGATCTTCCCAGATACCTGGATAAAGCAGGAGCAATTCCATCTACGAGACTAACAAACTTATAGAGCAGCTGTAAGATGCAAGGCAAACACAGCTACCTAAACACTAAAACAGTACCTGCCTCAAGCCCTTGAGGAAGGAATATAAATACAATGCTTCAGCCCGAAAAGTCTGTCTGCAATTAACACCAGCAGGAACTAAACTGAGCAGCTGAGTACAACTGGGCACATACAAGAATACAGATCATGGGAGGCAGCCAATAGACTGAGAACAGAAACCAAATACTGGCCTGCCTTTATTTACCAGCCCAAAATAGAAGCAATATTTTTTGCCACCAAAAGCCTGGGAAGGTTTGCGAAAATCCCAGCAGAACAATGTACATGATTATTGGAAAGGAAAAGATCTCACAGCAGCCCTCACCTGCCAGTGCAAGATAATGCTCCACAGCAGCCCCAGAGTCAGCTTGTGATTTCCATCAACGATGTCAGTTCCTCCAATATTCACCAACTCCACCTGGAAAGGTTGGATCAACTCTCTATTAAACACTTATCACAGCTTCAAGGCACAACCCCACCCCACATCCCTGGCTGTCCAGCCAAGTATTACCAAGTGCTCTGAAATAAAAAGCAGTTAAAGAGAAAAGCAGAGTTGACAAAGAACTGTCCACCTGACTTTGCCATGACAGCTGCTTAAACAACATGGCAAATATGGCACTAAAAATGATACTCCACTGGAAGAGTCTTATTCTCTCCTCTACTGTATAGGTGTGTAGCAGCAGTCAAAACTGAATGACAGAAATGCAAGCATGAAGGATCTGACAGAAAAGTTAAGGAAGTTTGGTCCCAATTTTTTTTTAATTTGACTGACAAATCAATAAAGTTGAAATTCTTTACTTAGAACCATTCTGCTAAAAGGATGAAATTCATAGAATCACTTGATCACCTATACCCTAGTTTGTCTGATCCTTGCAATATATACTTAAACACTTCTATAAATTATTTCACAGGTTATGAACACTGCATAGCCCACAAACCCTCAAGCAACAGAATGCAACCGCTTCTCAGTGGATGCCTTTTCCCTCCATCCTAATATACAATACTTTCTAACGACATTAAGCAGTACGCATAAATCAAGTGCATGACCTTAACAACCTTCAGCTAACTAAGACTGTTTTCTTCCAGAAACCCAGATCCTGTCAGCTTAAGGAAGAAATAATTAATTATTGCAATTCAGTACCGTTTCATTTATTGTTAGAATAAAATTAATCAATTTCATACTGAAGAAACCCATTATTTATCCTTTTAAAAGTTAATCAATATTTACAGTACCTCAAAGAACAAAAACAAACAACCCACTGCTACCTTTGTCTGCTTCCAAGAAATATGACACTTGTCCACCAACACAGAGGGGAAATGGGAAATTGCAGTATAATACAGCATGTTGGTATCACTCTTCAATCAGCAGTTTATATAAATATGCCCATGCCTTCTTGTATTTGATGTATTTTATTGCCAAAATGTTTTTATTAAGTTATTTTAGTGCCCTGACATTCACAAATAGAAATTCCAACTATAGAGAGCACACTTACCAGGAATTGTTCTTCAAAAAAGGAAGAAAAACTGAAATCACTTTACTATAGCACTACTATCTTCCAGGCAGTAAAAACAAATATTAAACAAAATAGTTGTTATTTTTATTTTTCTTAAAGAAGGATTTGATTTTATTTGCTTGTTTGTTCTTTTGATCAATTACCAAAGCTACAAATTAGAAACACTAAATGTTTGACAGAGACCTGACAGAAGTCAATGAAAAGACACTCCTGGAAACTGAGAGCAGGACATGAAAAACAGAGCCATGAAACCTGCCATCCTCTTATAGATTTCTGCACAAGTTATGCAGCATTACCAGAAATTAGTTCTTTGTCCTGTTCATCAGCTATGCAATAGCAAAGCTTCAAGGCAGGTTTTTCTTGGGAGCTGCACACATCTCAAAAAAGCAGTTTTGTGATTAATGAGTTAATACCATTATTAAGTTTGCATTTTCAGATCTCACAAAATTGCTGGAGACTGAAATTCTACATCAGGTAAGAAACTATAAACAGTTTACCCATCTCACTGAATTCTCAGTTAGGTACAAAAAATCTTTATTCTCTACATTCTGAACTCATTTACACACAAGAATAAACCAAAGAATCTCTCAAAAAGTTGTGGAAAAACATGCTCACGTTGTTCTGATGCAAGACTTGCAGTACTCTGTTGACGTTATTTAAGGCATGTACTCGTGTAGAACCTCGTTCTTTAGGCTGAAAATAAAAAGTTACAGTCTGTTCAACATCAGAATTAACATACCAAACAAAATTAGAGGAAAAATTAAAAATTCTCCAGATTTTAACTTTTTCTTTAGTAGCAGTAGTAAGAAAAACCAAACAAGATCATCTGCAACAATTTCAAAATGAAAACTGGTCAGACCAATATTCCCCAATTCAAAACACAGAACAGGCCTTGGATTCAGAATGTGTTTCAGCTCATGTTCAGTAAGTCCAGAATTTTCAGTCCCAGCATCTACAGAATTATCAACTGGGAATGCAAAAGCAAACGGAGAATTCCTGGGGAAAATTTGAGGCCATTGAATGTTTGCCAGAGTAGCTGAAATTTTTTGGCTCTCAAGAGAGAACAAGCAGCAATTTGTTTTTCTGGCACCAAAAGCCTGCTAAATCTTTGCACACTGGAAAGAAGTTACGCTTCCTGACTTTCCCTTCCTTTTAATATCGGGGGAATAAAAAAACCACCCCACAAACAAAAAAAAAAACCCCACCAAAAAAACCAAACCTTCAACTCTTGACAATACCTGCCACTCCATTTGCTTTTAATCACCATAATTTAATTCCTCTGTCAGAAAGTGATCATACTGCAAGAACATGGAACTGAACTTAGCATGCAGTAATCAAAAAAACTCCTGTTGTCTTCAGCATAATTCAAATCACACCACAAATTATTAAAAGTACTAGTGAACATATCTGTTTAAAAACAAGGCAAGCTTGCAACATGAAATTGTATTTGACTGAAGGCTCCTCATACAGTCAATAAACAAATTTGAGACTTTTTATAAAGAGTGAAATCAATAATTTAATCCCAAGTGATGGCACAAGTTTCACCATGTCTCATGCATCTTTCTGAAGAGCCATCACAGGAGACAAGTTTTCAGCCACACACACTTTCCCATAAATGATTCAGGCAGTTTTCAGCCTTTTCCTATCTGTAGACAAGAGAGTTTTTCAATGGAGATGCAGATTTTTACCTACTCTTTTTTCTTTCTTTTTTTCTTTAAGGGATCATTCATGAGCTTACTAGAAGGTCACAGGTATCCAGCTGAATACACGTCTACCTGAACATCCAGAAACAGACCTTTAAAAGATCACTATTAAAAACGTGCACTATGTGAGTAACACCACTGGTTTTACATACTTTGCTCAACAGTATGTAAACCCTCACAAGAGGGTTACACAGTTAAGCTTCAGCCTGACCCTGGATCTCATGAGTGGAGTTCATGGGAATTTTACTGGAACTGTAGAGAACAAGTACACATCACAAGCAAAACAGGGTTTTAAATAAATTATTTTTTTTTTAAATCACATGCCTCACTGTGTTTTGTTTATTCATTGGTTTAGATTTTTTTAATAAATGGAAATATGACTCAGACATTTCTCTTACCAGAGGTTTCCCTGTCAGACCCTCCAAAAGGTCCAAAAGCTTCCTTCCATCTTTCAGATCTGTGAACATGTCCTTAACTGGGGCCTTTCCACTCTGCAGAAGAAACAAAAGCAGTAATAAAAATAGTGCTTAAGCAGAACTTCCCTGAAAAGAGATACTTTTTCCTTTGTATCTTTTAATTTATTCTTATTTGGCACTGAAAGTACTAAATGAAAGCTAGGGGACTGCTACAGCTATCAAGAAGGAACCTTTCCCTTTTTAAGTGGTTTTCTTCCTCCCTATCACTGTGGTTCTGTGCATCAGCAGCCTTGTACTAAGGAACCAAATCAGTGCATTCTGTCTCAGATTAGGGTGGATGCATTAACATGCAGAGATGGCAAAGAAAGACAACTTGGCAAGTTTGAGGAGACATTTGAGAAGGAATGCTTTGGTTTGGCTGCATCTAAAGAAAGAAGAAACTGAGGCTTTTCAGAAAGAAGCTATTGGGACAAGCTCTCTCTGATTTAAAAAAAAAAGACCAAAAAAACTTGGAATTGAGCCCTGTGTAAGATACCACGGTTCTACACAGATGAGTAGATCAAAAGGTATAATATTTATTGAAACAAATTGATCACTTTCTCTAGCATGGAAAAGAAGCATAATATGAAAATCAGAGCTACTCTAAATCATAAATTTCTACTTTTTGCTTTCCTTGGGAATGGAGGGACTCTCTACAAAAATTGTGGTAGATGAGAGTGGAATCGTATTAACCTTTTCCATGCTTCCTGTTAATCTTGTCTCTTCTGGGACCATAAGAAAGTTATTGTAGGACAGTTCTATAGGGCAGGGGGAGAAGACACAGCCAGCCAACAACTAAGTGCATTTCCTTCATAATATTCACCTGCTGGAAGCCAAGAAATCAATTAGACTACTGCTTTCACTGTCCCTTTCAAGTGTCACTTTGAGGAGAAGAAAAATATTCTCTAAGTACCACCAAAAGCTCCAATATTGTCTTTTTCTATCATCTGGACTTTTTAACATTGCTCTTCAGAAAGGAGGCTGTCAAAGACCCACCTTACATGACATGAATTAGCTGAGATAGGTCTCTTCTACCTTCACTTATCTCCTCCTGCCCTACAGCTGCTGGTAATTGCCAAATACTGGCTAACAAATCAGAAAAAGAAAACTGAACAGCCTAATGAACCCCATTTTTTCGCAAATATCTGGTTTTCCCCAAAATTCGTAACTGTTTCATAAGTGCTCAATTTTAGTTAGATTTTATACTACAGAAAAAAAAAAAAACCAGCTGAACACCTGCAAAGCCATATTTTCCTTTCTTGTACAGAAACATAATTAAATGTAGCTCATCATTTCAACCAGCTCAACAGTGACAAGAATGATCTTCCTCTCAGACCCCTGCACTTTTCACAGTTGAATCAGATGCTCCACAGCTGCATAGCAACTTAATGAAACCTTTAAAGTGTGCTAGAGTCTACAATGGGACAACTGGCTAGAGAGATGAGGGGGGAGCAGTGGCTGTTGTCTACCTGGATGCCAGCAAATCTTTTGACACATCCACACAATCATATCCACACAAGCAAACTCATGCGTGTGAACCAGACAAGTGAAAGGTGAGGTGGATTGAGAACTGGCTGAACGGCAAATCCCACAGGGTCATTATCACTGGCACAGGGTCTGGTTGGAGGCCTGTCACTACGGGTGTCCCCTAACGTTCAATATCGAGCCCAGTACTGTTTAACTTATTCATCAATGACTTGGATGGAGGCACAGATGACCCCTCAAGCAAGTTCACTGATGACACAAAGCTGGCTGGAGAGACCGATACCCCAGAGAGCTGTGCAGTTTTTCAGGAGGACCTCGACAGGCTGGAGAGGTGGGCAGAGGGGAACTGTGTGAAATTCAACAAAAAAAAGTGCAGGGTTCTAAACCTGGGGAGGAATAATCTCATGTACCAGTACAGGCTTGGGCTTATCTGCTGAGAAGCAGCTATGTGGAAAAGGACCCAGGAGTGCATCCTAGTGGACAACAAGCTGTCCATGAGCCAGCAGTGTGCCCGTGTGGCCAAGGAGGACAATGGTGTCCTCGGGGCATTAGGAAGAGCACTGCCAGGAGGTCAAGAGAGGTAATCCTGTCCCTCTACTCCTCACTTGTGAGGCCACATCTCACTAGCTGTGTGCGAGATGCATGAGTTCTGGGCTCCTCAGTACCAGAGAGATGTGGAGCTCCTGGAGTAGCTCCAGCAAGGGGTGACAAAGTTGATGAAGGGACTGGAGCATCTCTTATGAGGAAAGCCTCAGAGAGGCTGTTGGGCCTGTTCAGCCTTGAGAAGAGACAACTAAAATGTGATCAGTGTCTGTCTGTAGGTATCTGAAGAGAATGACCTAAGAGGATGGAGCCAAGGTCTTCTCAGTGGAGCAACAGGAAAAGAGGCAATGGGCAGAAACTGACAGATGGGCAGAAGAGTCATCTAAACATAAGAATTTTTCCTGTGCAGGTGACTGCACAACAGAACAGATTGCCCAGAGAGGCTGTGGAGTCACCCCCACTGGAGATACTCGAAAAACATCTAGACAGAATCCTGAGTGACATACTCTAGGGCTCCCTGCTTGAGCAGGGAGGCTTGATTAGATGATCTCCAGTGGTCCCTTCCAACCTTAACCATTCTGTGATTCCATGAGCCAGCAAGGATAACAAATGTAGATGCAGAGAATCCTCTTCTACAGTTTATGGGGTAATACAGGAGGAGATGAGCCACAGTGAAATTAACCCACATGCCAGTAAAATTTAGTCTACATTTGGTTTGCATCACCACACTGAAGACAGTAAAAGCAGGTTGCTAAAGGCACGAGGAAATTATTCAAAGGACCAGAAAAGCAGGCAGTAGGAGCTAACAGAGGTGTCTGGATGCACTAATATTCAAACACTCATTGTGAAAGCAAAAAACAAAAAAACAACCAGCCAAACCCATCAGTCATTGAAGTGTGGGTCTCTCCAGAGCAGAGGAGAGGGAGAGAATCATCTCCACTGACCTGCTGGCCACATTTCTTTTTATTTTTAACCAGGATATGGTTGGCTTTCTGGGCTGAAACACACATTGTTCTGTCATGTCCAATTTTTCATGCAACAGTATCCCAAAGTCCTTCTCTGCAGGGCTGCTCTTATCCATTCTTCTCACAGTCTGAACAGATACAGGGAAATGTAATGATGCAGGTACAGGACAGGACCATGTACTTGGCCTTGCTGAACTTCATGAATTCACATATGCCCACTACTCTAGTCTGAAGTCTTTCTGGATCTCCATTCCCACTTGCAAATCAACTGCACTTGCTCAGTGTGGTGTCATCCATAAAATTGCTAATGGCATAGTCACACCCACTGCATATCATCGGTGATATTGAACCCTACAGATCACATTATAGTGATGTGTATTCCTCACCTCTGAGGAACAGCACTTGTTTCTGATCTCCACCGAGACATTGAGCAGTTGACTGCAAATCTTTGCACGCAGCTGTCTAGGCAATTCCTCATTCATCTAACAGTCATTTCACCAAAACCGTATCTCTCCAATTTAGTGACAAATGTTGCGGGAGACACTGTCAAAGGCCCTACAGAAGGAATGCCTTTATAGTTATACAATTATAATAATATAAAATTAGAACAGTACACACATATATAACACCAAAACTCAGAATGTTATAGCCATATACCCTCAATGAATTAGTTGCCTTAGGTCCAGAAGTTAAAAAGGATTTGGATCTACTGAAAAAGCAGAAAGATACTTCATTTAATACAGAGGAAAAAGGATATTGAGAGCATATAGCCTTATTTTTTTGCTTCCATCCCCTCACTTCGCATGCATGAAAACAAGTTGAATGACTTCCTGCTTTCAGTCATTTATTTCAACAGGTCATGGTATGTTCCAGCCCTACGCAATGCACCCTGCTGTGATGGTGGAAATAATTCAGTCATTCTCACAGGAGAATGACTTTTCCATTTCGCTGGCCATCGGAGCACAATGTTTTGCTGTCAGTTTAAAAAGTCACCAGAAGAATATTAAATTGTTTCTGCAATCTAAGCTACCCATTTCTGGTTTGTTAAAGTATCCACTAACCCCAAAACAGACAAAGCAATATACACAGCCTCTGTATTTAGTGAAGTCTAGCAAATGCTCTGAGAGAAAGAAGTCAGCTCACAGGATACATCTCCACATATGCAAGGTGACTCAAGTTTGCTAAGAAAGGGTTGCAGCACCCACCCCACCATGCCCATCACCACCTCCACAGCAGCACACCCATCAGGAAACCTGGGAACCTGCTTCTGCAGCTTCCCACACCCACCTGAACCACATGCAGACACCTGGTGGCAGCGGCCACCCAGGCAGCCTTAGCTGTCCCATCAGGGCACAAAGCCAGCCCAGACAGTCAGCTGATGTTACAATGGAGCAGAGACTGCACAGACACTGTATCCTGCTCTGCTCACACTGCCTCCTCCCACTCATGCATTTTCCTCACACCTGAACACACATTTTCACGCAGGAGCTGCTCTGTGAACTATATGGTCTCCAGTCAGAAACATCACTGCTCTGTCCTCCAGTGCAGCTGGATATTGGATTGCTTTCTTGGGATGCAGCTCGATAGCAACCCACTGTGCTTCAGCAAGTCTTCTGCTTTATCCAGACAGAACAGCTACAGATCCCAGCTTCTGACAGCCACCAGTCCCAAGTGATAATCCCACACATTTATTCCCTGAGAGAAGACAAGGAAAACCTCTGGGGCAATGCTGACAAAGCAGCAATGCATGCCCTCCTGCGCCAGGCATGAGCCAGCCCGGAGCCAGGCCCAGGCTGCTGTCATCACCCTCTCTTTGTAATAAAACCCATGTAGAGCCCCATCACCTCACACATAGGGCCCAGCACTGAGCGTACTGCAGCAGGCTGCTGTGGCAGTGCCAGGGCAGTCTGGAAACTGCAATATACGGCCTTTGAGGCTGGACCTGTCATGGGGCTCTGCAGATGGCTTCCCTCACCATCCCTGCCCACATCCATACTGCTCACTCCTAACCCCCAGAAAATAATCTGGCCTTCTGAAAAACAAAGTCTGTATCCACAAATCCACACAAAAAAAAAATATACAATCTGCAGTATGCAAAAAGTTCTCTCTCTGTAGTCTACTCTGGCATACAGTATGCTAAGGCAATCTAAATTTCTCCTTTTCAGAACTGACATTTTACTCACTTTCTAAGTACTTATAAGTACAAAGTAGTTCAGCCCCTGCCAGAATCCTGTAAGGAGAAGCAGTCCATCACTGAGTCTTATAATAGTGACAGTGACAAACCATACCGAGCCCTTTGCAAGGGCAAATGGCTAGTCACGGTTGTGTTGGTAAGTACTTAAAGTGCAGCCTACATTGTGCTAAACACTGTACAAATACGAGGCAGATAATGGATCCTTTCTCAAAGACAAAATAGAGTCCAGTTTATACTACAAAGGTAGTATAAAGGACAGGCAGGGACACACTGCATACCAGAAGAGCTGTGCCAGTTCAGCATATAAAGCATTCACATCCCCCTCACTGAACACTTTTATCAGTTAACAGAAGGTAGTTTTTCCTCAGCTTTGCTTATGTTTGCCGTAAGAGCAGAAAAAAAAACAAAAAAAAAAACCCTGGCAGAAACCTCTTTCCTTCAGCCTGTTCAAGAGGGCTTTGCCAGCAGAGCTGTACACACAGTTACTGTAATAGACACAAGGGCTTGAAAAAAGACAAAAGAACATAATTAACAGACTTAACTTAGAAAGAGGCTGTTGGTTTCCCAATGCTTTAAATCAGCACTGATAGCAGGAAAGGAGTTGAGTCACTTAACAGGGCTGGTGTAAGGGGAAGAGGGAAGAGGAAAGGGAAAGGGAGGCAGAGAAAGAGAGAGCAAAGTGAAGAAATAAAAGCTAGAGACTGTACATAAGATGTGGGCTAGGCTTACTTGTGTTCTCATGAACTTTGCATGGTGACAATATTTGTTATGCACCACTAGGCACACACACAAGGATCAGAACCAGATCCAATCCATCATGTTACATTTATTCCAACAAACATTTTGGTGCCAACCTTCGTGTGAACACAAGTAAGGGAGGCAAGAGACAAAGAACTTTTGCTAGTTATCCACAGCAGAAAACACTTTTTTCTGTTGATTTGCCTCATGAGAAAGCAGCAATTTATTAATGATCTCTGAGCTGAAGACCAGATGCTACCATACATACAACAAGACCAGGCACCTCAGGCATCAGTTTTGCACATTCCAGCAAGATGCCAGCACTGTTTGGGAAGGAGATACCACACGCAGCGATCTCTTCACAGCAGCAGCCCTCATATGCCCCTTTGGCAGTCTTTCAAGCCCCTCTACCTGGATCAGGTTTAAGAGGGTGACTCATACTTCCTTTTGTGCATCTAGAATTACTCATGAAGAAGGGTCATCCAGGCCAGCCAATATGACTGTGCAGAAATCATTCCTTCTCTTTGCCAGAAAGCATTCCCAGGAAATGGAGGAAGATATAAACAAAATCCGGATCACATTTTTTCAAGTCATCCAATGCTGACAGTAGAAAGCCCAGCCATTAACACTTGCAGTTTGTTCTAAAGCCACCACAGCTACAAGGCAGCAATTGTTCTTGAGTATATTCTACAGCAGAACATTCTTAATTGTACCTTTATTACCAATAGAGAACTGTATCAAACTGAGCCAAGTTAGAGAGAAAAAGGGAGCCACAAACTCTCAGTAGGCCAAAACACCTTTTTTTTAAAACACCAGCTATTATTTATCATTTTATCATGACTATTTATGTTCTTTATTCTTCAATATGAAATTATAAGCAAAGGCAATCATTAAAGAAGTTTAAATGTTTACCTAATGTTTAACTAGGAACATAAAATTTTCTCATGCCAATTACCTGCAGCAATTTACATGTGCTCTAAATCAATAATTACTGACGGTACACTATTAAACCTAACTTTTCCAATTAATGAATGCCAAAGAAATTGGAGAATAAGAGATAAGCCACCTCTCTTTCGCATCCTCCTCAGTGATACTGATTCAGACCTCATAGTCAGAACATTAAAATCAGGATGAAAGGTCCCCTCAATTTCACAATTAATGCACATTGGCTGTCACCAGGAAAGTAACACACTGCATAAAACCATACAAATGACCTTCACCAGCCACTGAGGGAATGCAGCAGACAAGTTCCAGCTGCTCCGAGCAGTGCTTGGAAAAGCCCTAGTTGCCCTTTGCATCATCTGCTACCTCACAAACACCAAAACACTGAAAAGACATAGGAAGTAGCACATACTGATTTTCCATCAGATTCTTCTGATCTTCAAATATCACTTTTATGAAGTTAAGAGTTGTTTTAGTTAATTATTTTTAACCAATATATTACTATTTTTAACATCTAATAAGATGCTCAGTAAACAGGTCAAAATAGCAGTAGAATTGCAAAGACCTCCTCCCCCTTTTCCTTGAAAAGAAGTAAATATCGGACAGGTTGGGCTCTTAAACAAGAGCATGAACCATTTGTAATGTTCAACCAGGGAACTCATGGTAACCACCAGTTTAAACTCAAACAACACAGGAGCAAGAACTACGCTTCATCATGACCAATACCAAGTAACAAACATGTCAAGTGCTGCTACATCATGAGGCCAGTACATGGGAACTCAATGTGGGAAACAAATCAGAAAGCAAAAAGGTCATTGCGAAAAGTAAACAACCATGTCAACAAACAATCTTGCCAGTTTCTAATTTAAGACCATAGTCATTGTTTACAGAAGTATTTTTATTAAAACATGATACTTTTTTTCCATTCTCCTTCCACTGACATGCAGGCGTTACAGGACATCATACATAAATGCTGGCTATACTGCAACAGATACATTTTCACAGAGTAGGCTCTACTCTATGCTGAATATGTCCAAGGACATATTCAGCATAGAGCAGAATGCACAACACTAGTACTGAAACTATGAATTCATATACCAACTAAAACAAATAAATAAAAACTTACAATCATAAGAGGAAGATACCTTATAGACCAAATTAAATATCACTAGTGGTGATTAAAAATAAAACAGTTACAAGCAACTAGATAGCTATTTAAAATCCCAGACCAACAGGGAGTGCCAGGGGGAAGTAAGACTCATCACTGAGATATGTTGGAAATTTTGATTCTACTAGATGACAGACAAGCATTTAAGGAGCAGCAAAGCTGAAAAGCTAAAGATAGTTCAATTCACAGAACATCTAAAATACTTGACTGACAACATGACCAAAGGAGATAAAAATCTATCAGCGCAAATGGCATAGCAAAGCCTCAGCACCTCTGTATGTCTTTCTCCACTACATTTACATAAGCTTATGTTATTATGACACGTTTAATGTAACGGTGGAAACCTCAGCTTGCAATTAATCCTCATTACATAACATTACCAGCAGTTGGGACCATGCTAATCACTATCAGTTATTTCTCTTAGAAGACTGAAAGGTTATCCTTTTATTTATCATTTTTCAAGCCTGTCAATTCCAAATTATAAATTGGATCCTTAAAAAAAATTCCTGCTAACCAGGTTTACTATTCTCACTAGCAGCTAACAGGTAAAGGAACAGATTTGCTTTGGCGCCTCTACCAGGTTCAGCTTTAGCGCCTGAGAAGGTCACACAAACACTCCACCAACTGGGATGATAACCAAGCCCCTGAATTAAACTCTATCCCAAACCCTGAGCACTAACCAAAGTCAGCAATAATTACACTCCATATTACTATACCAAGCTTTCAAGTCCAGCAAGGGAGATGCTGCCCACACCTTGTTCTTGGAGCAGAAGACAGTCACAGTTGAGAGGAGGGCAGAAAACTGGCAATTTTTATGCTGTGCCAGTATCTGGGAGAGATCACAGACTGCTACATATTATTGCTTTTATGCTAGAAAGTAGTCATGCTTACCATAACTCATAACGAATTGGAGAAGAGAAAAAATTTGGGGCTTCTTGGCTAATACACATCCTAGGCCTAGAAAAGGCTTATTTGGTCTTCTCATAAAGAGAGACTAAGGAAAAAGTAGACTAAAAATTGACTTTTTCAAGGCCAGCTCATGTAAACACTAATGCTTTTCCACTCAGATTATTCTTCTTTTCCACCATGGCTGTTGTTTTTTAAGCTTTGGCTATCTTTGAGTGAAGTTAGATTTTACAGTTTAATTCAGCATTGAAAAATACCAGAAGCAATTAGACTGTAAAATCTTTTACCAGCCATCAAGTATTTCCTTGCTACCGCCATAAAAACTGAACTGGAAAAAGAACTAGACACCATCTAGGTGATGTCTCCTTGGACAGATAAAATTGCATAATCAATCTTTTTGATCTCTTTTCTTGCATGACTAATACACTGAACTCCATAATTCTCCTTCCCCTCCAAAAAAACACTTCAGAAATGTCTTTGACCTCAGGTATCTTGAGTCATGTGAAATTAATTATTGTGAATAGGTATAATTTTGTCTTTAAAAAGATTTATCGCAGTTGCTAAGGGTCAGCAGTGGAGCTGCAAGATGTCTTCAGAAGTACAGGACCTGACATTTACTATTATGACAAAATAACCCTTAGAGGAAAGCAGAAAATCAAGCAGCAAAAATGGAGGAAAACATTCATTCAGCACACCACAGAAAAAGCTAAAAAAGGCTTTGCAGTTAACGAATTAATGAATGCCTGGTATAATGAGGGAGGAACTGTTTCAGTTTTAAGATGCACATAAAGCTGTAACATCCCAAAGCACTCCAAGTACAACTCATCAGTTGTGCTACTGCCTTGTCTTCTCTTATCTTTCTTTGGTGTCCTTCCAGGGGAGGGGACACATCAGAGCCCAGGAGAGGAAATGCACAGGAGACCCACACTGAGCACTTGACTTCTCAAAGGCTAACTTGGAGCTCAGCCATGGAAGATGCATTCTGCTCCCAAGATGCACCTCTGCCTCTTCTTTAATCCCAAAGTGCAACCTATTTTTGGAAGACCACAGAGTAGGAAAAAGAGCTTAAGATGCTGTAAAAGTGTGGCATGTCTGGCTTTATCCACAGTGCCAGGTCCTGGCCTGGCTCCAAGCCCTGTCAATGCTGGCCAATGCAGATGTCAGGGCACTAGCACACGACCCAGAGGATCAGAATCACAGAAATACGTGCAGCAGGAACACTGCAAATGCACAAATACAACTGTATAAGGCTTCTGTACATAAAAAAAAGAAATTGAGAGTTTGGATTGGAAAGCGATGGGAACACATGATGTAAAGCAAACGGAGGCCCAGCACACAGGCATGCAAGGGCTTTAAATGCAGTTCCTGACACCTTGGAACAATGCCCCAGCTGGCTCCATTCAACAGCCTTCCATATCCAAGACTTATAACTGAGGGGCAGGGAAAATCCAGTGTCATTTTCACTGAATACCACAAATTTCTGGGCTTTTATGCTCTTTTTGCAGAGCACAACCTTCCTAGCACTAAAGCTTTTTTTGCCATCCCTATGGGAAAACTTCCCAAATGTAATGAAGAAACAAATCTTTGGTGAAAAGACAAAGCCTCAGTTCGCCCATGCTGGATCTGTGAACTTCCTCCAGTGAGTGACAGCACTAAGTTCCGACAGGCTGTGACAGACCTGACTCCATGGGTCTAAATTAAGTTAGGGCATCATGTTTCTTGTGCTGACTCTATGTTCCACCTGCCAAGTTCAGGAATAGCAGAAGAGGAGAAGAACCCACCTGAAAGCAAAACTTGGAAAAGTACCACCTTGGAAAATGAGAAAACTAAAGCCAGCAAAGACTGAATCCTGCAAGAAGGTAAAAAAAGGGCAAGGTTAGTACTGCTGAGACAAAGGGAGATGAAAAAATAGGACTGACCACACAAGCATCAAATTTGGTAAAGGCTGGAGAGGGGAAACGAAGGGCAGACAGAGAAGGTCTGGAGCTTTAAAAAGAAAAACTGGGCCTTGTTGGGAAAAGAAGCATAGTGACAAAAGCAAAAGTGGATATGAAATAGGCAGGGCAACCAAAACTGCAGATTTGCAGATTTGCCAGGCAGGCAAAGCTTCTGACCTGAGAGGGTATAATAGTAAGTGAGGGGGGAAAGAAAACAACAAACAAACCAAAAACAGGGTCAGAAAGTAGGAGTAAAGAAAGAAAGTAGGGGAGAAAATAATTGTACTTGCAGGGTTCTAAAGTGGGACACAAGGCTCCTGAATACCTTAGCACACCTATCAAGTTCCTAGAAACCTTCTAGAGTTGCAAGTGTGAGTATCCAACCACTTTGCTTTGTAATTATAAGCCGAAGCATCAGAGATCTGCAAGATGCAAGGAAAAGTCCCAGGCCTGCTGATATAACATGTAAGTAGATAAAGATTGAAACAATTCAGATATTTGGAAAAGTCAAAACTAGGGTTGATTACAAAATCTTTGTTTACTCTCTTTACCTATGTGACACAAATAACATATGGGTAATGGAGTACTACATTACTCTGCAAACTTGAATTCAAACTCCACTGTTAGCCAGAAGTTCCCCTGTGACTCATCAGAATCACTTAAAACACAATTTTACATGCAATTACTAACTGTGTGCCAGACTCGGAGACTTCCTTAGATCACTAAATCTAGTCCTTGCTGACACACGCATAATCATCTTCAAGTCCTTTTTCTGTGCTGATCAAGTTCCATCTGAAAACCAACCAGGTATTTTGGATGGTTTGACTAACTTTGCAGAAGAGATGAACCCACTGAACCCTGTCATAAGAATTAAGAGCTCTGTTTTATATCAAGAAACAAAGAAATGCTAAATCCTCTGGGATAATTTAGTTAAAGTCTCAGATTGGGCACTCAAAATTAGTAGCCAGTTCTGATGTTTACCTTTATTTGCAGTGGCTAAAAACCACAATGACAAGATAGCATGCTTGTATTGCGGAAAGGTGTTCTGAAAATAACATATACATATGAACTGGTAAGTACTAATGAAGATTAATACAGAAAGGGAGAAAGGGATAGAAAACAATGTTACACAGTGTAAAGAACATGTATTAGCTATCCATACAGGAGATACCTTAATTGGTAAGGCCATACCACAGGGAAACAGCTAAATCCAACTCTTGAAATTAGACTGGAGAGAGCAATGGAAAAAATACAATAAATAAAAACATCACATGTGGCTTTATAAACATATGCTGAAATGCTCTGCCTCAATATTTGAGTGCAAACTTCTCTATTGATTAAAGCCTGGTAACAGACTATATATCTAACAATTTTTATTCCCTTTAATTTAACAAAATATCCTTACTATACAGCCATTGTAGGCTTGTGAGTTGTAGTGTGTACAGCTGTCCTAAGGTATTTCTCCAGCAAGCACTGAGTCTTGGCTGAGTACATTTATTGACCTTAAAACTCAATCCACTTTAAATGTTTGTGCCTTGATTACAAACAACATACAGAAATAAAATGCATTGTTCTAGCACAGCTTAAACAAAGAGCACAAAAAGTTACTGTACTGTGAGCTATACCAAGAACTCTTATCTCACTGATGAGGGTTCCAAAGCAGGCACTTCACAGCACACTTGAGATATTTCAAGTATTTTATTTACCCACCTATTCTCTGATGAGAGATGGCAAAGATGCTGTTCTCTTTCTAAATCCTTTGTAAAACCCTATTGAATTGACTTAAATCAAACTTAGCATTATGCAATCGCAATTTTCAGATTATTGTATGCTAAGCTAGTTTATAAAGGCTCAACAGATCACTTTTAATTTGCTTAAATGAAGGGCAAGTACAACATAACTAGCACAGAAGGACAAGTAAAATTCCTGGAGTGAAATTTGCAATTCCACACGAAATATCTAAGTTGCCATTTTGTTTTCTGCAGTGTAAATCAGATTACATTTAACTAACCTCAAAAATCTCTCTATCCTAACTAAGCAGCTGAATCAATCTAGTTCACAGAAAAGGAATTTTAAAGAACCCAAATGACTTGGACTTCAACAGGACTGAAATCAGTCCCTTTATATTTTTAAAGTACAGTTGAAACTAGACTTTCTTACATGAAATGATTTCTACTCAACACCATCAATTTCCTTGCAATTTGAACATGTCACTCTTCATAAACCTGCATCTTGTCATGCCATAGCAGCCATGCTCAAGTTTGAATCGGACATGCAGCAGTCAGGAGTATGTCCTTTTATTGGAGTCTCTTTAATCATTTACAGGCTTTCATAACTTCAGGTGTTTAATGGGCCATGAAGTTACAGAGTTATGAAGCTACAGTTACGTCAAATCCAATGAGTACCTGGCCATACCCTGTGCCAGGGAAATCCAGGAGCTTAGCAGGATCTGTCTGATTGCACAGTATAGAAGCAAAGATGCTTTATAAGGTATATCTATGGGCCCACAAACAGAATGACTGAAAACAATTTTACCTTTTTCAATACAATGCCCACAGCCCTCACAAACAAGTCACCTAGCACTAGCACATTCTCAGTACCACTGTCATTCATTCTCAGTATCACTGATATTTCCATGTTCATGCCATCTTTATGCCAGCTACAGGACTACAAACAGTCCTTTCTTTCTCACTGCATTTTCTTTCTTTACAAAATCCTGCCCTGTCTAATGCTCCTTCTGCAGGACCACCACTCCTCTGGGCAACAGTCAAAAGCTGAGCATAGAGCAACCAGCTACCCACACACACTTCTCCTCTAGAGAGCAAACTAGCCAAGAATGCATTGGATGAAGAGTGCAGGATATCAGCTTTCAATCAAAACAAACCTAAGCCAAAATGATTCAGCCAAGGCCACAAGCCTTGCATTGCCCAGTGTCCGGCTGCACAGGAAGGAAAGGAAGGTAAAAATTCCTCACATTGCTGATCAAGAACTTCAGAAGGGCAGACCTCCAGAAGCAGCCATTCATTGCTAAAGCACTATTACAGCTTTATTTGAAAAGAAAAACAAACCAACCTCCCCCCCCCACACACCTCCTTCCTTCTATATTTATATCTGCTTTCAGGATTTCACATGCATGCCCCCTTTCAGCAGGAGCATACAAAATAGTAGTTATACCACCTGCAGCACCACACTAGCTAGAAAAAAAAAAAAAAAAACAAACAAACAAATTTTCCACTAATAATATCTCAGGTTCCTTCACACATTCCAACTATGAAGTAGGAAAACTTTCCACAGATACTGTGCTCCTGGGCAGTGTCATTTTTCCGTATCAGCAGAACAGTGTAAAAAGCAGGCTTTAAATAGCATTCCAAAGCAAACTTCCCTTCCTTTCTCATCCAGAACCATGAAAGATCCTCAGTAAGTTTCAGCAAAGAGAATTAAAATGAGAAATGTACAGCATGAGAGCCAAGGAAAATTCAAAATCAGCAAGTAATTTTATAAAATTTCAGTCAAGACTCGAGTAGCAACACCAGGTGGCTTCAACTAGAGGTTTGCAGAGTGAGTAAAGCTGACTCAGCAACAGAGTAAACACAGTGATGAAGGTTCAAAATCTGCTGCAATGCACTCTGAAAACTGCATGTAGAAATAAACCAAACAAAAACTAAACAAAAGCAAACAGAATGCTCAGGCAAATAACTGTTCCAATATATTAACAAATAGAATATTTCAGTTTTTCTTAAAACATAGTATCAAATGTTTATGTGCACGAGGAAATTGAGGAAAAAACAACTACAGTAGTTTATCTGTTTTCACTACACACTGACACATTTTACTAGAAGTATTCTACAAGAGCAAAATATTTTTAACCAAAATTGTTCTAAACCGTGAATCAAAGAAAATAAAGCAGTACATCCAAACGAACATTACCTTGGAAAACCGAGCATTTATCCATTTTGTAAAGGTTTTTTTCTGTACATCATTGTGTTCATCTGGAGAGAGAGAATAAGAAAACAATGAGTGAAAATGCATTCTTCTTAATCCTAGACTGTTCAGTACAGATCACATTAAATACTATCCTGAGAAGTGGGAGAATTTTTTGCCTAATTTGTCGATAAAACTGTTCAAACCTCTACAAGACCTTGGTACTTGCAGAGTCACACAAATGTTTTGCCTTTGCTAGTAACCACAGCAGCTCCTTTGCATTAGAATCAGTCTCACAGCACCTCCCAAGCGGGTTTCTGATGCATAAAATTCACAAGCTTCCCACCTGGTGAAAAACAACCTATGAAACTGTAGGCTTTTAATTAACAGACTTTGTCAACACCTTTTTGCCTGAGTGCATTACTCCAAAAGGTGCCGAGGCCCTTATTCAAACTTCTGATGCAGATAATAGCCTTCTTCAGTACACAGCACAACAACTGCGGTAGCTAAGCTTCTGGAACACCCTCGAAGGATTTGCAGCCTTACCCACCCTCAGCCAGGTTTTGCACCTGGGTTCAGAACTGTGTTAGTGATCAGCGACAGACAAGTTCAGCTAAAGTGTGAGAAGGGCTCAGCAGGCCTTCCCTTCAGATGCCCTGCTGGTGCGACACCCAAGTACCACCACCTAGGATCTGGGAGACAGCCAGAAGGATCCAGCAGGACAAGGAGGAAGAGCAGGCAAGCACCTGTAGGTCAGGGCAGAGGGAGGAGCAGCGGCCTCCAGCTGTGCAGAGAGAAGGCACCTTCCCAGGATGCTTAAGGAAGCCATTTAGGAGTCAGCTGCAATTCTACAGAGCCTGTCCCACTAAACCCGGGTGAGTCACCTCCAGCACAGGACACTCCTGCCTGTATCACAGGACACATCTTGGGTAAATTGCACTGAGCACCGCTGAAGGTGAGCCTGTGCTTCATCACCTGTACTTAAATGACTGAAATAACTGCTGACAACCGGACTAGGCAAAGGAGGTTCACCCAGCATGGGTTTTTAGGTCTGCTTGCTGCAGACAAGAAAATACATATGTGCAGCCTGTCAAAGACTTTAACATCCAAATCCTTGCACAGACCACAGCCAGGGCAGGCAGTGCCTTATGCCAGGCAAACTGTTTGACATCTGCAGCCCAGAGTCTCCAAGACCTTCAAGAATCCACCAGCTTCTTGGCAGACCAGTCTAGAGATACCCTGCAGGCAACCACAGCATGCTGCTGCTTGGAATATTCTCTTGCAGAACCTCTTGGTGGCAACTGGCATCAATTTGTCCAGATTCCATACAACAAAGCAGCACACCACGATGGTGTTCAGATTAACTGTCCCTGCATTCAGAATGCAGCCACAGAAAAAGCCTGATTGCAACTCAAATTTTCTACTTCACGCAATCATGAAAATTTATGCAGTCTGAAGCAGTATCAGATTATGATTAAAAAGCAACACTTACAAGATCATATACCTCAGCAGCAATTGAGACTGTTGTACAATAAAGTTTTATCTATAAAATCCACGTTTATTTAAAAACAAAAAAAAAACTAGAAGAGCAGAGTACTACCAGAAGATTTCTTATATAGATGACCTCAATATTTCTCATTTCTGGCCTAACATGCATCTGAAGCCGACACCATCCACGTATTCACATCTAATATATCCAGCCAAAAGGCTCTTATACACAGGCGCCAAAGACTAAGTATAGTTTACCTAACAGCAAGGAATAGTGGCTACAGCTCAGTCCAGACACAAGAAGTCACATTGGTAAGAAATGAAGTGTCATGACAGCTGAAAAACTTAAGGTGTAGGAAACTGTTCATAGCCATTTAAAATAAAACCTCAGTTCTGAGCTTCTTTTAGGCTACAGGTGAAAAACCTGCCTGGGCACACAAAGGGAGCATTGAGACACAACAGCCAGCAGCCGTTGTTTCACCCTTCTCGCTTCTCCTCTTTGGCAGCTAAAGCTGATCCAACAGTCCCTACTCCTGAGTCACACCTCAAGCTCAACCAGACATCAAAGACAGTCCAATGTATGAAAAGATTTCTCTGCGCAAACTTCAAGATAGCTATAGCATGTTCACAACAGGCCATGCTCAGAACATTGAAACTCAAGGTGTTGTTCCAGGGGAGTATAATTACCTAAGAAATCTTGTCAACCCTGTCTTTTCCCTTCAGTGACCTGGAGCTGCATGCCATCAAAGACAGATAGAACCAAGTCACTTCCTGGCAGATCCTAAGTATCCATCTCACAGGAACTTGGCAGACAAGACAAAACTCAAAAAAAAAAATTTTTTTTTAATTTTTTTTAAATTTTGTTTTTTTTAATCCATTCCCCTACAAGTCTGCTTTTTTTTCTTTGAAGACACAGGAATGGACCAGATGGGCCCAACTGCCATCATTGGACCAGTGTTTTCCGTTAATATTCATCACAAGGACTCTTCGTATTGAACATAGTGAGATTTAAACATACTTCTCTTTTTAAATATCATTCATTAATCTCTCTGCCCCTTTGTGCCAACACCTCCAAGTACACACCTATGTATCATGATACTTTCCTAAGGCTCCATCTGCCTTTTTCCTTCCTTATGCATCTGTGAGAATGAAGAATAACACCTATGTATCATGATACTTTCCTAAGGCTCCATCTGCCTTTTTCCTTCCTTATGCATCTGTGAGAATGAAGAATAACACCTATGTATCATGATACTTTCCTAAGGCTCCATCTGCCTTTTTCCTTCCTTATGCATCTGTGAGAATGAAGAATAACACCTATGTATCATGATACTTTCCTAAGGCTCCATCTGCCTTTTTCCTTCCTTATGCATCTGTGAGAATGAAGAATAACACCACAGTTTTGAGGTATCACATTCTTTTAACATTATTACTCCTTAGCATGATAAAGGCAAAGAACAGAGAGGCCAAAAATAGTTGCATGACTGTGTAAAAGGAAAGCAACAGTTATTTAACTGTTTATTAAACTGTCCTGGATTTACAAATCCTGTGCAGTAGGAGCTCTACACACCCCACTGTTGGAGGGTTCAGCCCCTTCACGAGCACACGCATGGCAGGAGCTGACATCTCTTCTCAGCATTCACCAGCTTCAGCTGGCCAGAACTGCCTCAGCAGGCCTTGCTCCTACAGCTGCTCCCCAACACCTCCAGCCCAGTTTGTGACAGTGCTCTTGCTATGCGTGCTGCAGGAGCATCCATGGCACTTACTAAAAATCCAGCCCCTTTTCTCTCTTTTCAAAGAGAGAGTTTTCTAGGAAGAAGGAAAAAAATCCACCAAAACCCACATCTTTGATAAACACGAACTACTTATTCTTGATAAAAGACTTGGTGAACAAAAGGATATGAATCTATATACCCCTACTATCTCCTAAGGAGCAAAGCATTATTTCTATTTCTTAAGCAAGAAACGAGAAGCCCCGCAACTCCCATCTTCCCAAAAACATCCTGGTCAGTTATAAAATCCATACACAACCGTTGCCCAGTCAGGCTCTGCTTTTATGTTTGCTTTATAAGAGCCCCTGAAAGTAGGATTTTTGTAATTGACCATTACAGCTACAGTTGTGTCAAGCTTTCTGTTAAAAACCCCAGCAAAAAGAAATTGAAGCTGAAATGCTGGTGCTTTGATAGCACCAGCAACAAGTTATTTTATCCCTCAAAGTAATTTTCTTCAGATTCCTACAAGCCTGTAAGGCTAACCCCCAGATGGTGACATTATGATTTGGATAAAAATTAGCCACATTCAGTCAAAAAAACAATATCACCATTCAGCAAAGCATACAGTACTCCAGCCAGTCAACTTCTCACACAAGACATTGAGAATGTCAGTAAGTTACAGCCCAGTGAGAAACAAATCCACCAAGCTGCTAAAACATTTGTTTCCGTTCACACTGCTGCAGCCTGACAATGAAAGCCAAGGACTGACTCAGGGCCAAATTCTGCTTCATTACCTACCCACTGTTTCCTCTGGCCAATGTGGCTCTGCCTGCCCTCCAGTCACTTAATGGACTAGTAATGGACAATGTCAGAACAGCTTGTTCCTTTAGGAGGAAATAAAAACAAACCTAAACACACACACACACACACACACACACACACACACACAAAATTAAACTCTTGTGATGACAAAAGAGAAGAAAAGCTTCCTATCCCGGATGCCTGTTTGCTGAAGCCTGCGTGTGTTAGACAACATGATGTATGTCCACCCACCTGGAGCATGCACAAAACAACCGGCTCCTGTGACCAGACGGCCAGGCTGTGTCCTGGCACTCAGTCGCCCCCAACAGCTGCTTTCAAAGCCTGACATGCCTCCTCCACCCACAACACTGTCCCTTAATTTTGTTTGGGGCACCTTGAAAGTGCAGTTCAAGTCCAATCTATTACCTGGTGAATATCATGTTGGAGAGCAAAAAGGAATCTAAATTATCTAAAAATAGAGGTAAACAAAAAAGCCTCACTGGATTGCGGTTTGTCCTTTACTCAACCTCTGTTTCATACTGAAAGACAGCTTTCTTATTTCCCCAAAATACATTACATGCTTGCATGACAGAACTGTGTTATTTAGCTTTTGAAAGACAGAAGTTATCGCACCCAAAACAGCTGGCAGAACAGCCCTATAATAAAAATGCCCTGGAGAAGCATACACTTGATTAGCAAATAAAATACAGAAATTGCCCAACCACTCCAGCGCCTTTACCAAGGGTCATCTCCCTAATTTTAAGACTTAAATTTGCCTTCACCACCTCGTTATTTAGGTTTTCAGCAAAGGAATTTAGAATTGAAAGAAGGAATTAGCCTGTGGGTTTCAATTAAGACACTTGGAATGTAACGAAGTTAGAAACATCTCTTTGCCTAAGCCTTCAGGTGATCAGGAGTATCTGTTGTAGGTACTGCTCCACCTGCAACTAGCACACCTATGAAACCCTGACAACAGTAAGGAAAAGAGGGATAACGTTTGTATTTCTGGACAGAAAAAGCCTTTTGAAAGCTATCTTTTTGTCGAACTCAGTTTAATTCATATAGCAAAAGACAAAATAAGCATCTAAAATTTGACATGGAAACCAGCATAGTTTTCATCCCTGTTAGCAAGAAGCAAAAAGCCAAGCAAGCCATGAAGCACCAGTTTGTGATCATCAAGCTCACAGAAGTACCCCTGAGCTCATTGAGAGTACTGAGCCCTGACTTTATCAACACAGAATAATCTTTATCAGCAAGTTTTGGGTTGGGCCTTTTTTAAGGATTGGGGGGGCAGGGGGAAAGGGAAGGTGTTTAGTCTTTTTAAAGGAACAAAAAGCAAAAGCTGAGATTGTTCTGCAGATTCGCTCTTCTTTTGCAACACCACAGTAGGAAAAAATAGCTCCAGCAACACATAATTTGCTTGTAAACTTTCACCTTTGTGCTACAATTTTAATTTCTGCAATCAGTGGTATGCAGAAAGCTTTCCCTCATTGCTTTCCCTTCTCTCTCCAAACTTCAGCAGTCAGGCAAAACCAGAGTTATATTAGTGTGTCTTAAAAAAAAAAAAAAAGGTAGCAACATCTGCCTACAGCAACTGGCTCACAAAATGCAGTTGGCCCAAATTGTAAGTTTCCTGTATAGACCAAAAAAAAAAGAGAAAGAAAAAAAAAAAGCCATGAACCTCACTAGCTGGATGCACCTCACCACCTTCCCAACCGCACACATCACCAAAAACAAGACACCACAGACAAGTAATGAGGACCACCCTCTGGTTCTCACCTAAGTGTACTGTAAGTTTAAGCTAAACTGTGTTTACTTCACAACAAAAAAATCCCCCAGCAATTGATAACCTAGAGGAAGGCATCCTCACAGCTGAAGGAATATTAAAATAGCTGTTTCCATACCTCCCAACAAAAGCAATCTAACACGCCACGCTGCGGTCTCAGCGCATTGGAATGATGATTAAAAGGGAGTTATAGATAACCAAGCTCTCAGGAGACAGAACTAATGTTCGACATGGAGCCTGACAGCCCACGCTGGTCAGCCAGGGACCCTGCTGTGCTCGTGGGATGACAGGGCAAACCCAAGAGTTGCAGGCAGTCCCGACACCTACACAAGGCTGCTCCAGAGTCACCAGTGCCCAGCAGCCTCACATGTCACTCCAACAGTTTGCAATGGCTCCCTAACACCAGGTCAAACCAAGCAGCCTCAGCTCCCGGTGCAAGACAGCCCTGTGAAGCTTTCATGTAGAATACAAATAGATTTGTGCACATATGTCACAAACTGCCTAGCACATGGAAAGAAGAAGAGAAAGGCAGGTAACTCCTGCCCAAAATCTGGCAAATATGATGTTTCTAAGCACACAAACAGGAAGGCACTTAAAGAAAAAAAGACAAAGTAAATTTATTAACATGAAATCACAAACTAGATTTACTACAGCTGGTTTTGTTATGAGCACAGGTATCTGAATTTCTAAGTGGTTATAAAGAAAACGGAATAGCTTTCCACAAGTTGGTGTTAGCCATCTGCTCCTTTTTCTCTGCCCAAATTAGAACTATTATTAGGCTCACTTGCACTTGTGGAGGTGATGCATAGGATATAAGGTCAGAGGGATCACTGTGATCAACTAGCATAATCTTCTGCATAACAGCAGAGCCATCCCCACAAAAAGCCCATCTGCATACCAGAAGGAAGCAGAAACAACAGATGTCAGAGACCCTGCACAGGCACAAGTAAACAAGATTGCTTGGACAGAGAAGGAAGCCAAGCCATAAACCGTGTAGATGCAAGTAGCTCTCTCTTCTAGTTAAGGCAGAGTTTCAAATCAGGCAGATATCACAAACAACCTTGTTTGAACAACGTTCACAGTACAAAAGACAACGTTATTTTGTTCTCTGACAGGCAGGTAATGACAGTAGCACTGAAAATTTATTCACAACACTAAATTTTTCTACCCTCTCATATTCCAGAGTCTCTTCTATCCCAACTCTCTTGAGAGGTCTTTCTATTTTTCTTTTCCAACAACCCAAAGGCTGAAATCCTAAACCCTCTTCATTCCCCCTGTCTTTTCACTCCAAATATTAAAAATCTTTCCTGATCCATCCCCTCAGAGCTGCCTCTCTTTTACCCAAGCTCCTGGAGTCTGTCATTGTTCCTCTCTAAAACTCTCTAGGTTAACAGCTTATCACAAATAGAAGCCAGTTCCTGACATTTAAATAGTAATACCTGGCTCCTACATTTTACTACGTGCTCCAGTTTCCTAAGGAGAAGACTAAGGATGCTTGACCTCCTGTTACATCAGTGGATGCCCCAGTAGTGCCAGCTCCTGCCCACCTCTTCTCTGGCTTCTCACTGCAAGTTCCCGCCCCATCTCAGCACACAGGTACAGGCTACAGGTAGCTGGGTGTGCGCCAGGCTGTCCTTTACATGCACGTGCTGGCTGGGATATTTGAATGGTATTTTCACACAACCTCTGGCTGCTTAATTAGCTTTGTAACACACAATTAGGTTTGTGAATACTGGATTAAACTTCCACTAGTTACTACAAGTTGAACTAGTTGTGCAGGGAAAAAAAAAATATGGGAAGACAAGCTTAAGCTTGTAAGACTGTAAATGTTAACTTGTATGCTGTTAACATTTTCAAAATTATACAAGTGCTATTTAGATGTATCTGAAAGGAAGTTAACCAAGAATCTCCAGGTACAGACCATATATAGGACCCATTTCATTGACAGCAGTGTGTAGACTATAGTTATTTAAAAACAAACGGAATTTATAACCCCACGAAATTAAAGTATTTCCTAGCAGTCCAGTGTAGAAGACAATCATAATGTAACACCTTGAGCACTTGAGTTATGCAAAGTCAAGGTGTTATCTTTCTGGTATTGATTGCTTCAAACCTCTGATGGTATTTAGAAATCTAGCCTTACAACCAAAAAAACAGCATGTGTATGCAAAAAAAATTTTAAATCACATGTGGTTTCATGGTTCTATTTCATCTAGGAAGGTAATAAAAAAAACCAAAAAACTTTCCAACAATAATTAACTCAGAAATTAAGAAAAAAGTAAAGAAGTGTCTTTACAAAGCCTTAACACACTATCACTTGCAACAAGATTTCTAGACCAAAAACCTTAAATGCAATGAACATGTATCATTTATACACTTGTTGCAATTTCGTAACTTTTATAATCACTGCAATATCAATAAAAGTTTTCTGGCAACTTCAAATGGATGACTCAAGGATTAAGCGAGCTTCTACCTCTATGAATCCACTGCTCTTTGCATTGTTCCCAGAAAGTTTAGTAAAATTTTGCATTGAAGTGTTTTTATAGAAAGTACAGCAGGGTAGAGGTCAGAAGGCATCTATGGAGACCATCTGTCTAATCCAACTTCAGTCAGAGCAGGTTGCCCAAGGCCATGTTCAGTGAGATTTTTAACATCTGCAGTGACAGAAACTTCACATGCCCATGCCTAAAGGAATGACAGAGAAAGGAAGCAAGCTCCTTTCTTACAAACTTGCAAGCAGTATGCCCAGGTAGCCAAGAAGGCCAATGGCATCCTGGCCTGTGTCAGAAAGAGTGTGGCCAGCAGGCCCAGGGTAGTGATTGTCTCCCTGTACTTGGCACTGATGACACCACACCTTGAATCCTATGTCCAGCTGTGGGCCTTACACTACAAGAAGGACATTGATGTGCTGGAGCATGTCCAGAGAAGGGCAACAGGGAAGGGTTTAGAGCTCAAGTCTTGCAGGAGTGGCTGAAGGAGCTGGGGGTGTTTAGCCTGGAGATAAGGAGGCTCAAGGGAGACCTTATTGTTCTCTACAGCGGCCTGAAAGGATGTTGTAGCCAGGTAGAGTTCAGTCTCTTCTCCCACGTAACAAGTGACAGGACAAGAGGAAATAGCCTCCAGTTGCACCTGGGGAGGTTTAGACCAGATATTAGGAAAAATTTTTTTCACTGGAAGGGAGGTCAAGCATCAGGACAGGCTGCCCAGAGAGGTGCTGGAATCACCATCCCTGGAAGCATTCGAAAGGCATGTGAGTATAGAATTTAGCAACATGGTTTAGTGAAAAGCTACATAATTTCACTTAACAGACTACATACTAGAAAACTTCTACACACTTCTGTGTCCAGCTTAAAAAAATTGACTAACACATTTCAATTCTTCACAATTAAGACTCATACCAAGTCATGCTACCCTTACAAATTCTTGGGCAGGCAACACTTGGAAGACAGAACTGGGGGAAACTGTTGCATACCGATCCGGACAACAAAGTTAAGCTTAGTCTTTACAGAAATCAAACAGACAAAGGAAGGTTAAAAAAGCATAAATTGTTTATTTTGTTTCCAGACGGGCCAAGTCTGAGCTTCATTAACTATTTCATTATTTTGTTAAGGATCAGTCACTGATACCTGGAAATTATTTACCTTAGCCTATGAACCTCTGTAATTACTAAGATGAAATCTGAAACACAGAAGGTTTAAAGGAAGCCCCTAAAATTCACACGGAATAATAGTGCTCTAAAGATGAAGGAGAAGCAAGCAAAAAGAATAAACAGGATAACTGAAGAATTTAAATCCAAAATATTTGTTAGTGCAAACTGCACCAAATACTCTCATTTCTATCCCTAAAGCAATCCAGCAAGTTTACTATAGAAATGGTCACTGTAAGTTTGTCTGCTTTTAGCTTCACATGACCAACACAAAGCGTGTTAAGAGAGTCTCTTACTGTCAGGCAGCCCTAGTGAGGAAGACTAAGTGAAAGGCAAGTCCAATTCTTGAGATAAATTATTTCCTTTCCCAATTACATTCCTTTGCTGACCAAGGAATATTGCACCACTGGGCAAAGGGGAACACCTTTGTGCAGAAACTAAGACACTTGCTAAGGAAATATTTGAGCATTTTGTCCATGACAAAATTACTGTTCTTCCAGTAGACATAAGAAGAAACAGTAATAAAGGTGTCTTAGCCACTTTGTGTTTTTAGTAAGACATCTTAATGGAGAAAAAAAAATAAAAGAGAAACTGGAGTAAAGCATTATGAATTGTTCCTTCTTATGGCTTCTGGCAAACATAAGATTTTCTTTTGTCATTTGATCAGAGCAGCAGTAAGTTGAGGCACCGCTAATCCTATATCCTAATTAAACTCTCATTTCCTTCCATGGCTTAGTCATTAATTAGTCCCCAAAGTTGAACCCCCTCCTGATTAACTGCTCTAAAAGTACATAAATTCTGTTTGGCAATTGCAGGACAAAAATCTGGAACACATTAAACCATGCATTTGTGCAACCAAGCAAGCCATTGACCATCAGTGTGAACCCACTGAATACTTCCCACTTCAACACAGAAAGATCCTTAAGAATGTATCACTCCCAGTAGTGTGAGAAAAGCTGGAGAAGATGGTCCGCTTTCATAAGACTCCACCTGGAGTACTGCTCTGGGGCTCCCTGCACAGGAAGGACAAGGACCTGTTGGAGCAAAGCCAGAGGAGGCCACAAAGATGATCTGAGGGATGGAACATCTCCCCCGTGAAGACAGGATAAGAGAGTCAGGGTTGTTCAGTTTTGAGAAGAGCAGTCTTCCAGTACTTAAAGGAGGGCTACAAGAAAAATGGGGAGGGAGACTATCAGGAAGTACACTGATAGGACAAGGAGTAAATGTCTGAAACAGAAAGAGAAAATATTTAGACTATATAAAAGGAAGCAATTCTTTGCTATGAGGGTGGTGAGGCACTGGAACAGCTTGCCCAGAGAAGCTGTGGATGCCCCATCCCTGAATGTGTTCTAGGCCAGATTAGATGGGGTCTTTGAGCAACCTTTAGTGGAAGATGTCTCTGCCCACAACAAGGGGTTTGGACCTAGATGGTCTTTAAGGCCCCTTCCAACCCAAACTGTTGTATAATTCAATGAAAATAGAACAACAGAGCAGTCAAAATGAGAGCAATCAAAGACCAAAGCCTACCAAGCCTTCAGCAGAACCCAAGCCATATAGGCTTTCAGCTGCCAATTGCTTAGGCAAAGCATGTACACATGTACACATCCCAATCTCATGCTTGTACTATTTAATGACAAGTTTCTACTACAACTGTGGTAGACTGTGCAAACATAGGGTTTGATTACTGTCACTAATATATCAAATGGGTTTGTGTACACTTTGGAATAGACACATCATCTTTACCTGTGTAGGAACTGGCTGAACAACAAAAAAAGATCACCTAATGAAAAGAGATAATTACATGTCATATTATTACTGCTGCCTCAGGCCACTACTCCAGCAGATCAGTCACACTCATAGGTGCATTTTCAGAGAGAGTTCTTTTGTATGCCATCCCAGTGCTAAGGAGTCAGGCAACAAGCAGGCCAAGGACTTGCTTTGTTTTGTCTTCTGCCAAAGGTCAATGTCCCTGCAGCAGACAGGTGGTGTCTATGCCTCAGCAGCCTGAATGTTACTAGCCTGAGGACCAAAATTATGATAACCACCAATGAAACAAGAAAAATGGGGGCACTAGCATAAACTGGCCGGAAAAACAGAGACAAGCTTATGGAATTAAGAGTCCACAAAAAGACATATAATTTATGGCTGAAGAAATCCCTGAACTGCAAATCAAAACAGGAAAATAGAGTATATTAGAGGAAGCACCATTAAAGATGTGCTTACAGAAGAAGTGTAAGTTGAGGCACCACATGGTATCTAACTGTGGACACCACTACAGGCAGTGATGAGGACATGATGACAACTGCACGGCAGACCAGCTCTGCCAGCAAGAAAGGCAGGCTACACAGCAAACCAAAATACCAAGTACAGCTTCTGCAGCAGACAAAAGCATTTGACGCAATGCAAAATTTCTCAATTCAGTGGTTTATCTTGCCACTCAGAGCACTTGGTCTGATACATTTTAACAATAAAAATACTTATACCTCTCCAGTGTCATAGTGGACTAAAAGTAAGATCAGTACTTAAACCCCCACCCCAGAAAAAACCAGCACAAGATCACCATTGCTGGGTCACATAAGGCAAGAGGGAAAATTCTTCTAAGGCGTTGACACTCCCACCCTCACCCCACCCTGGGAAAAAAAAAAAAAACCAACTGTTTTTAAGTAGTGTCAAATAATATTTCTTGCTACAGTTTTAGTAAACAAGTATTTCCCAAATCTCTTAAAATACATGCTATAAGCATAGCTAGAACAGGAGCTTTGCTTAAAGTTGAGATTCAGTACAACATCCCAGTCTGAAGCTACCTCTTAACACCTTCTCTGCATGTCCACAGCTCTCCAAAGAGCCAGCCACAGATGAGCTTTGTCAGACATATCCATACAAACACTCCCAAGTACCAGACAGCTCTGGTGAAGCAAAGCCCAACTGCTCCAACACATATGAGCAGGTTGTGAAGGGTCTACATTGATGCACAATTGCTCAGAGTAAAGGGTTAAATGAGGGAGAGAAAAGAGATGGGGATAAGACAGAGATGTACTAGAAGCATGCAAAAAGACTGGCTCTCTGTGAAAGAAAAGAAAAACTCATGTGGTTCCCCAAAAGGGTTAATAGAATCCTGTTTTCTATTTAACATGTATTTGCACTTCTGAGTGAGAAAGTTACTACAACAAATTTACTTGGTACACATTTATAAGAATTTCAAAGTCTCAATAAAATGATGCATTTAATTAACCACAAACTATGAAGCTTAGCAGTGAAAAAAACCCCAACAATTGCATTTCACACTCTTCAGGTTACGCAGATAAATATAACACCTTAAAATGAAGGTAACAAAAGAAAGACTCTTATTTCTGAAACAATAGCATAGCCTTCATAGCAAGAACAAGTGGCATGAACAGGGTCAATTAAACAGAACAAATCACAAGGTCAGCTCCTAAAGATGCTGCTGCCATCATATGACTTGCCTTTGAATCTTTAGCTTTGTGTACTATAAACTAGATTAGGGAAAAAGTGGCAAATGCATCTAGAAAGTACTTTTACCTCATTTTTTAAAATTAATTTCTAGAAAGTAAAAAGTAAAGAAAGGTTTACTTTCAACACTCTGCATTGGTAACTATCACAAGTAACCTCAGTACTTCTCACAGTCTTACCTGCATCATACAAGGCAAAACTAAAAGCAATGTGATTGATGAAATTTGCTACAACTTTTAAGTTGTCCCACTTTAACATCTTAAACCATTGTAATATAAATACAGTTGTAAACCTTAAACAGCTTAATATTAAAGTTATTACAGGATTTTTCTACAGCTGTTTGTTCCTTTGGACAACAGTCCTAAAAGCTAAATCACAAAACCACTTAGATTTTTTTAAGAAACATCACAAATGTTTTCATCCCAGACACAATGATATAAGAAGCCTAATTCACATGATACAAATTAGACCTTCATATCTGAAGATCGCTAATTTCACTTGATGTTGACTACCACTTCCAATTTTGCACAGTATTGCTACATAAGGGCTACTCTTTAAATGTTACAATCTTTTCATGTCCAGGACACACTAGCAAAGGAGCACCACAAAGCAAAGAAATAAAACCTTTTAAACTGCAAAGAAGTGGGAAAGAGTAGTAAGGATGTATAGAAGGACATATGAAGTCATTCACGCTGCCCTCTGAAGATCGTGGAACAAGCTGCAGTACAGTGTTTGTATTTCAGAGTGTCCATCACTGACACACAAGCAACCTGTGGCACAAGTAGGATCATTCACAAAACCCAAGTATTCATGAAGCCTACCACAAAGGCACAAGGGAAGAATTCCCGCAACTGCACACACATCTGCAAGCTGGTGCAGCAGGACCAAGTGATTCCTAAATGTCAGTTACCTACCTACCTGCTAGTTACTCAAAGAGCACAAGAGGCATTATCACTGTCCAATAGGTTTGGAAATGAAAATTCAAATTTGATAAATAACTCCAGTGGCCAGAAGTCATCTTTTTCTTCATACAATTATTCTACTAAATATTGCTGTGATCCCCCTCAGAGTTACAGAGTCCAGCTAAGAAGGGCTGTGGGACTGCTTAAAAAGGGCAATACAGACATGCTTTATCCTGCAGCATCTTTTCAGTCCATCTATAAACTGGTATGACTGGCTTTGCAAAATGACATTTACAGACTTCTGTTTATTCAGAAACAGAGCCCTTGAAATTTGTAAATGACAAGTGAAAACTGAATGAAAGGGGAAAAGTGCAGAGGAAGAATCGGAGCAGACTTCTAAGGAGGCTAGGAAAAAAAGGGAATATACGTGAAGATTTTTGCTCTCAAAAGAACTAGCATGATTAAGAGATGACTTCACAACCTATTATACTCGTTTAAATTTTGATGCATTTAATTATAACCTTCTACATGTGAGAGAGACTTGTCTCCATCCCTGCAGAGGTAAGTACATAATAAAAGCAACCACATACTAAAAATTAAACAAATAAAAGCTCAGAAACTTTAGTCTTGTCACACTGTCTTGTTCTCTCTATTCATGTCACAACAATTCACCATTATTCCTCAAGTCTTTACATGGCTGCAAGAAAGAAAAGTAATTAAGATTGACTAGCAACTTTCTAATCCTTCCAATGCAGAATGAAATTTGGGCTCAGCAACAGAGCATTAGAAGATGACACAAAACTCCCGCTCCTCAGTTGTAATAACTGCACTTCCTAGACATGAACACTATTGAAAAAAATACCCATGGAAATCTTCAAGAAAAGCCTGAATTTCTACCTTTTGCTCCCTACTTTCAGCATAAATAGAATCCATATAAGAGAGCAGTATGTGAGGATAGTCATTCTTGGGAGAGAAGGAAGAATTAGAAAGGACGACGAGCGAACAAGGATGAAACATGAGTGCTTGTATTTATCCTATCAATTATGACACAAGTTCTTCATCTGGAAGAACAAGCAAGTCTCCAAACCACAGGACAGCAGAAAAGAATTTGTGGAGGAAGAAGATGCAGACAGAAAGCACCTATCAGTAGAGACAAAACCTTAAGAGTTAAGACATAAATGCAGAAGTCTCATAGGAAGATCAGGAAAAATGAAGCAAGCCTGAGAAATGGAAGATATTTATCAAATAACTTCAAAGAGGTATTTAAACATAATGAAAGGAGGAAAGCTGAAGGTCACACAAAAAACCACCACAGCAGCAGCAAAATCGTAATCGTGCAAAGTTAAAAAACCACACAGCACATCAATTACCCATACCAGGGAGATTCCCAAAAAAAAAAGTATTTCTTTGACAAGCTAAGACACTCTTGGAATTTTGTTTTAATTTTCTTAACTGCACATTTGGTTTGTTTCTTGCAGAGGTGAAGCCTCAATAATTCACTTATACTGGCATGAGAGCACAACAGAAAAATGCATATGCAAAGACAGAAACAAGAGAAAAAGCTTCCTTGATTTATTAGACATGAGAGAGCACTTTTCCACTGCAAAGCAGCCAATAAAACAAAGAGAATCAGAGATTATCTATTTGTCTCAAAAGTCTTCAAGAGTAGGTGCTAAGCCAGTAGAGCATTTCCACAAGACCTGTTGCTGTTTGAGCCATTTTACAGGGACTTCTACCAACTCTAGCATCAACTTTGCTCTGCTCCCCCAGACCACACTATGAAAAATAAGATGGCTACAGATTTATTCATAGTGTCCAATTTTTAACTGAACAGGGAGCAGTGGCCCTGGCAGGACTGCATGCTAAAGTACTGAACTGATGAAGAAGATTTAGTTTTCCTAATTCCTTCAGCCACCAATAATTTGTATACACAGATATGTTTGGTTCTGTTTGGATTTGGTAGGGCTGTTTTTTGTGGGGTGTTATGTTCAATGGCTAGAGTAAATTTTTTTGGCTAGTCAAATAGTCTCCCATCTTACAGATAAAGAGCACATTCACACTGTCAAAACAGTAGCTAATTATTTACCTGAGATTACTGCTGTGTATAACGTTCAAACATATTCACCAGGACAAGGCTATCAAAATATACATGTTCTGTCAGTGAGATCTGACTCAACCTCTATCCCTCTGGAGGGTGACAGCTACCAAGCACTCAGCTTTGTGCGCGCTGCAGAGGGGACTGGAGACAGGGCAGCGTGCAGGAATAAGGAACATCATGCCAGGACTTCAGCAAAAGGGGCTAGAAAATATCAACTCCCGCTCGAGCTGGATGTAACCCAGCCTTACTGCTCCTGCCCGCTTCCCTCTGCTGATGCCATGAGAAGCAGGAGCAGTGCTCACACACAAGCAGAGGAACACTGCACTTGCTTAGCAGCTCGCCAGGACCATTTCTAACATGCTGCAAATATCCAATGCAAGTCTGCATGCCTCAAACACGGAGTTCATTTGTGTAGGTTTTGGAGTCACACATGATAGAGAAAGGCACAAGGACACACTGTCAGCCAAACCCTCCTCCTCCCACAAGTATTAATATATTTGCTAAACCAAACTTTGAATTATTTTCAGATATATTTGAATTTGTTTCAGACCAAGAGTCCTTTTTTACCATCTGGAAATTTTTGGACCATAGGTTTTTAAGCTCATGCGCTGAGAGTTGACTGCATGTATCTGCTAAAAAAAACTGAACTTTTCTCACAAATAAAGAAAAACCCATTCCATTTATGAAACTGTATGATTTAAATAAGCAAGCATTTTCATTCCCATTGGGGAAGGGTGGCAAAGATTTGGGAATTAAGGAGTGAAATTGAGTCTGGGAAGATGGGCACAGGTAGGTAGAAGGTGTTTTAGTTTTTCTCCTTGTTTTACGCTATCTATTCTATTTTAATTGTCAGTAACTTAAGGAAACTTCTCCTCAACCAAGTCTGTTTTGCTTACAGTTCAAACTGGCAAGTGATACCCTTATCCCTGTTTAAACCCATGAGCTTTTCAGTCCTATTTTTCTCCCTCTGTCCAGCTGAGGGGAGAGTAAGGGAGTAGTAGTTGAGGGAGCATTTGGTAGCTACCAAAGTCAACCTACCACAGGGGGTGAACAGCAAACCTATTATGCAGAATCAAAGACAATATTAACTGTAATAAGGCACACTTACAGCAATTTATACAGAAAAACCTTTCCCCATATCTCAAAGAAGGATGTTCACTAAGATAGCAAACTAAACATAAACTAATTCCATCTCAACTCCTGAGGGCAAGCTCTTAAAGTTATTTTTATTACAGTAACAAAATAACAGAATACACATAAAAAACCATAAACAAACCACCAAATACCTTAAAAAGAACCCAGAGAAGGAAAATGAATGTTCTATATATAATAAAGTCTATTATAGTACTGTTCACCACCACGTAAGTAATTTGATCCTAATAAGTTAAACAGCACTGTTTTCTGATATTAATCCATTGTAAAATGAAATATCCTGGAAGGTTAACATCTTGCACTATCAGCAATACACTGGTTTCTCTCTTTCAGATGCTCTTTCACTGTGCACTGAAGTGGGAATAATTGACAGTTCGATTATTTTCAAGAATATACCACATGACTATATTAGAGACAGGAATGAAACTGCATCGAAATCAACTAAAAACACAAGAGGCATACTGCGATTGGTTTCATTCTGTCTAAGTATTAGGACTTGCAACTCTTTCTGCTGACAACTCTTGTATAATCAGTTCTGTTCACAGATCAAAAACTGAAAGGATAAAATACTTGCTTCCATCTAACTGTGCAGCACACTTACTGCTTGCTTACTACAGCAAAGTACACTATCAGCACATCATCATTTGATACTAAAGTTCACTAATCACATCTTCACTCACTTTTATTAATGAGAAATGAGCTTGAACATCGTGGGAGACACTACCTGCAATCAAGACTACTAAGCAAAAGGTTGGGGCATGTTCCCACAGGAAAGTTATCTGTGTAACCCACACTTGGAACTTTTTTTCAAGCTACTGCAGTTACTGCTTTAGATTAGATAAGGAATGCTTGCATGAGATTTTATGGCAACAGATATGGAAATGATGGTGAGGCATCAGGTGACAGAATTTTATGTCTTTCTTGTACACAAGGCTAAGAAGCCCAGTGTATTATACTTAAATCTATATTATCATCAGGAAGCTAAAGCTTACAACTTATTCACTGAAAGCAAAACTACAGCAAGATTTAGTACCAAACGGTTTGGTAAAAAATATACAATGCAAAACTTACATTATAGAAAATCTGAAAACAAAAGTGATGCTATTCAGTAATACTGATTAGCTTTCAAATATTCAATTCCAAATTTATATTTATTTGCAGCAACTAAAAAGATCATATTCATTTGCTTTCTACATTAGAAGTAGAGAAATGGCAACTAACCTTTTAGAAAGGGATATGCCTGACAAATTTGGTTAAAAAAATCTGTATAAGGACTGTATATGGCAGAAAAGTAGCTTTAGAGGGGATCTGTTATTCTGCTTTCAGAAAGTAACAACTTTACTATCTATTTGCTACCTTAAAAGCAGCAGTGGAAATGTTTCCCTTGTACATAAGACAACTCTGGTCACACAAGCAAATACTGATTTTACTATAGCTAAGCTGGGAGCAGAAGTTAATTTCAACAGTCCGCACAGAATGTTTTATGAATTGCTTTAAAAATATTTTGCATTACAAGGTATTAAACCAGCTAAGAACCTTTTAAAATAATCTGAAGCTTAAAATGATCGAGCTGTACAAAAAACAAGGAGCTGAGAGAAAGGGAAACAGTATTAAAGGCTGCACTTCAGCTGCTCATAAAGCCAAGCATAAAGCCAAGCTTTCTTTCAATCCAGGGCAGACAGCCCTGAAGCCTTGATGTTCGGGGGACAGCTCAGGGGCAACCTTGCAAAAGCACTGCGCTAGAACCAGTCACCAGCACAAGAGGGAATGGGCAGGGATAGGACTTATGTACTCTACGTTCATATATCACAGGCCTTAATTTTGAGTTAATCAGACCCAGGACAGCTAACCCTGAGCAACATTTTATCTCAAAGAGGAGATATGCCATAACCACAGTACAAAATCCACACTGTAGTCAAATTCAGCAAGACAGATACAACCATTCTGCTTCCATCAGCACAAGGGACACAGAATGCTCTGTTAACTGTCAAATATTAGCAAGGGCTGCCAGTGCGCACTTGTGTGACAGCTTTGATTGGGGCAGACACAAGGGGAAGGCTGTTGACTGTCACCCTGCAGCACACGGAACTCGGGCAGCATACTTCCCAGTTTCTGCAGAGAACCCTTGAACCTTTTGCTGCTTTTCTGAACACTTCGATAGAAATTCATCGGGGCCCGTAACAAGTGTCAGAGAAAAGGTATCTTCTTGCCCTGCAGCACAAGCCCGGGTTTTACCCGCGGGAAGGATCAGCCAGGGAATTACTGCAATTCGCTTTCTCAGCTGCTCGCTTAGGGAAGATTAGGGCGCGCTCCACCCAGACGCCACACAAATGAGGTCACATAGCTGACCACACTGCTGCCAATTCCTGCCCTATTCATCAGGGACGAGGGCAGGAAGCAGATGGAGCCCTCCAGTTAAGGGTCACAACATTTCAGTGAGAACATAAAAGTGAACCAGCGGCAGAGAATTCACCGGTCGGGGGAACACGGTTTCTCTGCATGGCAGAGCTGAGTCACGGGCACCGCTCTGTCCAGCACAACGCAGAGGGGCACAGACTGCACCCAGCAGCAAAACGCTCCCCCCCCTTACTGCTTAAAAAAGGGTATCTACTACAGGACAGCAGAAAATATTTTCCATTCTTGCAGTATCTATGTGCATTTAAGAGTTTAATATACATAAAAGTTTTTTTAAGTTCTTCAGATCTTGAAAATTAGTTCACTTGAAGACCCAAAAGGCAACAATATGATGTAATTACTATGTAAACCTGGTTGTATTGACAACTATGCTGTTTTTCAGAATACTTCATCACCTGCTGCCAAAAAGGAAATACACTATTTTCAAGTGTTTAAAAGCTAGAGCTGTTTGAAATCAAACAGATTTGAGGACCAACATAGCTCTGCTAAACAACTAACAAGACCAGAGTTTACAGTAATATGAACAACACTATAAATATTTTTACTATTGTAACAGCTTGTGTGTGGTCTCAAATAATTTCAAGCTACTATCAGGGCATATACCTTGCAGAAACACAGACAAATTCCTTCCCTCCTGAAAGAAAGCTTATCATTTATAGGCTAGTGCTTATGAGATTTCCAGAGACAGAAATGCATAAACTAATTCCAGCTCAACTAACAGAAGCTAAATGTAGTCTCAAAAGATATGCTCACAAACTTTTTTTGAATTTGTTTGCATAATGCCTTAGTCACGTCATCACCTTCTACTGCTATTAAAAAGTAACACTCATTTCCATCACTGGGGTGGTGTCTGCACAATTAATTCACACAATAAAATGTAAATTGATCTCTTGCTTCTGTTAACTGTATGAATAAAATAACAAAACAATATCTAGTCACATAATGCTAAGATGTTAATGTAGATTATTCAATTACCACAGGGTGATTTACTGGCTTCAGGAGTTGACTATTTTACAGAAAAAGTGCCACAAGGCAACCCCTTTCAGAAGGCTTCACAGAATCGGCATCTTTTTCTGCCCCTGTAACACAGATTAAGTAGCTTCCCCTCCAATGACAGAGTGATATCCATCTGGGTAATAAGGCAACTGAGGTAAAAAAAAAAAAATTTTTAGAAAATAATCACACCAAATAGTGCTACAACAATAGAGTATGTATACATAAACACAAAATAGCCCAATCATTTTCCTGGAACAGTTTCAGAAATTTTACTAGAAGAATATAAATTATTTCCCATGGCATGGAACCGCAATGAAGAAAGCCCATTTATTTGAACAAGCAAAGAAAGTACAAGACCCCTTCTTTTTTCCCCTCACAGATAAAGAGCAAGCTTTGGTTCCAGTTAGGCACCAGTAGCCTACCAGTGCCACCACAGTACCAGCACCCATCGCCAACCTGAGTTCAAGAGGTTATTAAGAGATTAGACTGTTATGAAGAAGGGCATCCTACCAGATGAGCTAAATTATTTTGTATGTTTTAGACCATAAACCAATCTCTGACAAAACCTATTTGTGTTGTTTAGGCTTCAGAGAACAGAAGTTACTCTTAACCATTTTGGTTTCACCCAAATCAATTCATTTACAATCAGATACTTTACCAGATATGAGCTTCAGCCTCCCTCCAGTCCCTGCCAACTCTCACAGCAAGCAGACAACCAAAAAGGCCAAAGCCACACCTCTGCTGACTGAAAAGTGTCCCTGTTATTTATATTCTAGATTTCTGTGAAAAGCAAAGGACATGAAGAAACAATTACATACACACCCCTTCCAACCTCTCCACCCATTTTTTCCCAAGTATTTCCAGCACTACATCATTAAAAATCCTGTCCTCTCAGAGAATGGCCTCTCCACCATAGCACACACCCCACACCCTCCCCCCCCCAACTTATTTTACCTTCAGGTTTTTTCCTCATTTTCCCTTCTGTGACTCTTATGTTTTAGCTTTTTTCATATTTTTTTTCCCCTCATACATTCATTTCCAACTCACTAAGAAACATCCAAAGCCACAACTCCCTCACAGCCTCCAAATACACAATATTAAAAAAAGTGAATTTGAGAATGTGAATTTGAGACTAACTCTCCTGGAAAGCAATTCTAAAGTCCTAAACTCTATAAAGAGTTTGGAAGATTATAATGTAACAAATTTCCTGAAAAAAATCCTACTGCTTGATTAAGAAAAATTATAATTGCAATATACCAGCCATGTTCTACCTGCTTTTAAAAACTGAGGGTTCTCAACTCCGACTTAAACAGGCTTTAAGAAACAATCACTAAACACTCTGCTCAATCAACATAAAGCACCTGAGCAAGCACGTAGCTGCTACTCGACTAAGAGATTTACATGTTAGCATAGCAGCCTGGAACAGGCACCAGAGAAATCATACACACACACACACACACACACACACCCCCACACACCCCAATAAATATTAAGTGTGTGGTACACACTGGCACTTACATGCTAAAAACACCTGAAGGATTGAGACAGAAAACCTCTGACAGATTGACCCTCCTGTTATCCTAGAGAGGAACATTTCAGAGGTTTCACAACTGCAGTGTTCATCAGTTAACTGCATGGCTGGTTATAGCTCCTGTCCCAAGTTTTATTGCTATATCTTTAGAAGAGCATAAAGAAGGGGGAAAAAAAAAATTCCAAGAAATAGTCCCAAACAATCCACACCAGTACACACAGAGCCAGAACAAACAACTTCCATGAACATCAGACCAGGTTAAAAACCAAGCAGATTGATTTTCTCCTACTGTTAACCTTCCAAGAGTGATCAACTGCAGCTGTCTCACATTTGAGGGCTGAATATGTGCAGATTTTGAAGAACACTAGATCTCTCCAACCTATAATTTACTGAGCTCTCCAGAGTCAGTCAAAAGCAACTCCACTCACATTACTGAGTTTTCTTGACATTTTCGTCAGTTTCTTAAGAAAGTTTGGACTGAGCCACAAAGGAAAAGTTTCTGCTCTCAGCTGAACTGGCATATATCCAAACCCATTTCATTGTTCTAGAAGCAAACATACATGAGTCCCAGCCCATCATTATATCAGTGTAATGGCTAACTTTTGAATAAATCTTAAGAGGATTATTTGTATTCAGACTCCAGCTCTGTACCAAAAAGCCCACATCAAAAGTCAAGTCAAATGGACCAAATTCTTTATTGATCAGTAGGTTCTGCTTTCACGAAGTTCTGACACCAATTCACAAAATAAACAGTTTCCATCTGTCAATTACTGTATCTACACAGCATATTTACAGATACCAGGAATGCTGAAATTGTCTTTTCCTTGCAAATCTGCACTACTTGGCCCTAGTCAAAAAACAGACGAGACAGTCCATGAAATTTCAATTAGAACAGGTATGAAAGATGGCAAAAGGAAAAGAACAATATCCCAAATTTTTCTCTTCCAAAGCATCCCTCTGCAAAGCATTCTTACCAAATTACAGGAAATATTGCTCTCTTGAGATACCACCAAAATGAGGAGAAAAACCTGTGAGGGGTCAAGGAGCTCCTATAAGTTTACACATTCAAAAGTACCAGAAGGCACAGTAAGGAGAACTGTAAAGAATCAAAACAACCAAAAGCTGAATTCACTGTAATCTAATGCAGAGTTTAAGAAAATTGTGGGCATTAAGACTTTCAGACAGAACAACAATAAAATTTCTACACAAACAAGTTACTCTTACAGGTGAAAGGGAAGTCCACAACACAAACATTACTGAAAGGATCTTGCAGCTGCAGGTGTGACGCAGCCAGAGCTCACACAACACTTGCAATGGAGCAGCACCACGGAAAACAGCCCTTCCCTGCTCTGTTTCCTGCCATGCCTTCCACAACCTGCACTTTTAGAGTAAACTAACTTTTTCAAAGTTAATAAAAGCAGCTTTCACCAGGTGTAGAAGATAAAGAGACCCATACGGCTGGATCCTTTCATCTACCACAGCCTTCAGAACACAGGGAAGCACTCACCCAGCAGAGGGTAACAGGTCTGCCTGTCGGTATCCTGAGGCACAGCAAACTTGCACTTTTTCCACGCAACTTTTTTGGCTGTTTGAACGCTCATGATCAAGCTCACTCTTTGAATAACAGGAAAGTGAAGATGCAGAGGAAGTACACGCTAGTACCAAAGAAAGAACTGCATGCTGGGATTCAAGGGGGAGGGAAGCACTGGTTTTCCTCAGAGGGTTTGACACATTCAGCCACACAGTGACTGACAAAACCAGTCAGGAAACAAACCTTTAAAAAGGCTGCCTGGTAGCAAGAAACAGGCTTCAAGCTAATTGAGATTTCTTTTCTCTTTAAGATCAGATAAATCCACTACTTTGCTAGTCCTTATGAAAATAGGAGGACACGCCAGCTTTCGGAGAACTGGCAAGTTAAGTTAAATTCTACAAACTGAAAATAGGAATGCTGATGGCAATTTTCCTTTTCTGTTCAAATCAAACCCTCTGGTCAGACACCGTACACATTTTTAAAATCCTGAATATTTTTAGCATTTGTTCTGTAAAAAGTTTGCCGTATCACTATAACACTTTTTTCACACATTCAGCAGAACATAAAACCGGAACAACTCTTCAAGGTAAGCATCCACATCATTTAATGGCCTTTCCTAAAAAGGAAGTTGTACCAATAATCCTCCACATCGAAAATTACCACCTCTGGTTAGGCATGCCCTTTCCACTGTGCAGTAATTCCAATTAAGACAGGACAAGGAGCAGCAAAGCAGAACAAGGCTATGATAGGATCAGAGTTATTTTACAAGTGGGCCTTTAAACTGTGCTTACCACCAGTAGAGAAAACAAATCCAGTCCTTCTGTCTTCAAAATCCTGTTGTCAACTTTATAATCAAATTAACTCCAAATTCTGTCGTTTTGAAAGACACTCCATATGCCACACTTTAGGATACTGAACTGTACAGAATTCCAATAGTCACCACAAAGTAATGCAAGAAGAGATTAACTATAACACATAAATACAAGCTCTATGACCAGAGAGGAGAATTCTAAAATACAGAATTGGTTTCAAAAGCAGAAAGACAGAGGCTGTTTGATTTGTTTGCCTATCTCATTGTATTACACTATAAGGCAACTGTTCTAGATACAGCTCTCCTCTCTTGATTGATATCCAGTTGGGACAGTTTACTGCATCATATCCCAGACACTATTCAGGGGAGGGAAGGACGGAGAAACCAAGATCAGATTTTTCTTTTGAATTTTTGTGGGCCAGAAGTTGGTCTTACTTAATTTTGTGAGTTGAAGGTTTTTTCCCCAAATTCAAGAATTCCTAAAAGCTGAAGGCTGAAAGGCTTCACACAAAAGGAGTTTTGTTTCCATGAATAAAGACAGCCATACATTCACAGGGCTAAATCAGACATTCCTATCCAAACATTTCTGTGAACCATGCAAATGAGCAAAATGGAAAGGTAATAAAAGTTTTAAAGCTAGGATTTCTATTTCAGAAACAAACAAGGATGTGTTTTGTAAATACAAATACAAACCTTACTGTGCCAAGCACTTCACAAGTACAAAACAAAAAGATGCTGCCAACTCCACCAAGCAAACAATGAGAATTAGCAGACAGATTTGCACATATGCCAGAAGTCTTACCAACAGGACCACATCTTCCTTTTTTCAAGTCTTGATGAGACTGTTCTGAATTCCCTAAGAATGCACTGCTGTGTATCCAACACCTCACCTCACCTTAGTCCCTGCTACTCCAAGAAAAGACCCACACACACTTGGCAAGACTGAAGAATAAGCACAAGTTTCAGGAGTTAGCAAGTTTGTGACATTTCTGGGTTTACCATTTCTTAAAAGAGAAAAAATGTTTGCAGTCAGTGAGAGCAGTTAGAGAAATACCAGTCTGACTCCATCAGTCCCTTGAACTTCATTCAGTGTGGAGGTATTAGAGGAGCTGAGTAAAATCATCCATGCACCAGGGCTTCCAGAGCTCAGCTCTCAAGCTCTCTCTGCTATCAGTAGCTGCCCCACATACATCAGAGAAACTTCTTTTATCTAACAGCAGGTTTTACCTCAAAAATCCCACATTTCAATAGGAATATTTATTAATTTAAGGGGGGGAGGTTGTTGCACTAAGTTTAAATTTAAAAACAAACATCTCTTGCCTAAATGGAGAGAGAATTATTAGCATGAAATAGTTTCATGTCAGAACCCATCTGCAAAGAAGGTAGCTTTAGGATGGCAGGAATAGTTTTATGCTAAATTTTAAAAAGTGAAACCATGGCCTCTGTGAATATGAAGTATTGGGTGTGAAATCTATATGTTAACCTCACCAGCAGATAAGCAAAAGAGAAATGGAAATTTCTGGCCAAAGTAATCTCGGAAGAAGTCAGACTTTTTTAAAAAATTTTTAAACAAACTCCACAGCTCAACATACTAGCATACTCTCTACCCCTAAACCACTTCATTCACTAGGAAGAAGATGGTCTTACTTCTACTACTACTGAATTCAACAGGGCATTTATTTAGCAGCTCTCTGACTGGAGTACGTGCTCTCTTCTATTCTCTCTGGTGTTGACAGCAGTAATCAAATTTTGTACATGCCACTGGCCCTTTTATAGTTCCACAGCAGCTGGCTGGCTGCCCAGGCTTCTTACCATGTATGATAAAAAAGACCAGCCGAACAGACCAGCTGAAACTACTGTGGGAAGACAGAAGTAGAGGGAAGCCCAACTAGAAGTCTAGTAAGTAGAAATCATGTCTTTTTATGTTTGCCCATGTATTACAAAGCATGAAGAACAAGGCTACACTCAATACATGACAAGCTTGCTTTAATGGTTTTCAGAAGGACTGGAGCTTAGATGACAATCCCGCCCTTGCTGAAGAGAAGGTCTGAATGCCACACTTCATATGTGAAACACTACCCATCTATAGCTCAGTCCATACAGCAGGAAATGGTAAAGAAAAAAAGCATATAGAAGTGGGGGGAAGAGGAAAAAAGAGGGGGAAAAAAGCCCAGATAACCATACCCATTCATTTGAAGGCAAGCTCATAAATACTTAAGATCACTCCTCTATCACAGCCCAGCACATACAAAGTCAGCACTGGGTTCAGAGTAAAATTAAAGTTCACAGAGGCAAACAACAATGGGAACAGAGGGCAACATCCTTTAATTTTAAAACTCCCCTGTATGAAAGAATCTAGAAAGAGATTGGCTTCCATTTCTTCTTTGTCTTCTGGGAGCCTTCCAAGAGCCTTGAATGCCTTGACTCTGAGAAGAGGAAACTGGCCTCTTTTTCACAGCCTGCCGCCTTCCAGCTGTGTTCCAAGTAGGCCTTGGGTAGCCCCGCTCTGAACTTCCACTCTCCCATACAAGTCCATAGAGAAAGGCTTGGTTTTATGGCAGAGGAAAAAACAAATCTAAAGGACTTTTTATGGGAGCAGAGCAACGAGGTACAGAGTTCCTCCTTCACCTTCCTTCTCCATCACACAAAAGCCAAGTCTTCTCATTCCTAGAGGGGAAGCACAGCCTTTCTCAAGGTTCCTGTGCTACCTGTCTAGTCCTACCCTTTATAACACTGCTGTAATGAGCATCTAGTTAAGAGCTTCTCATGCTCTGGGACATTAACACCCCATAATTTTGTTCAGGATGTTTTCTTTCACCACAACAACCTGGCAGCTTTTTTTGCTGGCCTGACAAACATGATTTGAATTAGCAGGCCACACAACACTTGTTTGAGCAAGCAAACGAGCTTCCAGGCAATGCTAAGGAGAAGGATGGCAAAAGGGCAACAAGAACTTGAACAGAAAGTAATGTTTCAAGTGCCTGTTGTATTTTGATGGGTTATTAGTTAAACTCCTACTTCCAGAAAACCCACAGCACCAGCAATTTCAGGTGGAAAACAATGAGTTTTTAGCATTTCTGTTGAAACTTTCTTTCACACAGACAGGTTCACGTCAGCATAAAGCTTCCTAGAAAAAGAAAATGAGCAATATAGTAAATGCCTTCACTACTGCGGAAGAGGAACAGAGTGTATGGCAGCTAGCGGAGCACTGCAATACAGATAACACACAGATATTCTCTCAGTGCTCTCACAGGCAGCTCCAACACAAACCCTTCCTGCACACTGCGCTTGACACATGGGTCTTGTAAAACAGCATGTCTGTGGCTGCCACAAATAACTGACTCATCCTGCAAAAGAAATAATAGTAGCAGCTGTAGATAAATTGTGATGCCTTTCAAGAATCACCATAACTTTAGTCAGTCTTTTTTGCAGTTCCTCTTACAGCTTCCATTTGCCTTTTGTAAAAGGGAAAATTTTGAATGTAAATATTGAGAAAACCTGTGGAGCACACTAGTCTTCCAAAAGTGTTGCTTACGTTCTAATCACACCTGTGAAACCCAACAACAACCAAATAGTACCTGCTTTTCACAAAATATCCTGGGCCACCTTTTTACAGCAGCTCAGAGGAGTGACAGCAGGTCCACAGGACAAATAGAAGCCTTCTGCATCTTGCTTCTCATTTAAAATGCTGAGCACACCTTCCAAAACAAGGTTCCTGCCTATCCAGAGTCACCTTTATAAAACAAATCCCAGTCAATCCACGACAGACACACTGTCCAACACTTGTGTGCTCGTATGCTGGGGTGTAATGTGTATTTCTGCAGGAGCCCGGGCTCTGAACCCTGAGTGACAGCACTCAAGCACAAGCACAGAAAGGGGGCCATCACTTGAGCAGCCCCAGCTCCTCCAACCAGCGATCCTGGTGGTTCAGAGTTTTCAAAAGCACTTGCCCCGCTGCACTGGGATGGACTAGGAAGACTGGGTTCAACCCAGCAGCCAAGCAGGTGTGAGAGCTGCTGCTGAGCAACTCCACCCAGGACAGACAACTGCCTTCAGCACACCCCACATCACCAGGAACTGCTGCAGAAAAAGGCCCTGCTTCCAAAAAAACATCTCATTCCTCTGTCATGCCAAAGCTTTGGAAGCAATGGTTTAGGCAAACATCTGAATAATTTACTTGTACACTTTCCTGTCACTCATTTTGCAAGTGTCTGTACCTCCAAGAACATAAGCATCTCCAAGCTTCCTTGTAAATACCACAGGGTTTTTTAATGCAGAAGGTATCTTCTGATACATTCTTTTCAAACTGATGGCTTTGCCCATCCAGATTCCACAGGGCTGTGCATTGGTGTCTGCCTCAAGCTGGGCAGAGAGGAAGGAAAACATATCAGGAAGCCTGGAGCAAAGCTCTGGAGCAAGGACATGTCCCTCCACCCGCCCAAGCCTTCAGGCCTTCACTCTACCACGTAGGGCTGCAACCACAATCTTCATCCTGAAAACTGAAACCTCATCTCCTACCACGGTGAGGAGAAGGAGGGGACATAATCACAGTTAAATATAATCACAGGCACATTTCAAGAGCAGCACACCCTGACCAATGACCACATTCATCATCAGCAGGGTGCCACCAACACTGCAGCTCCAAAAATCTGTAAGTTTGGTTTTCTTTTTCTTAATGCCCTGTAACAATGCATGGGTGATCAGACAGCACCCTCTAAGACATTAACTCTTCAGCTGTGCCATTTAGGACACGCTATTTATTTGCATACTGACACTGTGTGTCACAAATATACACATTACCAGTCTTGTTAAAATTAGCATTCAATTTCTTCCACCCAGATGGTCTATTTCCCTTCCTGCTTGCAACAACATATTCTATTCATGTTTTTCCACAACAACAAAAAAAAAAAACACAAAGAGGGACAGCACTGTGCAGAGCTGCCCTGCCTTCTGCAGGAACTGTTAACAAAGTTTTTTGGACTTCCCAGTCACCATGCTGGGGATGGAAAGTTTTGCTCACCTGGAAAAGAGGGATCTGCAGGAAACCTGCATTAGGAGCCCCAAGTCTCCCTATTCCTTCCTTGAACCACAAGAGTACTATAGAGAGCTCCCTAAGCTAAACAGGCTGTCTTTCCCTAGTTCAGAGAGCTAAAAATCAGTAGGAAACTATTAGAGGCATCCTAAAACTAAGAAGAATAAAACTAAGTCTGTTCCCTATGGACCTTGGTCAGGGACACAAACACATCTCCAGTTAAACACCCCACTCCTCAGAGGACAAACCTGTCTCCTGCCAAGGACCCAAGGCAAACATCCCTCTTTCTAAAACAGCATTTGGTTCTATCAGAGTAANATGAATATATATATATATATATATATATATATATATATATCAATCAACCCAAAACACATCTACTCAGCTCAGTGCAGGAAGGGTGCACTGGGTGTCCAGGACACAGCATCCAGCTCAGGTGCATACACCTGGCCCACAGTCCTGGAGCAGCCCAGCTTGATAAGGGCAGGCATCACACCGTTCCTTCTGCACGATTCCAGAGTAGCAATGAAAAATTTTCTGAACTACAGAAACACATCTTAGAATTACCTACACTGCTGCCACTGTATAAGCCTTTATTTTCATGAAAGACCGCTTTACCAAAAGCAAGAAAGAAAAAAACCCACACAAAACATACTCCTGTTCAATCCTCTTTAAAGCCTCCCGTTAATATAGACTTAATATATCTCTTGTTAATTTGTCCCAATAGTTAAATTCACACTCACTGCTAAAAGCTTACACAGCATTCACAACCTTTTGCCATTGATCTCCTTTTAACAGCTACAATAGATAATCCAACATTCAGATGTTTTGGTAAGTATAACATTCTACAAAGACTGTATTTAAAAAATAAAAAAATTTAAAAAAAAAAAATCATTGCATCAGTTGTCAGACACTAGAAATGCATTGTTAAAACTGTTGTTATAATTAATGGCCTTCTTTCACTCCTCCCTCACCAATCAGCACAGAAAAAAAAGAATGAGGTAAAACCATGTGCTTTGTTAAATATTGAACCTACCAGAACCTGCAAAATAACTGATTAATAAACTACTCTGAGGCTGAGGACAGTTTACAGAGGAACCATCACACAGCAGCTATGGCAACGCAGAACCACAACACTGCACTGCCAGCTACCAAAGAGAAACATAAGAAAAAAAAGCAGAGCAACAAACAGTATCAACCTGCTTTCTTAGGGCTGCAGAAGTGAGAATTAAAGCTCTCAGAGGGAGTGCTCTTCAGTTTAGCACAGCATTTCTGTGTATCAAGGGACTAGGGGAAAAGTGTGGAAAAGAGACAAAGCACACGGCACAACTGAACCATTACCTAAAGGAAGAATAGACCCAATACAACTAAACACCAAAAAGCCTCAAGTCTCTCAAACAGTAATGGTACACACACACTCATAAGCAGAGATACTACCATTTTCACTGTTGTTGTATTTTATTTGGAACAGAATGTACACCCTATCTCAAGCCACCTGCCCAGGCTCCCAAGCAGAGACTGGGGAGCAGCCCTGCTCACACAGCAGCTGAAGAGGCTAGAGTAATAGCTCGGTTAGTAGGCACCTCGCTCAGATCCACACTGGCTAAGGAAAGAGCTCACGCAAGCCACAATCAGCACAGATGTGGTGAAAAGACTAGGCAGTAAGCAGCTGAGGGGAGGTAACTGATTCAATTTTGCAAGCCAGCAAAAAGATTTCATGTTTACACCCTCACTTGTTTTCAAGAAATTTTCAGCAAGCTTTCTGTGTGTATACTTTGCAGGCTTCTGCCAGGTCAAATGGAAAACACTGGGCTCAGTTATTTAAGCTCAAGTGTGCGGAGGAGTAATTACCAAAGCTCCACTGGACAGAAGGATTGCATTCTTTTATTCTTCAAATGCCAACACCCACTAAGATATGATAATAAAACTCTCAGAAACCTTGTAATCAAATCCAGCAAACACTGTGCAGAAGTTAGCCAGCAATCACACAGTACCCATCTCAAAAACTCCATCTTTACTTCTCTAAGTACTGTGGTAAAATGACCAACTCTGCTACTTGCTGCCACCACCATCGTGCTTTTTACCATAACCAAGTGTTAGTTGGATTTAAAGCCTAAATCATGTGAAGGTTGAGATGGAGGCCACAGGTACAGTATATTCCAAAAAATCCTTTCTGTGCAAGACTGACTGGCAAATCATACACATTCCTAAGCCAGACAAACGAGGCCCCTCAATACAACTCCTGCTTCACAATTACTGTGATGCAATAGATGCAGCATGGCATTCCCATAAATATGACATAAATATTTAATGTCAACAGTATACGTGATGACTACTTGAATTTAAAACAATTTAAGGGTTAAAACCAGATGCATATACTATAGTAATAACATTATTGGTCACCTTACTAAAACATAACACCTTGAAGCGTGAGCATGCACAGTCTCATCCACGGTGTGAACAGCAGCTTTTCAGCTATTCATTTCACACCCCCATTTTGTACTCCTGGTTATGAGGTCATCTGACATTTCCTGCAACAACCTTACAACAAGCTCAATAAAATTTCCCATTACTTTTACAAAAACAATTGAAGGCTGAAGCCTTTAATAATTTGCTTTTTTTTCCCCTTTGAATTGAAGTGTTCAAATAAACAATCACTATTTTCATGTATTGCAAAAATATGACTACACTCACAATGATTATCTAACTATGTACCTTTGAACAAAAGTTTTTACAACAAAGTGGACAGATTGAGATTCTGAGACACCACGCACCATCCTGTCTGTTCAGGACCCTCACTCCATTTCAGCAGATGGGCTCTTATAATCCCACAGTGTCCCTAGCACAGGAAGCAAAGTGCTCCAAATGGCACACATTTACCAGTTTGTTCCTTACTTTGTCTTGTCTTTTCTACTACCCTGCTTGCTTTTGTTGCTGCTACCAAATACTGAATAAGTTTTATCATAGGGTTAGTTTCTTACTAGCTTAAATTCTCCTGCTTGAGCAGCAACAAGCTGCTACTGAAAAGCAACCCTTCTTCCTCTCTGCATGCTTGCCAACACATCCAGGCGAACACCACTTCAACATCACAAAGTTAGTATTGAAGCAAGTTGCATTAAACTTGTTCACAGGTGTACTTTTAAAAAAAACTCTTTATAGGTTGGTAAAAACTCCAATACAAATAAAAGAGGAGATGGACAACAAAACACAAACAAGTAGCATGGCAGTTGTAACTCACTCAAACGTGAGCACGCAACCCTCTGGTCTCTGTTACTCTGCCTTCAACTTGCCCTAGATTTGAGCACTTATCTATAATACCTATATTCAACCAAACATTATACTGCCTTCTCTACCAATTATTTAATACTTAACTGTAGTAGTCTCACAGTTAACACTGTCATATAAACGTTCCTATTATTTATGTGCAGTTCCCTCACTTTAACTCGACTGGTTTAAGACAGCTGTATGAATAAAGCATTATAAAACTTCACTTTTGCTTGGTGGCTTGTTTGTTGCTTTTTTTTTGCTTTGTAGCATAACCACAGCATTAATGTTGTTTGTTTTCTTCATTTTGTTTGTTTGATTTTAAATCACAGCACTCTGACACAATTTACTCCCTATAACATATTTGCCAAGAAAAAAAAAAAAAAAAAAAAAAAATCACTTTTGAATCACAAAAGTATTCCAGGTCAGCCACAGAAAAAAAAAATTAACCCCTATTACATATTTTCACAATGAAAGAGGGGATTCACACAATAAAGATCTTTACAGCTTACACTGTGAGACAAGCAAGGCAGTTTCAGATACAGGTGGCAAGGTTCAGAAACAGAACTTCATACATATGTGATTAAAACGTTTGTGACTCTACTTAAAAACATAACCTACTTTATCTACCTTTGTGAAAATTCATGCATGTGAGACTGGGTCACTGAAAAGTAGCTCTAGTGTAAATGCAGCTAAATGACCACAAAGAGTCAAGAAGCTGCATTACTCAAGGGTTTTCAGAAATCTACCTTTACACCCAAATAACCTCCCCCAGCCCTGCAGTTTTCCACCACCTATCTTTCTCCTTACTTGCCTCCAAATATTCATGTATTCTTCCTGTAAATGATGAAAACCTCACTACTGTTAAGAAAAAAAGATTATCAGCTCTCAAAGCAAGTCACAGGACAGTTCATTCAGTCTTCTCATTCCCACAAGATCATCAGGTGCTGTCCCACTAACAATTTTGTACCTACTATTCCACCATAACTAACTTCATCTTCCTTACCTCATTCTACTCCTGTTCTAGATGGCTGTTCATCAGTTTTTTGACCCTCTATCAGGAGGGCCAAAATCAACGAGCGAGGCCAGTTCCTTGCATTCCATCCAAGTAAAATCCCAGCAAAGTGAGCATAAATCCCTACCAATATTGTATATAAACCATGCACATCCCTTATTTTGTCTCTTGCATACAAGATCAGGCATCTGGGACGAAGAAGCAGCAGAGAATGGGACATGTTCCTGGTCAGGGTCAGATGCGACCACTGAAATTCTCCCATCAGCACACAAGAGTGGGAACAAGTAAACATGGGGGGGGGGGGGGAAGAGGGTAGAAATATTTTTGCAGCAAATCTAACTTGCATCAGATGTCCCCATGATGGCATTTTAGCTACCAGCTGGACTATGACTCAGATTCCCAATACCAGGCTTCTGGCTAAGCCCAGCTCAGCAAGCAAGCTTTGACACCTCCATCTGACAAACAGGACTGGAGAAGCTCTCAGGGCCTATGCCAGCCTTTGTTGCCTCCCACCAAGAATTAGGAATTGCTCTAACACATTTCAATCTCTGTATTTCAGTAATTGGTAGAGAAGTAGGACAGTACAAGGATGCATATCCAACTGTAGACAGAAAGAACTTCGTGACTACCATGGGAACAGCTGGAGCTCCTCTGAGTTCCTATCATAACCATTCATTCAGTTCCCCACACACACTGTATAGCCAGTTCTGGCCAAAAACACCACGAGGACTCCAGTGATGTAGCTGGCTTGCCATTTATTTCACTGCTTCAGAAAACCAACAGCCTACTTCCCAACTAAAACCAGGAAGTCTGCTGGGAAGCAGTGACGCAAAGAGGGAATGCCAGGGCAGCAGTGATGGCAGGAGGGGATTCCTCGTGCCTCATTTCTTAGCCACAGCATCTGGCCACAACCAATTCTACGGCCCACCTGTCCCTCAAAACCCAAGAATGGATTACAGACACGGTGAGCACATCAAAGAGTTATTTTGGTAGGTTTTTCCCCTCCCCTAACCCCCATCTTCTGTACAAAACAGAAGAGCCAAGAGATTTGTTATGATTTGGGAGCATACAAGGCATGTTGAGGTTCTGTGGCTACCAGGGAGAGGAAAGTTCAAACAGCAGCAGCAATCCCAAAACAGTGCAGAGCTTGGGAAGCTCAGAGAAGGTGAGTGATTCCAATTCAGCCCACTGCTTACAGAAATTATCCAGGGCCCCTGAAGACATCAGAAATTTCACAGCTTCAGCCAGGCTTTTGTCTGAAGATAAAATGGTCAAATTTTATAATTAAGTGTCATGGCTAACACCACTATGAACTGCAAATTTCCTTCATTATCTGTAAAAAAAAAAAAAATCTAACATATATTAAATTCCACTCCAACGAGTGCTGTATCAGCATATAAAAAGAAAAATAGCCACCACACATCAGGATAATGTTAGAAAGGCTTGGTAAACATTGCAAGTACAAAACAGTGCTCTCATCTACAACACCTTCACAGAAATGCAGCAGAAGTGTTTCAGCACTGTCAACCTGAACATAAGTTCTCCAAAATTATTTTGTAATATGCCACATGCCTTTTAACGTAACCCAGGTTCAAAAATAGGCATTACCAAGATCCTCTTAATCTTTCAGAGGCACCACTGCAGCACTCAAGTACCTCCTAGTTCAGCACTGCAGACAGTTTAGCCCTCTATAGTCAGTCTCTCCTCCTTTTCTGGCACTGTAACAGTGCCAGAACTGTAGCAGATGATACCTGGTGGGGCAAGGACAGATCACCACATATATCCTAGAATCTGCCAAGTTGGAAGGGACACATCAGGATCACCGAGTCCTACTCCTGGCCCTGCCCAGGACACTCCAAGAATCACACCATATGATACACACCCCTTGTCTCTGGATACAAAATCCACTATGAAACTGGAAGCTAGGCAGACTAGAACAATGTGTCTCATGTTTGTATTAACAAGTTACTGCCAGATCTTTGACTACGATTTATGAACACTGCATGCCGGAAATTGAATTAAAAAATCATCAAGCAATTATCGCCTGTCTAAAAAGGTGGGGCACATGGTGGTGAAATCCCAACACAGTATAAAACCACAAGGAAACTACATATGACACTTAAAGGCTGAGTTAAGTTTTTACTTCCACAAAGCCAAGGTCACAGGAACAAGCCCAGTGCAGTCACCAGCACAGAACTGCAGAAGCCTCCCCAGCTGGGTGGGGACCTCTTGCTGAGAGTGAAACTAAAAATTTTCCAGCAAGTTCATGAAACCACCACTATCCTTCCTCATTCAGTGGAGTTATTAAAACACAACTTTCACAGTCACATACACAAGTAAGAAACTACACAGACAAGGAAGGAGACAAGCATATAGAAAGACAGGAAAATATAGCTACATACTTCCAAATTCAGACACTGACCAGCAGGAGAGCCTTAGCATATCTTGGACCAAGTGAAAAANGGACACAAAGAAAAAAAAAAAAAAAAAAAAAAAAAAAAAAAAAATCAATTACCAGCTCTTCTCCAGCAGAGTTGTAAAGAGGCAGTGAACCTACCTGCATTTTAAGAGTCCAAATGCCAATATCTAGACACTACATATACAGGAGAAACTGACAGATGTCAGGAAATGAAGACTCCCATGAGAAACCGTGGGAGTCAGTTTTACCAAACATGCAGAGTAGCTGAGCTCAACATCACTCAGTCAGAAGACATAACGTGTTTGACATTGGTCTTCATTTGGGATATCAGAGCTGACCAGGGAAGGGGGGTGGGTTGGGCACAGAGGGGAAACAAAAAAGAAGTAGCAATAAATTTTACCCACATAGGCTGAATTCCCTCAGTTGTTTGCCTGAGATGCACTTTTTCCTGTATCTACTACATGAAGTCTCTGACCTCATGAAGCAGCAAGCATGTCCTCTGTCTACCACTTCTGTTCTGAATGTCTCTCCCCCCTTAAAACCTTTTACTGGATGACTTAGGATGTTTACCTTTAGCTCAGTTACGGTATTGTTTGGTTTTTTTTAAGTGAATATGCGAGAATAGACATTATCCACGTGGCATTTACTCATTCTGGAGTAAATTATTCCAGTCATGACCTAGAGAACTACCATCCAAAAAAATACAAACACTTTAGGACAACATACACCAATTCTTACACCAAATTTCAGATAGGTAAAAAAAAAAAAAAAAATTACATATCACCATGTTTCTAGTAATTGCCATCACTCAAGGTTTTCAACAGTTATCTTCCATATCCTCAATGCCCAGGAGCTCCCCACACAGTCTGGATGTGAAAAGGAAATAAACCCATCCCCCTAAGAGTGGCCCAGTAATGTCAATGATGCACTCTCACATATGCACACGTGCACACACACACTCACTCATTGCTGGCTGCCTCCAAGCCACCCTTGTTAGGTGGGGACAAGTCGGGGGGGGGCGGTGGGTTCAGCATGGGTTGCAAGAATTCCCACCCCAGCACGTGATCGAAGGACAGACACATGCTTTAGTATGAACTGAAGATTTACCATAGTCCCGGGCAACTAACTGGAAACACCTCATTAAAAACAGACTTCTAACAATCTCAGATCCGCACGCTGCTGTATAATTAGTTTCAACTTGAAAGGCCTGCATAATTTCTCAGGAATATCACCATTTCTAAATGGAAGTCCTAGAAGGGGAAAGCAGATAGAGGTGTATGCATACATACATGTGCACAGGCATATATACCTACATATACCTCCTTCTCTCTTATCTTTAAGTACACACAACAAAGATGACAAAAACCCAACCCCATTACATCTTGTTCCATCAATTAAAAACCGCTGCCTTACCTTGTGGCTGTGCTTTTGTACATCGGGAAGAAACATCCAAGCCAGAAAGTGCATAATTACATTTCTATTTACTTTACCATTCATTTTATGAGGGGGAGGGTTAAGAACAGGAGCAGTTGAAAGTATGTCCTTCCCTGAGGGCTGGAACTCATGAAACGTGTTTTTTTTGAGAAACGGTGTTTGGTTTTTTCCCCTCTATCATCTCCATTCCCTAACCCTTACAATAACTTCAATGGGTATATCTAATCAACTTGCTAGTCCCCAACTAATGTATTTAGCATTCAGGATTTTATTTAAACCATTTCTCCCTCTTAGGAGAGATCTTGTTACCTTTCTCTCAACATTAGTCACAAGTGACATTTACCTACCCAGTGACTAATTATAACAAAAAAGGAAGGTACAGGATCTACCAATCATTGGAAGCTCTACCTTCTTTCAGTTTTGAAGGCATTAGTCCACATCTTCAGTAAGAAAACAGAGAAAGGAGAAGGAAGTCAGGGTAAGCTTTTCTGTTTGTTTTCTTTGAAGATTTGTTTGTTTTCTTAAAGAAGACTAGGCTATAGTGCTAAAGATCAAGACTGACCTTCCTGGATGTTTTTGGTACTTCCCCTGAAAAAAGCAGAGATCTGAGTTACCCCAGCTGTTACATTCATCTGTCACACCAAAGGTCTGTGACAATCAATAGTGCTGAAGAGTAACAAAGACGAGGCAGATTTTACAGTTTTTCCTTCTGATTGAGAGCAAAGGAAAAAAAACCCCGCGGTTCTGCAGTATAAACAGGTCTCATCTGCAGAGAAAAAAATACCTTAATAATAGATAGCTACTATTGTAACATGGTGACCCGAAACTATAGTATAAAAAGGCCTTTACCCCTCCATATTTCACCTGGATATCCATCCTTAGGAACACCCTGCCCTAACAGGATAAAAGATCTGTTTGATATGGTGGCTCTGATGCTAGGCTGAATACAGGTTGAAAAACAAGAAAAATGTTAAACCTTTGAAATATACAGTCATTCACTGAACAAATCCAAGACACAGCAGTCAACATGGTAACAACAAAGCAGTTGACACTATGGACAGATTGCACCCAAGTGGAACAAAGATTTTAAAAGTGATACATGGGTCCAAGAAACATCACCAACTGGGAACCAAGTTCAGGAAAACTAAGCACATGGAAGTTACAGCTACTTTTGCTCTTACCATCTCTCAACAGAAATTACTATAAGAAATGAGTAGGGGAAATGAAGGACAAAGTAGTAGACGGATGGAAGAACACCACAGTTAAGTAAAAACAAAAAAAAAAGAAACAAAACAAAACACCTAGGCATGCTGAAATACAGTACTTAGATTAGATTTAGCTATAAGAGAAATCAAGGGTATTCTTAAGTAATAAAGGGGATCCAAATTCATTAGCAAGTATTTAAAAACACACTACAAGGACACAGCTTATATCAGACAGTTCCACCTCCCAATATCTACTAGACACAACTGCTTACTAAATACTGTGTGTGTTATGCATAGAAACTGCCTTTTTTTCAGCCACTGTGCTTTTATACTAAGCTGACAGAGGTGTCTAAAGCATTTCAGCATTTCCACCTACTCCCCTTTATTATGCATCAACACTGATTCTCTTGCAAGAAGTCCTCTCTTAGGGTTAAATTTTAAACAGAACATGTTATATTTGCATAGGTCTAGTTAATGAAGAAATGACTGGCAGAGTATAATATCCTGACCTTCTGTCATGAATTTTAATTGCCTACAGATGGTTAAGTTTAGCCTTATCTTCCCACATGAACAGATCCACATGGATCATTTCTCCCCCACCTTATGTAGCACAGCTGGCACTTCTTGGAGCCCATTGCTGTGCCCATGAGGTACCTGCAACACATCCCGTGGTGGGCGAAGTAGAGCAGTGGGTCAGGTGTGACCTCTGCATGGAGGAGCTGAGATGGGTGCTAAACTGGAAATACTCTGCCCAAACCCAATTGAAGAATTCTCCCTGGTAATGCCATGGTTGCTGTAAATAGAGTAAATGCTAAACCAGCCTGCTTGTTCTGACTTTAATGATCTCCACTGCTCTTCTAATTTGACAAATTTCTTCAAAGATAATTATTCCTCAGCCCCAACACAGGTTCCCCCACCTTGTTCTTCAGGTTGCAATAGATGAATAAAGCCATTTTAAGAGAAAAGTCAGCTTGGAAAAATTGAGGAAAGGAAGCAAGCATTCTTCCATCTCTCCATGAAATTAAGAACTTCACTTCAAATGAACAGTGAGAACCTTTCCTTCTACAGCACATTAATGCAAATAACAATTGAGAACAGACCAACAGATTTATCAAAGCTGAGGTCAATTTGCAATTTATGAAAAACCTTTAATAAGGTCTACAGAATTCAATTACATGAATTCAGTAAAATTTAGGTATCCATTAGAGAAGGTACAAAGCTTTTCCCCTCTATAAACAATTTTTAAAATAAAGGTTTTATTGAATAAATGACAATCCAAAACAGGATGCCTTAGCAAAAATCACATATTGCCAGATTCAACTCTCAACACCCTTACTCAGGACATTTTAGATGTGCTTTTTAGGTTTTTTTCAGTATGTGCTTTTGCAAAGAAACCACTAACTTCGCATGCAGCAACTTGCAAGATCCTCAAAGATTTTCTGCCAAACCTCCTCTACACTATGGTGCTAATTCACCATATAAATATTCAAGGATATTCTTGAATAGCTGCCAGAAGGGAACACACTTTTCTGTAGCTACACAGCCACATCCATGCTTACTTAGCTCACTATAGTAATGCTCTGCCCTGGGGTGGAAATGCAAGGCCAAGCAACACAGTTCTAATAAGAGAGGGGGAAAAAAACGTCTCAAGAAAGAAGCAAGCAATCTTGGTCACTCCAGAACACTTTTACCCTTCGATATTTAGCTGCCTAGAGCAAAGCAGAAACCCCAAAATTTTCCTTGTAGATGTTGTATAAAGTTCCATTTGTCTACTGCTTCCACATTTTCCACCCAACATTCTAAGACAGACCTGAAAAACTTATGTCAGGGTGAGTTCCTGTATCAATAGTTGCAAGGGGGCAGACAGAAAGGTGACCACACCCCACTTGATGAATCCCTCAAATACTGGCAAAACCACCGAAAAACTTATCACAAGAGCTCACCATGTCACATCTCAGCTAAAAAGGGAAGCTAGACAAGCCTAAGGATAGCCAGCCATATCCTCCACAGCTGATGACCAGATCCACACATTTTGCTCAAAGCTAAAATAAGTTTGGGAACCTACAGGCTTGTTTTACACTAAATAGAGACAAAGGCAGAAGTAGGCATGAAGGGAAAAAACAAATAAAATTGATCATTTTGGTCACATTTTTAATCTGTTTTTAAGAGGCTAATTTCTTAATTTTAGAGATCAAAGAAAAAAGAACTCAAGGACAAGGTGATATTTTAGACCATTCTTTACCCTAGCTTTACATTAAATAAATATATTTTCCTTAAGGATGTAATTTTAAAAGTAGTCTCTTTTGCATATATAGTCTTACTTGAACAGAAATTTAAAATAATCTTAAAAATTAAATATGTGGTTATTCATCTTCAGTTTAGTTGTTTATTCTACAGAACAAAATTTGAAATAGGATTTTAAAAATTATTTAAATCTGAGAGGACTTATTTAACTAGTTCTATTTAATACAAAAAGAAATTATAATTATTGAATCAGCTCTTGGTAAGGTTCTAGCAAAGAAATCCTCTCAACTTGTATTAATATACTGTCCTTCATTATTGAGAAATAATTACACCAGATTGCAAAACATGCATGGCACTATTTTTGCATTTGAATGTTAGAGCAAGTGGTTACCTATTTACACTACAGATATTTAAATAAGCTGCATATATTATGTATAAAAACCGGATGATTCTGTAAGACATGATCTAACAGACTCACCAACTCCTCAGCTGTACTCTCACCATTCCAAACCCTGCAGGACTAGGGGAGGGTGAGGGAAATCTCTAAAATTGTTAAGGAAGGAATTCTTTATGTAGTAAAACCTGTATCTTATCTGCCTTGATTAAGGTACTATTTTTTAACTAAGACATCCTTGAAGTAATTTAACCATAAATTCTCTTTTGTTCCTATTTTTTGCAATAACTCAACACTTAGGTCTAAAAATAATTGTCTGCAAAATAGGGTTTATAACTCTTAACCATATCCACCTTACAGAGAAGGGGCAAGCTCTATAATCATACACCAGTTCTCACTGAACTTAGATTTTACAATTTGTCAGACTTTCCAAAAAGGCTTTTGTGATACCTTGCAGGTTCCAAACCGCAGCTGAGTTCAATTTATTCATCCAAAAAGAATAGGGATAAAAAGAAAGGGAAAAAATAAAGCCTCCATTAAGTATACCACAATACAGACACAAAGCAACTTTAAAAAGTCTCACACAATTGACACACATTACTTTTCCTCCACTTACACCACACTTGCATCCCAGATAACAGATCCAGATCAAAATCCAACCCACAGCCACAGATTCTCACCAAGATCAAACACAATTAATTTAATTGCTTTTTAAAGACTTCTATTAACATTAGTTATCTTAATTACCATTCATCTGCTCTGTCAGATGATAACCTTTTGGCTCTGCTAAATTTGGGAGTGCCAAGAGCGTACCATTTCCTTTTTTCCATTGTACTGTAGATGAGAGTTGAGTCTCCAGCTTCTACAGCCTCTTTACCTTTTTTTGGCAGCACAAGAGGTTTTTAATAGGATAGCAAGTTAGGGACATTTTTGAGTGCTGGAAGAGTATGAAAGAAAACTTATTACAAATGAGAATACCAGGCACGCATAATACCTTAAGAGGAACAAAACCCCTTTTTCTGCCTCCTGCCCGCCATCACTAGGAGAAAAACAGTTGTGTGCATATTAGTATGAAGGGAAAAGATTGTCAGATTGGCGAGCATAAGAACCCAAATCCATAAGAAAATAGACTTTTCCAACTGAAGGAAACAAGTTTAAAGTTCTGATTCATTTCACAATTTCTCTCCTCCTTTCCATACCCACACAAATTATGCAGAGTGCTTTCATAATCAGGTTGCACTTCTCTAGGCCACAAATTTTTGTTTTGGATGATCACTATAATACATTACCATCCTTCAGCATGGCATCCCACTTATGTTCTTTATTATCTATATTCATGTTCTTTAACCCCTTCCTTCTTTCTACAGGCAGCAAAATGGAATTGAACTGAACATCACATTTTCATCAATTTTTACTATATGGGGACAAATATAAGTTAAAGCCAGAAACTGTAGGACCAAAACAAGAAGCTATAACAAAAGGAGGTGAGAACTAGCATGGAATATAAATTAAGCAGCAAAACTTTTCTAAACAGTCTTCATTTTTCTTAGCACTTTATTTGAACATTACATAGACAGTCCATTTTCACCACCTGACTAATGCTTTCTGCTCCATCCCAGCGCCCCCTGCACAAGAGCAGCAGGGAAGCACTGTGGAAGAAGGGATGCATGAGGACTTCCACAGCAACAACCAGCAACAAATTTAGAGATTTCATTTTCTTTTCTGCCCAAACCTCCCTAGAATCAAATCCTCCACTGAGTACGTTACACATGAACTAATTTTTCCTAGCCAGCTCCAAAGTTCTGTAGTGTATCCCATTTCCTCCAAAGCCCTTTCAAGAGACCTGGACTACTTCAGAGAGGATGCTACTTTCAATCACAGACTTAGTCCTGAAACTAAATTTAATCAAATACTGTAAGGACACTGAATTCTTTAAGGATGAGTACAGCAGCTCAAGACCTTTTCAACACTGTATTGCAAAGAGGCAGAGTAAAATCAAATTTGACATGCCTACAACAGGCCAGGGCTTTTAGGACCCTTCACTGCTTTCACACTAGTTTTCTCAGTGCTAAAGGCACCCTCTCCAGTTAATAGGCAAAGAAACCTCTGTATCACATGTGATATTTTGCCCAGAACACAGAAAATATATTGTCATTTAGATATGTTCTTTATACATAAAGCCACAAGCCATGGGATCCACCAGGTATTATATGCTCTTCTACCCTAATTCCTACTGAAGAAAATTTTTCTGCCTCAGAAGTGGGCATTTCATGCTAGAGCATTCCCTGGGCTAACCCAGTAACCTCTAATTTAGGCATAGCATCAAGTGAACCAGTAAGAGCAACATTAAAGCAGCTACAAAATGCAGGAGTTCCTGCAATGTGAAAGTGCCCTGGAGCAGAAGTACCACATTTACATTCCTCTTCCGGACAGAGCTGCACTTACGGAAACAATGCACAATGCACGTGGCATGAGATTCCTGTGGGAACTCGGGAACACCAAGGATAGTAACCTCACCCAGGAAATGATCAAGAACCAGAACTCAACTGCACCAACCACAGCATGCCACATAGCTCACTTCATGACTGACCACACATATGAATGAATGCAACACAGAGGCCATAAAGCTGAGACATTTGACCAGGACAACCCTACATAACACCCCTATAAGCACACTTGTGTCGTCTTGTTTTCACACTGTGCTCTGTTTTTCACTTGGGTTTCATAAACAATATTCATTGTTTTGGCTATCCGGCTGATTGTTTGCATTCCTTCTCCCAAGGTGGAGAAAATTGATGGACTGTGTCTTGGACCTATGGATTGGAGGGTTGATCACCTTATTGTCCAATCCATGATTGACTGTAAATATGTATATAAATGTAAGAATAAACAAGGGCAGGGCCTTTGCCCTCTTGCCTGCACTGCTCCATGACCTGTGTTTGGAGTTAGCCTGATTTCTCGTGTCGAGCCCTGCAACACGTTTGTTACCTCAACGCCAGATGCCAGAGCACCACTGTGCCTGAGCTAGCACGCTCTGTACAGTGCATACCCTGCATCACAGCTCAGGACCCACTTCTGCACCAGGCAAACCAAGGAAAGAGCTCCCCAAACATATCTCCCACATTTCCTCAAGGCAAACATGGACTCAGTCTCTTGTTAAAGGGTCCATCACCATCTATGTGGTGACATTTCCCCTCCAAATACAGCCCTAAGCTCTCCTCCTTTCTAAACACCTCAGCTATTTGGAGTCTGAAACTGACATGAGTATCATGACCATTACCTCATCTCAGGTAAACAACTACAGCAATGACACCCCTTTTTTTTTCCTGCAATGGGTTTTTGTTAAAATATGTCACAACTGTCCAGCCCCCCTTGCAACAAAGTTGCTGTTTATCATGATAACACTTCATCCTTGCAACCATCACCAGGACTGGAGGCTGGATGGCTGCCAATAAAGGCAACAGAGGGGTTTGTTGTGGTTGTCTTATTTTCGAGAAGAAAAAGGAGAGTAATGCTCCTTTTCTCTAGCTCTTGACTGATGTCTTTACAATGTCTTTCTCCTGGAGGATGGGTGGGAATCAAGACTTACTGCAAACCTGTTGTTCAACTTAGACCAGCATCTTTCAGCATCAAGTTTTCCAGAATTATAGAATCATTTATGTTGGAGGAGACCTCTAAGGTCATAGAGTCCCATCATAAAATTAGCACTGACAAGTGCACCACTAAACTCCCCTTTTTGGACTACAGCTTTGGACATGCTAATTGAGTACCTCTCCAGTGCAGAAACACATACAAACACAAACACCCCAGAAAGTTTTGGGACTTGTCTGATTTATTACAAAATGCCCTCAATGCTCTCTGGCCCCTCACTCTCTTTCTGGTACAACTCTCTGTGCAATACATCAGGAATGGGCCCCATCTCATCCTACACTGCAGTCAGGTGCTCAGTGGAATGGTCAGTGGTTTGAACACTTTGAAAATGTGAACTGGCACATCAGTGACAAGCTCGAATGTGGGCTCTAATTACGAAGCAGTGGCAGGAAAGACAGCTACCACCCCAAATCTGACCCCAGCCATATTTTGGAAAAGGTGATTCCTTTTGATGTGCATTTTTTACAGTGCTCAATGGCCAAGGGCCAGGCCATGAACCAGGTGCTTACACAGCAGGCAGATGTCCACAGGCTCCCCCAGCCATGCGGCCCGTCTGCACGGCACCCCAGCACACTGCTCGGCCGTGGTGACAAACCAACTGCTCCAATAACCTATGGGGAAGATGCTGTAAAACACCTAGACCCTTTGTGTATCCACTACCGTAGCTAAGGGCTCTTTCCCCACCCAGCTGCTCTGGGAGCACTGGGCCCTCAAGTATTTCCTCAGTAATTACTGCCTTCAATTCATCTTCCACCAAGTTTTCACTGTACAAATATTCATAGACGTAGCTCTGCAAACAATCCTGACTTCACTGGAGTTATATTCTGTGAAGATGATCTAAAGCAGCAGCTAAATCCTTGAGGATTCCTTTCTTCCCTGCAAATACCTGCCAGGACAGGAAGGTGAAGCCAAGGAGGCAACAGAGTCCAACAGCAAAAAAAAAGTATGACATTTTCCACCTGTTTCTCTGGATTTTCAGACTGTCTCTAATTGCCTTCTGTTCACAGCACACAGGAGATGCTGCCTGAAAAAGAGAAGCACAGGGGGCCTCAGGTGTCAGCACACAGCCACACCACACATCAGGACATGTTCCAGGGCAGCGGGAACCAGCACAGCCACATTCATCCCTTTACCCTTCCCTCATACCAGGATGACAGCAGGGAAAAAAAAAAAAATAAGAAAAAGATAAGTATCTCGAGCTCTTTTGCTCTTTCCCCATATACTGTGCAGCACACAGAGTCAATCACTGCAATCTTTCTTCAGCTGGAAAAAAAACCAGGAAGTTAAAGAAGGTAGAGCAAGTAACAGAGCATGCACATATGAACAAACACAAAAAAAAGGAGCAACTTCTGGGAAGAACACAAGCGTGTTTTTGAAAAAGAAAAGCTTTGGGCTTTTTAGTTTATTTTGGATAATTATTTTTAACTGCATATCATGTTCAAAAATTATTATCCTTATACTTGGAATTCAACAGGACATCTATTTTTAAATATTATTCATTCAGTCACAAGTCATCCCCTGAGACAAGACAAATAATAATAAATGAGTGCCCCCAGCAAGCATGACATTACCCTGGCTGTCAATTAGCCTGACTGGCCATTCTGTATTGCCATCATATCTTGTATGCACCCCTGGATTACATGTGCCACAAAACCTTTCTAATACAGGCATCTCATCAGACTCAAGATCCCACACACTGAATCCAGTTAAGCGCTCCCAAGCATCTTCTTTCAAGCCCAAATTCTGCCAGACAAACCAGCTATATACATTGAGGCAAGTTTCTACACTCAGGCAGAGAGCAGGCTAGCATATTTAATCTTTATAAAATGGAGTCTCACTTTGAGAAGTAAAATATCCCAGTCTCAGAACCGCTAGTAGACCACCACTAGTGCTAACAGGAGATGGATGAGCACAGAGTTTGCTTCCATCTAGTACATACTCTTCCAGTTTTTTCCATCTGTTTTGGGGACTGTTTAGTTTACACAGTGTGGCACATGAAAATGGCAAGTTACCACCACAACACTGTCCCACTTGATGCCTCAGACATGCCTGACCATGGAATCTCACCTTCCCCACTGCGCTGCTGGCATAAATTTCACTGTTTCTCCAAGAGGGAAAATGAGTCCCAAACTAGCAAAGGGTGATCACTCCCCAAAAGCAACCCATTTCACAAATGCAGGTATTGTTTTTTCATCCTATTACACACACCTTTACTTAAGGGAAGCAAAAATGCTTGAGTGAACACACTTCCTTTCTTTGGATATGGTAACCTACAATACACAAAGAGCTGTCACACCACAAGCCTGTTGTGCACCTTGCTAAAAAATAACTTTTCTTGTAAACCAAAGAGAGTTTGAGGGTTTTCAATTAGAAAGAATCTGTCTGTTTTTCCAAGTCAGACAAGGTACATTCTGTCTCTGTGTTTTCTTCAAGGAGATGAACACACCCAATACTGTTAGTCACTATGCAAGCAAAGTAACTACTATCTTTTACCAATGATGAAATATTTAACACTTACTGCTGGAAGGGAAGTTATTTACCATGTAGTGACAGAAAACTCACTTCAGCAGACTACAGGTAGAGAAGGTCTCAAAGTCAGGAAAATCTTAGCTCTAAAATTTGGAAAGACAACCCTCATGATGTAGTATAGGAATTATTTCCCCTCTTAAAAAAAAATACGAACAACAAAACACAGTCAACATGGAATTCATTAACTTCAAGTTTCAGGAACCACTTACTTCATTACAGCCTAAATGAAAACCTTTCTAAACAGATGCTTTAGATTAAAAAAAAAAAAAAAAAAATTCTAAAATTTGGTTTCTCAGGTCCATGCCTCACTTCTCTCCAGAGGACAGTCTACGCAAGGACTCTGAGATGTCAGTCCTGAGATTTCACAGCAGGTTCTCATGCTCCCTCCTGCCATGCACACTTGGATGTATAAGAAAGATGAAGACAGTGCATTAATCCTTTTGACATAAAAAGACATTTGTCCTAACTCTGCATAGGTGTCATTCAAGGAGAGGCTCTGCAGGAGGACTGCGAAGTAACAGACACAGTTGTGGCTGATGCAGCAGTCACTCCATTCCTGCACCTCAACAGCTCTCTAAGTCTTGACTGATCTAGTTTTCTTTGGATAAGAAAGGACAAAAAAAAGCATCTACATGGAAACAAGTTGCAAACTGATGCCATCAGTTTCCCAGTCAATTCCCATAAATAGAAGAAAAAATTTCTCCAAGTAGTAGTATGATGCACCTGGGCATTGGAAGCCTCCTGCTACCACTGAAGTGTATTTGCAAAAACTTGACCGCTTTGCCTCTGTTTCATGCACTGCTCTTCACCAGGGAGGGGAAAGAAGAGGGCAACAGGGATCTGCCAAGGCTGCAGTGCAGAACATCAGGTCATGAGCCTGACATCTAAAGACTAGGTAAAACACTTCACTAGAATGATGAATAGCAAAGTTCTTTCAATCTCCTTTCTTTCAGTACTGATTCACCTGTAACCAAGGAACTTTCTGTTAACCTTCAGAGACCAAATAATGAATCTGAATTGGGTTTCAATAGCCTTCAAAATAGAAATAACCCCAACACAGAGTGGTATGATTTGTGACAATGGACACAACTCCATTTGAACTCTTCCCTTCTCTTTCTCCTTTTCCATTTTGATGCTGACTGTGCACTTAAGTATAAAGTCATTTCCACATTAATACAATTGTCACCATTTAACTTGTCCTATCAAGACAGCAACGTAATCTTCCAAAAGTATGTTTCACAACTTTAATAAATTCTGAAATGTCTGGTGAAACCAGAACAGTGGTTGGCAGGGCTGGGTGTTTTTTTAAAATGCCCTTTTGTCCTTAATTCACTCAATGCTCCCAATCTCAGTGTGCCAGTGAAACACAGCATTCTCACCAGCAAGTACATGGGCACTATGTAAGCGACACTGTCAGACAGAGTACTCCTCTGGACAGATTATAAAGTGTATAAATGTCTTTTTTGAGTACAAAAACCAGAGTAAATACTTCACATCTGTATTGTGACCATTAATAACTCTCTGATTAAACTTAATAAAATCTATTCTAAATGAAAAGTGCATTAAATAAGTGAAGAACTGTTTGTTTTTTTTTTTTTAAAGATCAGTAAATCAAACCAACAAGCTCTGAATTGAGAACAACAGTCAGGTCCAAGATAAAAAATTCCTGAGCACAGAGGAAAAGCATTCAGAGCAAAGCTATTACACATCACTATTCCAGAGAGAGCAAAACTATATTCAGAAGGACACCACCAGTCTTTCTTGACAAAAGACTGTGGAAGCTGAAAGATGCACTGTGTTAACACAATATGTTCCTGTGAATTTCCACAAGAAGTCTCATCCAAGAACAGGATGTACATGTAGAAACCAGGGAAAAAAGGGTGATGAACTCTCTCTGGAAATGATTTATGCTGACCATAGCTGTTGTTCATTATAAAGCAATAACAGAAGTAAAAGCCTGGAAAGGAGCAATAGAAAGGCTTTAGTCTGCTGGCATTTAAATACTACTTTATTTATTCTCCTCTGCTAATACAATCATATTTTATAATATAACTGTTAAAACAACACAGAAGCCAAAATGCTTCACTCTACTCCCAGTGTGCTCCCATAAAATATTCAAATAAATCCCCATTTGTTATTCATGCCCAGACTGATGCTCTTTGTTCGCCCAGGATAATGTGGTAAACTAAGAACAGAAAAAGCTGACAAAACATTGCAGAACTTACCCATGATACCACTTTTTCTGATCAATAATTTGTAACATAACATTTTAGGAGCATATTTCATCTTTGGTGCTCTGCCATGATCTAAATTAGGAGGGGGGCAAAAACCACATTTCAATGCTAAGAAATAAATGCAGAGTATAACTAAAGTTATTTGTGGAACAAATTACATAGACCCATCAAAGCATGTTCTTTCATGGCTTAATTGCATATTTTTCCACAGCTAAATGCATAAGCTGTTGACCGTCCTCATGAGTTTGTCTAATTCCACAAAAAAATCTTTCCATTTTTGGATGGTGGGTCCTCCTGGTTTATAAGAAGGTGAGGGGAAAAGATGCTGAACTCCAGAAAATAACTTTGTTATCAATTTATGGCTGAGAAGTACTGCTGTACATTCCCTATGCTGATCATCAAAATAGCCTCAAGAATACGCACATCTAACCTCTGTCGTGTAGGCAGATCCTTTCCTACCATCATGCATCCTGTGGTTTTGAGACCCAAGTTGGTCTTTTACTGAAACACACAGTCACTGTCTCCCACCAGAGACAGGTTCAGCACCTCTTCACCACTTCTTCCCTATCCAGCAGGAGAGCCACACACCTGAAAAGTTGCTAGGCCAGAGAATGCTCCCCCAGCACAGGAGCTGCCTCCTTACAAGAGGTACTGTGATTAAGCTACATCATTCTGAAGTTACTCCTCTCTGGCATCTTCACATGTTTAATAATGTATCTGTTCCATGCACTCAACAGATTAATGAATACTTAGAAATGCAGTTTATTAAAGAGCGAACACGTCTGACCATAAGAAACCTTCACAAGGACACTGCCACAGCTATAGATGTGTAGATATCCCCACTGACAACCAGGCTCTTCTGCATGGCTGCAGCTCTCATCCAGAACTGGTCAGAACACCAGAGGGAAGATGCAGCCCAAAACACACCCAAACTCAAGCCTGCCCTTGGCTGAAGGGACTGGAACTGCCCACACCCTCTGTTAGAGCTCAGCATCTTCCAGCTCCCAGAGCAGGCCCAGCCTCTGCAAGCACCATCTACAGCTATGTCAGTGTCTCCCAACAGCTCAGATATGCACAGGGAGTCAGGGACAGTGACTCTACCCCCAACCCTACCTGCTATCCCACAGATAAGCAACAAGAAAATACATCTACAAGTGTTTGTATTTCAGTTCATTTCTTTTTTTTTCTTTTTGGGCTTCACTTAGGGCTGAGCCCAACTCAAGCCCAATAATCAATATTTCTCTTATTACTCTCTTGAAAGCAGTGTCAGGTGGATGTCTTTTCAAAGAAAAGGCTCAGAGACATCATATCCTAACAAAGAAATACATGGCAGTTTGACTTCTCTTTCTTGATGGCAGATGTTTCACTGACTTTGCAGCTGGGTATATTTATAAATCAGTAGTTTCTTGCCTCATTCCCAAAACTAAAGTTTGCAACAGAGCCCTACCATCTCTTCTGTCAAACCCCCAGATTCCAAAGGGCTGTTCTATTTCCTTAGGCTGTCATTTTTGTTGCTACCTTTAAAACTCCCAGCTTTCTTCCAAGAATATACTGTCACTTTCTGAAATTACAGCTCAGCTGCATCCCCAGAACACACTGGGGGAGGGGAGAAAGACATAAAACAGACTTCTGACAAGTTATGGGGCACTATAACTTATTCTTTCATCAGCACAATAAGGACTCAGACAATGAAGCTCCTCCCTCCCACCTCATGATGTTTAAACCCTGTTATTCATTCTTCAGACTGTTATTAAGGATCCAAATAAATGCAGTTCTCCACAACTCTGTGCTAGGAGTGCCTCAGTTCCCAAGATAGGTGGAATCAGCTGAGCTTTTCTAACTGTGTATTTTCCTTTGAAGGAGGGATACTATGCAACACATTAAACACAGATCATGCAGGCTCTGAGCACACCAATCCACGCTGCTACCTGGCAGCGGAGCAGCTACACTTTCCTGAAACATCAGTTCAGCTCAAGCCCACCTGCCCATCGCCTTCCACACCTACACTGATGTACCTATTCCTTGCTTGTATTCAAAAGATTTTAGTAACAATACTTCCCTACTCTTCCCTGCTCACAAGAGTCAACCCTAACACACACACCATGGTCAAGCAATTCAGCTGGGAGAAACAGTCTAGGGGAATATCAAAATTGAGAGCAGTTACTGAGAGGTGTTAACACAGCCCAGCTAATTTTTTGCTAAGCTGCCCAGTGCTGTGAGTTTTAAGAATTTCTTTGCACATGGTAATAGTTTCATGATACTGCATAAGAGTCTTCCTTCTTTCCCCAGAGCTGAGGTGAGAAGGGGGACAGAGCTTCAAAGAGCACTGGGGAAGGTGTAAAAAGAAACTCCACATTGCCCCTGGTCTGCCTCTCATCTAGGCACCCCTCTTCCACAGGATTCTCATCCAGGGGAGCTCCCACACCAGCAGCAGCCTCTCCCCACACCAGCTTTTAGACCTCTTTAGAAACACTTGAAACACTACACACAGTGCCTCACATAGCAGCTCATTCTCAGGGTTACGTTCTCATTTCCTGGCAGAGCACGTGCAAATCAATGGGCTGCTTTTATGGTTTGGGTTTTGGGTTGGTTTTTTCCCCTCCCTGAGGAGCCTTAATTTCTATTCCAAGGCAGAGTCGTGCTTCAAACACACAGAGCAGCATATGTTATTTCTTCACCCACCAATCAAGACGCTAGAAGAAACCAGCCTGGTACTTCTATATCTGTCATTTCATAAATGCTAGGCAATACCCTAGAACTGTCTTCATTGCAGCATCCAATCTGTCCCCACCAGACAGCCCAAGAAAGGGAAGTGATACAGATGACAGAAAGGAGCCAGGCTACAGCAACCGAAAGGTTTAGTCTTTAAAAAGTCATTTCAGTGGCTGGAAACAAGGAGAGCAACTTGTCTTTAACACCCTGTCCACGCACACTCTGCACAAACATCCCTGGAGAATTCACACAGGGCAAATGTGGCTACACCAGCTCTGCACCCACTTGACAGAATCCTAAGGGTCCACCAGCAACTATGACGGTTCCTGACAACCTCACATCAATAGAGCCAAAATGGAAAAGGAGAAGCAGCACATTTGGACTTTAGTTATCTGGCAGCGAGAGACACAACTAAAGGAACTGCTTCCAAAGGCAACATACGGCATCATGGGGTAGGGTGATCCCAGGAGCTCCTCAGGGTCAACGGCCTTGCCAGCCAAGTGTTGCTTTATGGGGACAGGCAGACAATGGTAGCATTCTCAGGATAAGCCTTGCCCCAAAAGTCCAAAACTAAGTTACAATTTCTCAAAGCAGTCTTTCAGTCAAATGTATTTGAGGAGAATTAAGTTCCCCTCAATTTAGAGAGAGCTCGTATCTTAAAATGCACCAGAGGCACAGTCTTCTAAAAATGTTTTTCCTGCCATGTCTTACTGTTTAATTATATATTACCATTCCAAGCTACCATGACAGATTTTAAGCGAGTTTGTCTTTTTTCCATAATTAATCATAGCAAAGACTCATCTGTTCTTCAACCCTGTGATGACAGCACTGTTTTCACCACTGTAAGGCAATCATCCCACTGCATTCCTTCCTGAAAGCTATTGCAATGTGAAAAACTCACCTATCTGTGCAAGATGCCTTTCAAAGATATAAATCAGCTCCATATACATTACTTCATACTACAGGTAAGTAAAAAAAAAAAAAAAGGAAAACTGCTTTTCCATAGCAAACCATTATACAAGCACACAGGCATAGCATATGCTAATAACGCTAAATAACAATAATTATAAATATATAAACATAGCATAACTATCAAAGAACAAGTATCCTACCCACTAAACACCACTCAGCCATCAGCATCCACCATTGGTGCAGAAAGAAGGGAGGCAAACAGATTGCTGGTCTGAGAACAAAAAGCAGCTTCCTTAATAAATAGCACAGCTAAAAGTTATTTTATTGGCAGCTTTGGTCACCATCAAATTCTACTCCAAGTGCAGAAGATGTAGCTGGAAGTTATCTTTGAAGGTACATGTAGATCAGTGCTAACATACTACTCAATCGAAGAGGAGCCACATCCAAAGCATAAAATAAAAGCTAATTGGACAACAGGAAAAAGTCTTTTTTTACCACAAGTCACAGAAGTGATGTTAAAGGCATGGAAAATCTCTGCTCTGGAAAAAATCAAGCACTTATCACTAACAACAGATTATAGCACATTCATTTAAAGGATTTTTGCTGACCACTGAAGGAAAAAGGGTTTCCAATATAATCAATAACATGCAGAGATGCCCAAAGTGTTTCATCCTTCATCCTCTCCATTTGAACTCCCTGAAAAACAAATGAGATACTTGCAAAATTACTTTTACTTTTTCCCCATCTGTGAAATCCTGTGACACACTTTTTTTTTTTTAAAGCAGCAAATGGAAATCCTGTTAATTTATTTTGATTGCTCTATGTAGAAATTATGATTTTTTGCAGTTTTCCTAAATCCTTCACATGGCACACTGGTAGCTTCCCAATTGCAAGTCTAAGAAAAAAATTACACAGCTTGTTCTGCTAATAAAACAAGCATAGATGGGCCCCACACAGCCCGGAGCAGGTTTAAAACTGTGTGTCTTAATACAGTCTTGTAAGAGTGGCTTTAGATCAAAGCTCAGGTTTTCAATAACCAAGAAAACCACATGTATTGACAGCAGCACCTTTATGGCTTTCTAGCTTCACAGTTTTACAAAGCAAGATAACTAAATCAGCAATGACTACCGAAAAAGACAATATATTCAGTTGACAGGCTGCTAAAAACTAAAGCTTACATTTGTATCCAAACATTTAGAAACTTTTTTACTAGTACCAACCGCTCTTTGTTAAGGCCTGACCCAGAAAGATTCTGGCATTTCAAATTATAATTTTCTTCCAAGCTGTTACAAGAACAACAAAAAAAACTTAGCCATAGATCTTAAACATCCCTTTTAGAGCATGAATGTGTTTAAATAACCACAATATCTTGACAGCTTGGCAATCTGTTCAGAAGAGATGAAGACAAACATTGAAATAGACAAATAGACAATTGCCCAGGAGAGCACAGAAAGAGAAAGTGATCTTTACACAGGACATTATACATCATCTTTTATTTACAAGAACAGAGTAAACTGCTTTCAGTGTGCTTATTTAAAAATGCATAGGAATAATACACACAAAAAAAATTATGACATATTAAATCACTTGATCGCATAGTAAATCACTTAGAGAGTTTTCCACCCACGGTGTTTTCTGTATTTTATTTCAGTGAAAATATTAAATGCACATTTACATGTGCTCCCTAATCAAAGTGTTAAGAGACTTCCCATAGCACTAGTGCTAAGAACTGACAGAGCAGCAAGAAACAGAATAGCCTATTTTCTGGGATAACAAATGATTGTCTGTTTCGGATCTCTTGAGCCTCAAAAGCCAAACAGAGTCCATAGCTACCCCAGATATTAATAAGACAACACTTTTACTGTATTTTAAGTCATTTAGACTTAACAGCATTTCAGGCTGGAAAAATCTTCCCAAAAAGGAAAAACTGAGTTCATTTTTACTAAGTGTCAGTATTACAGATACTTAGTAAAAGTATCTAATACCGATTACTGGAAAGATTTTTACTTAAGTATCAGTATTAACTAAGAATCGGTATAGGCATTCTCTTTCCAAGATATATATATTCTCTTTCCAAGAATATTTGCTCCTCACTCCTGACAACTAGCCGTTAATTTGCTGTCACCTGTACTTCAGGAAACTTTGGTTCTCTCATTAAGAAAAGCCTTCCACAGATTTACTTGTAGTGAAAGGTTCGTATCTCAGCTACAAGAGTACAGTAATTTACTTGAAGAAATCACACATCCAGATCCAGACCAGCATAATATTTACAAAAAATTATTTAAGATCAGTCATCACTCACTATTTTTAATTCAGTGCACAAGTCTTTTAGCCTTGTATTAGAATTTACAGCATTTTCTTGTTAACATTGAAGAAATTTAAAGCAGTTGTATCAGGAAATTTACAATCATCTGTCCTAACCAAAACAACAGAACTTACTGTACAATTTGTTCATTCATTAAAAACTTCCAATACATCCATGCTTCTTCACACATCCTATAAAACTGTAGTACTTACATACATGCATACAAACTGTCTGCAAGATATCCCCAGATTCAAAGCCCTTAAAGATGCTGACTACACACAATCAAATGAAGTTATGTCCAGAGGTTCCAAAGTAACAGCAGAAAACAAACCAACACTACAGAATTCAAGATGAAAAACCCAGAAGCATCTGTTTCATAAACTGCTCTTCCAGAAGAAGACCGCCTCAGAAATGAAAGGTCTAAGAAACAAACTATTCAAACAACAATGGGATCCAGATCAAACCCACATCCTATGTAATCTGACGTATCAAATCACAACCAACCAAAGAGCTAGTTTTTAACATATGGAAAATTTTTAAAAAACAAACAAACAACCAAACAACCCACCACTAGGTTTGCTAGATATCAAAGGAAAATCTTTTGATAGCAGGAGCATTTTGTATTTAAGAAGAAAAGGGAGCCTGTGAGGCTGAGGACCCAGCCTCCGAATGGAGCACAAATTTCTACCAAGATTTAAACAACTTGCAGCTGTCCCTCCAAAACCTCTGTTCTCCCCCTGCTCATTACCCACCCAGGCATCCATCAGAGCCTCAGGAGACCCCAATACACTACAACCAAACACAATGCACGTTTTCCCAATAACCTTCAGAGATGTCACACGAATGTTTTGCTGGAGGAAATGCCTGAGTGAGTAGCTTTAGACAACTGTTTTACATTAAGGAGGAAGCACATTAATTTACTGCGTGAGTACTGCTGCGATGCACTTTAAGAAGGTACAATGTTGCAGCCACGGTTGCCATTTTCAGTGTCTGAGAACAAACACAAAAGCTACCAACACTAGGCTGCATGAGAGCATTTTAAGCACATGACTATTTACAAAAGCAGAGGTAATTATGATGCCAGACGTGGATCCCAAATAAACAGACTTGACTAATACTGACTGAAAAAAAAAAAAAAAAAACAACAACAAAACAAACCCGGAGACCTACAATTACTATTACTTAGCAGGGGAGCGGCACGAACAGCCTCAATCACTCACTGTACTACCAACATATGCCCCAAAAAACAGCTGTACAAACGTGCTGTTTAAAAATACGAGCTAATGTCAGAAGCTATGTGCAGAGGAGAAAAGAGGAAAACACCGTTCCCCTCGACACTCTACCTGATCTGGACTTGATGATGTCGCTGAACTCGCTGTGTCCCCCGCCAGGTCCTTCCTCCGGGTCGGACACCCGGGCCATGCTCGTGGACTGCGGAATTCCACAGGCAGAGCCTAAATCCGTCGGGAGAAGGCTCCCATGGAGGCCCCGGCTGAACACCTACAGCACAGGAATAGAAAGGCACAATAAGTCCAAGGGCTGCGCCAGGTGTGACTCCGCGTGCGAGGGGAGGGATCAAGGCTCGAGGGCCAACTCGAGTTGCGGGGCAGCCGACCGGCCACTCGCTGTGCCCCTGCCGCGGGACACCTTATGGTGGCATTTCAAAAGTGGGATGGCCCTGAAGGTGCAGCTGCACAGTGGAATCCTCAGCCGCGAAAGCCAAACTTCACTCACCCTCGGGCGCCGGGACGCCCTGTGCCAGCCGTGACCCCCCGAGGGGCAGGACGCGGCCCTTGCCGCGACACCACCGCCACCACCCGTCACCCAGCCGGCACCGAGCGGGACGGCCCCGCTCGAGGGGGTGGCACAGCGAGGGAGCGCCGCTCCCGCCGTGCTGGGGCTTGTGCAAACGGGAAAGGGGGCACAGCGGGCGCGCTCCCCCGGCCGGCCCGGGGTGCTACAGCCACGTCTGGGCGAACCACGCAGCCCCTCTCCCGGGTGGGGGAAGCGCAGCCCCGCGGGGCAGGCCCCGCACACGGCACCGGGCACGCCCGCCCCCGCCCGGCC